>JACEVL010000055.1:145000-334924 GCA_020284085.1 Aporrectodea caliginosa | reverse complement strand
GATGGTCTCGTCTGTATAAATAGAGGCTTCGCTGTGTATTGTGAGAGCAGTTTAGTTAAGTATGGGTTTGCTGTGTGTTACGTCGAGTTCCTTTTCATAAGTCTTTGCTAGAGTGTACCCTACGTGGTCGCTACTTGTTGATGTCTTTGTTTGAGAGTGTACCCTGCGTGGTCGCTGCTCGTTGATGTTTAATGCCGGTTCTCGAGTTGTTCTTCGTTTATGCTGACGTCGACTTCAAGAGTCTGCTTTTGGTGCTTTTGTCGTGTTTGTCTTGGATGTGTGAGTATCGTACCAATTTTGTACGTAGTGTAAATATACGAGCTTTATTCAATATTGAGAAAGTCTTCTGTTTTCCTTGTCATTTCCGCTTATCATACTAACTCTCATTTCACCCTTAGACAACAAGCTAACATATGGGGGCTCGTCCAATGCTAAAAGTCGCCTTTTCCGTTTGATGCTACATTTGGAGGACTCTTTAATTGCATTTACGGAACAGTTCAACCTTAACAGTGAGAGTTACCATCAGCACTGACTGTGTGAAACCATTGAACTGTGATTGCATGGAAAACAGCGTGACAAAGCTACATCAAACTTGAATTGAATGTAAACACGGAAAAAGTGCAATAGATATACAAGCAGTGCAATAAGACAGAGTTAAGGTGCTTATAACTAGACATTGGAATTATAGGCTTACCTAAATGGAACTAAAAGTGTCACAATAACACAAACACAAGAGCATCATCCTTGAATATGTACAGTCCTACAGGAACACTCAGTTATACTCTAGTAAAGCTCTTACTTTGAATACAAAGCAGATATGCATGAATTCGTTGTTGAGTATCATAGATTGACTCCGATTTTTATTCTTTGTCACCAACTGCTGTTGGTGAACGTCAACAACGTCAAATATTTCAGATGATTTCTGATTGAGACTTGTTTTTTTGTAGACTGCAAGATCGAGAACACAGCTGATGGTTTCTTTCCAATCTCTGTAATGAACTTGCATTTCTAGCAAAGTGCATAAACATGTTTTCTGAAATAATCGCGTGAGAACGTTCTCTGGTATAACTGAAATGTGTAAGGCTTTTCTCAAGTAGGGTTTAAGCTGACAACAAAATTTTGCACACATTAAACTTTGGAAAATGATTTTACAAACTTGAGCCAGACACGGGGTGGGTTTTCTCATGACGTCTCAAACTTGAAGAGCATGAGAACGTTTTCTGACATATCTGGCAAAGATATGGTTTCTTACCGGTATGTGTTCTCGTGTGCCTATTTAGATGACCTTTATCATTAGTTTTAAATTCGCATAATTGGCAGTGGTATGGTTTATCTGCAGTATGAATTCGTGTATGACGTTTAAGATTACAAGATTGGATAAACCGTTTTCGACAGATCTGACATTGGTATGGTTTTTCTCCAGTATGGGTTCGAACATGATTTCGCAGGTGAGAAGATATGTAATAACTCTTTTTGCATATCTCACATTTGGTAAGGTCTCTCTCCAGTATGGATTCTAACATGACTGTGCAACGATGAAGATGTGTAAAATGTTTTTTTACAAAGAATACACAGAAATGGTTTCTCTTCAGAGTGGGTTTTTACATGATTTTTCAGACCTGAATATGATGAGAATGCTTTATGACATAACCGGCAAAGGTATGATTTCTCTCCAGTGTGTGTTCTAATATGAATCTTTAGACAACTTTCATACTTAGATTTAAACTCACATAACTGACATTTGTATGGTTTCTCTCCGGTATGAATTCTTGCATGACGTGTTAGATTTGAACATTTGGAAAAACGCTTTCTACATAATTGGCATTGGTAAGGCATCTCTCCAGTGTGAATTTTTGCATGAATCCTTAGATAAGAAGGCTGAGAAAAACGTTTTTGACATACTAGGCATTGGTAAGATTTCTCTACGGCATGAATTCTTCCATGAAATTTTAGATATGATGATAGTGAAAAACGTTTCTGACATATTTGGCAAATGTAAGATTTCTCTTCTGTGTGAATTCTTGCATGAACTGTTTGATTTGAAGATCTGGAAAAACGCCTTTGACATATTTGGCATTGGTAAGGCAGTTCTCCGGTGTGAATTCTTGCATGGATCCTTAGATATGAAGGATGAGAAAAACGTTTTTCACATACTAGACATTGGTACGATTTCTCTATGGTATGAATTCTTGCATGAATTTTTAGATATGATGATCTGGAAAAACGTTTCTGACATATTTGGCAAATGTAAGATTTCTCCCCTGTATGAATTCTTGCATGAACTGTTTGACTTGAAGATCTGGAAAAACGCCTTTGACATATTTGGCATTGATAAGGCATTTCTCCGGTATGGATTCTTGTATGACGTATTAGATCTAAAGATTGAGGAAAACGCTTTTAACATATTTGGCATTGATAAGATGTTTCTCGAGTATGAATTCTAACATGTTTCTGTAGACTGTCACGAGTGAATATTTGTTTACATACATCGCACTGAAACGGTTTCTCTCCAGTATGGATTCTAGTGTGTGCTTGCAGACTCGAAGAGTATGCGAATGTTTTCTCACATACCAAGCAAAGATGTACATATTCTCCCGTATGGATTCTCATGTGCTTCTGTATATGTAGGTTACAGATGTGCGTTTACAAATATTTTTGGCAAATCTCGCATTCGTGTGCCTTTGCTTTAGAATAACTTTTCTTGTTTTCCTTCGCATGACAATCCAACACAAATGATTTCTGACATAGCTGGGAACTTTCTCACTTTTTTTGTGATGGACTATCCTAATGAATTCTTGGAAGAAATGTTTTTTGACATAATTAATTATAATGATTTGTCTGATTTTTATACAAAGGCAAAAATTGAAACAGTGAACCTCTTGTAAGTTTCTGTGGACTTAAATTATTTTTCAGCCTCGCCAGTTGTTTGCCTTTTCCAGTAGGCCTATGAATCTAACTAAGCATTCAGTAGAAATCAAAAACTGTAGTCCTACATATACTTTTCTCTTGCATTTATTCATTCACGTCGTTATCCTAGGAAAATAAAAGGCACCATGGTCGTAATATAAAAGATATAATCATAATATATGAGACATAATCAGAATTCCGCCAGGTTGATCGTCTAAGACACAATATCAATTAGCAAAGACAATTGCAACAAACACATTGAACATGAATTTACAGTCCGTATTCCACTATCTGAAATAGTCCTTGAACACTTTAATCTGATTAATTAGTTGGTATGCTTCTTCCTGCTGGTCATTACCTGGATTAAACTGTGCTAAAATCTTGCAGTTTGATTCAATGCTGCCTCTTAAGTTTACTAGGATACCAACTGCCTGCATGGCTGAACAGAAACTAAACCAGAGAAATTACACATGTAGCGACAGCACGTCGCTGCTTTGATCTATGTTATTCATACGATCACATTGATTAGCCTACAGCCAAGTAAACACAAACGTGATGTGATGCAGGACGTGTAGGCCTACACTGACAATTATACGTAGCGAGCGCATCGTTTTTTTCTTATTTTCATTATTGTTTGGTCGGGTCTTAGTAAATAAAAGCGTGATTTCTTGCCGTGAATTTGCAGTGATTTAACAAAATACTACTGTGAATTTTGTACTTTTTTGCCGTGAATATCTACAATTTCTACACAACCTTAAATCTAAAAAAACTAAGACTTCCAGATCTCTACAAGTACTGCTAGACGGGTTGACGAGGGCAGATGCGGAGAACTGAATTAGAATCCGTGTACACGCTCCGCTGTTGGCGAATAATTTAGAACCCTAAAACGATAGATAACCGACATGTGTAATATGCTTTGGGAAGATATTTAGGTCTATGGAGATTACCCTTAGCCTAAATAGCCTAGATATTGACGAACTAAACGAACCACGGACATGAAAACACCACAATATTAAATGCGGTCCGTAAGTTGCTTCGCTGATAACGGGACATTCTACAGAAAGGGAAAAGCATTTGTAAATCATAAAAACTTATTAATAATCGACGACTAACATTCACTAATTTTTAAAATTACATTTGTAGCCTTACCTACTAGACTGGGTTGCCGATAACAGTGACGTCATCATTTTTTTGCTCATTACTTTAACATAGAGTTTATATCGTTTAGTAGGAGGTGTCACTCTTGATGCAGTTTACGGTTGGAAATCAAAAGTTCGCATCGCACTAAACCCAGAGCTTTGTTCAGCCGGAGCGGTCCGGAACGGCGTTCCGGTACCTTTTTTCAGCCATTAAAAATAATTTATTTAATTTACATTTTTACTAAAAAATTATATAAAATTATTTAGATACTTTAATTTAATGTAAGTGCTTTCAGTGTTTATTGATACTGATATAATATATATATATATATATATATATATATATATAAATATATATATATATATATATATATAAGGGTGGTTCCATCCATAATGACAAATTTTCATGTTGTTTCTTTTTATCCTCCAACCTACCATTTGGTGATATGACTTACAGAGACTCTTTAGCCAAAATATTTTCAATATATAAAAGTATTTAGGACTTGCCCAAACCAGTTGAAGTTACGATAATAGCGCATGTTCCGGAAATTTCAGTTTCGTACTTTTAAATTATGGACTACATATATTGTTACTGGAATTTCTCAAGCTGTGCCACTGCAAACTCAAGAACCTCATCCTTCCATGATGCAATCATGGCTCCCAGTATCGATACTGGTCTCTGGACATGATGTGATCAAGCTGTTGTGTGTACCAAAACTTGATGATGGAACGGCAGTAACAATGTCACATGCAATGGTTGATACATGTAGCATTGATGAATGGGGTTTGCGTAATCGTATCAAAGGTCAATGCTTTGATACTACAGCCTCAAATACTGGAAGCAATGGTGGCGTATGCGTATTGCTGGAAAGAGAAATTGGTCGAGAACTCCTCAATTTGGCATGCCGACACCACATTTCTTAAATCATGTTGAAGAAGGTCACTATCCTGTAAGATTTATCGAAATCTCCCAACATTGAGCTATTTGGCCACTTTAAAGATTTCTGGCCTAGAATAGATAAGGCCTCCTTTTTCATAGCCACAGAGGATGAGTAGATGACAGCCATGATTGCACCATGGAAGAATGAGGTTATTGAGTCTGCAGTCGCACAACTGGAGAAATTCCAGCCAAGAGATGACTACTGCGAACTTCTTGAGTTATCTATCATATTCCTCGGTGGCATTCCACCACATGGAATACGTTTCCGCTATCCAGGAGCTGTACACCGTACGCAGTGGATAGCCAGAGCCATTTGCTCACTTAAAATGTGGATATTCCACTCACAATATGAACCTCTGCACTCTCTGCAGCCATGTTCAACCAGAACACGGACGTCTCGTGGCCCTGCATATGGTGAACAAGTCTGGAATCATCTGAAGGAAGTGTCACTCTTTGTGACAGGCATATATATGTCAAGTACTAGTTCCAGTGCGACCTGAATTTGGTCTGAATGCTGTCGACCTACCAGAAAAAGGCTGTTGCCAAGGCTGCCACAACCGCATTTAGTCGCCACTTGTGGTACTTGTCTGAACTACTGGTTGGGTTTGCATTCTTTGACGATCATGTTTCAGTGGATGAGAAGAGACTCCTGGTAAAGGCCCTTAACGAAAAATTCAGGTTCTGTTGAGCCACTAAAACGAATCCCGCCATTCCATAAACCTGTAACGAAAGAACTCCACAACTTCGTCATTACATCAACCATGAGATTCTTCCACATTTTGGAACTCTCTGAGGACTTTCTACAGTATGATCCAAACGCATGGGGTCCCATTCAAACATACCAAAGAAGCCGCGAGGTTGCCCAATCTGTTAAAGAGGTTAATAATCTCGCAGAAAGATGTTTAGTGCAAGAATTAAGTCGTCTCTAACAAGAAATGACGAACAAAGGCAGTTCTTGTGTAAACAGGTTGTAGAGGAACATAGGAAGCTGTTCTCAGCGCCAACAAAGGCTGCAGCCATACTAAGGTCAAAATCGGATGACTGACAAATTTATCGGCAAAATTAATGTTGATGTTCTCGGCTACATGTTCAGATTATTTTCTAAGTTTTGCAGTCAGTATCTTAAGCTGATAATAAAAATTTTAACTCATTTTGACGACTTTGATAGCATTATTCAGTAATTGTATTGTAGCTGCACATTATTATTGTTTGTTTATATGCAATTAAGCTTATGTTAAACCCTGCCAAGAGCCGATGTCATAATAAAGTTTGACGAAATCAGCAGCATATTATGAAAACTTTGTCAGCTTTGGGCAAGTCCTAAATATTATTATTTTTTAATTATTTTTTAACAGTGACCTATTAGTACGTGACGTAACCATATGCCGGGTTGGAGAACTAATTTAGACAACTTCCATTTTATAAAACCACCCTAATATATATATATATATATATATATATATATATATATATATGAAAACAGAAATATTAGCATAAAATATGACCCTATGATTGTTCTAAATTTGTTGAGTTCCGGAACCTTTTTTCTAGAAAAAAGCACTGACTAAACCAGGGGTCTCCAAAGTACGGCCCGCGGCCCACATCCGGCCCGCTAAGGCCTTTAATCTGGCCCGCGGAACTCTCCTCGAAGAAACTCACTAAATTGGGAAAATTGAAAATTTTAACGCCGCTGTACTCTGACTGTCAGAGTACAGCGGCTGACATGCATATTGCCAAAATCCATGTCGCTGTTTGTAAGGCACTGTGCCTGATATGCAATGACACCATGATTGCAGTGCTTAAAGAGTACAATATTCGGAAACATTATGAATCCAAGCATTCATCGCATTACTCACAATTCACTGGACAGCTGCGCACAGAGAAAAAAGTTTCTTAGGAGTTTTGGCTCGTGGACCTTTAGAAAGTCAGCAATAGGCCTATGGTCCCACCCCCGCTGGAAATGTTTGGAGACCCCTGCACGAAACTAGCGATTTTATATTCAAATAAATTTGCCAGTAGGCTTATTGAACATACAGAATGACTTCGACAGATTTTCAGACATTTGTTGCAATTCTTAAAAATATGAAATATTAACCCTCAGATTACCAGAATTTTTCGTTACACTGAGTACCAGTGGGGTCAAAATGACCCCAACACAATTTGTACAATGAGTTCTTTGTTGTTTTTGCAGTTTTGTTTGCCAAGGTAAGCAAATATTAGTAAAGTAGGACCTAATTGGAACATGTTTAGGTTGTTGAAATGAATGAATTTCCAGTGTAATAGTTACAGAGTAGTGTTCACAGTGTTCGAGTGTTCAATGTTTAAAGCTAATACAGACAATATCTGGTCATTACAGTTACTGCTTACAGTAATACAGGTAGGCCCTATACATGGCAAAAAGGATCCCATTGAGCTTACAGACGGCACAGGTTATGTTAGACTTCTTATCATTTTCTTAGGATTTTGTCCACTTGTCAAATACTGGTCTAATAGGTGCAAATTGTTTAGTATATTGAAGTTCCCTTCTGCGCATCGCATCGCATTAGATCGCAAATCTAAGGACACGAGATATTTTATGGAACCGATTTCAAGTCAAGCTGTCGCTGAAACATCATCTAAATTCTGCAACAGTACTGCTGCATTGCTTCATTCCTTAACTAGTCAGAAATATAACTCCATGTTTCACCATAGAAGGCACTGCCTTCCTTGTTTATCCACTTCACTTTCTTTTAGAATTTCTCATTGAAAGTTGGAAAACTGTTATTGGACTGTCAACAATAATTATTTTGGTAATACAAATTATAAGTAAACAATATATAATAGTTTCTCTTTGTTAAAAAATATTTTTAAAATAAATGTTATCTCAATAAAAATGTATATTTTTATTTTTACATATGCAAGAATTATTCAGTTTACACTGGGGTCAAAAACGATCCCACTGGTACTCAGTGCATAAATGGAGTACCTGCGCCATCTGGTGATAGGAAACGTAAAATAAAACTTGGAATTTTGTACAAATAGGAATACCTATTGAGTCATAAAATTTCGTTGAGATATCACTAATAGAAACTACCTATTGGGTAAGTTTTGACTCCAGTGGTACTCGCAGGGTTAAGATAAGAATGCAGGGAGATAATCAAGTTTCATACTTATTCGACTTAATGTTAAGTGATATTAGACGGGCCAATATAAGAAACTAACCACCTAGCCCTAAAGAAATTGTTATTAAAGGTTCTCAACGGAATCTGTATTAAACCGTTTGGCATGCTTATTAACACAGTGAAAGACTACTCTATTCTATTTATCCATCCATCCATCCATCCGTCCGTCCGTCCGTCCGTCCGTCCGTCCGTCCGTCCGTCCGTCCGTCCGTCCGTCCGTCCGTCCGTCCGTCCGTCCGTCCGTACATCCATCCATCCATCCATCCATCCATCCATCTATCTCTACCTCTGTCCCTATCTCTATGTCTACCCATATATCTCTGTCTTTATATATGTCTTTGTCTCAGTCTTTACCTCACTGTGCCTCTGTATCTGTCTCCGTCCTTCTATCCGCCTCCATCTCCATCTCTTCCTTCTGGCAGTCCGCTGCTGTTTCCGATCTCTTGACCACATCGGTGGAATGTTTTCTGTCAGCATTTCCAGGAGTTTGTCCAGATGAATAGTTCAAAGTTAAGGAAATGAATGTTCTGTCAGTTGCGCTTAGGGATCCTGATATTGCTCGAGCGTTTTAAAAGATTTTGAGAACTCCTTTGTTTCTCTCATCTTACCTGTTGTTCCTTCGAAGTACAATGTGTGTGCTTATGCTATTAATATAATAAAAAAAAACGTTGGAAACTGTTTAGATCTGCTCGAATAGGGCATGGAGTTGCTACTGGTTGTTCCATCCAAATACATTAGGTCTGCTTGGGCTAGTTTATTGTTCACAGTGTTTTAACTGTATTATCGGGCGCATTCGAATGTAGAATCTCTGCTATATAGGCGGCATTACCATTAATTAATTCGTTGTATTTGTATAGCGCCAATTCAAGGGATTTACTCAGAGGCACATTCATTATTTGATTTGTGCTGTCATGCTTCAATAGCCTAAACAGTAACAATCATCCATTATAAGATCCTCTTTCTAGTCTCAAAGGCGCAGCTGAGCAGTGCCCCAAAGTATCTTTCTGACTATATGCGAAAGCCGTTTTCTGCGACCTCATCTCGTTCCTTGCGCTCTGCTGATTGGCTAGATCTTTTGTTCCTAGGACTAGGACTGCCTTGGCTCAACGCCGGGCATTTGCTGTGGTTGGTCCCTCTACTTGAATGACCTTCCCCATCATTAAGGGCTAAACTAATGACTAGTTTTTCCTCTTTGGTCTCTCGTTCTTTAAAGACGTTTTTTTTCCCCGGGATTTCGTGCTGAGAGCGCTTCTGAATACTTATTCTGAGAGAGGCGCTATATAAATGAAACGAAATAAAACTTAAACCAAAATATATATAAATTCATACAAGAGTAGTTGATTTATATGGGTTAGAATAGTTGACTGGGGAGACTATTCGGGTGACAAATAATAATATTTCGACCGTGCAGTGTGTTGTGGGCAATTTTCTACGGACCTATCTTCCGCCCTCCGCTGTACATGAATTCCACATTTCAAAGAGTCGTTACTGGTTAACAACGACAAATAAACAACGAACAAACTTTATTTGCTAAACATTTAAACCTTAACAGCATCGTTACCATCAGCACTGATTATGTGTGAAATTATCGTTGCAATTACTTTGTGATTGCATTTACTAAATAGTAACAGAGTGAGAGCAGGACCATGTAAAACATGAACTGAGTGAAAACACGAACATAGTTACAGTAGGTCATTTGAAGTATACAAGCATTGTAGGCCTAGCCTATGCATATTTTAATCAGATATTGTGTAGGATGGCTACAGAGTGGAACAGACAGACACACAGGAACAGAGACATACAGCTCAACACAACATAACTAAACAACATTATGCATATTATTTGACAGAATAAGGACATTCGCCGTAGGCCTATCTGCCCAAACATGCAGGTTGAACAGTTCAATGTAAAGGAAATGAATGCTGTGCCTGTTGCACTTGGGATACTGAGATATCGGTCAAGCGTTTCAAAAAGGTTTTGAAGACTCATTTATTTATGACATCTTTTTAGCAGCTGGTTAAGCGCATTTAAGATGTGTTTAGTTACATCTTTCGAAAAATAAAATAAAAATAAATAGTTAAGCACTGCTATATTAAGTTTAGATCTGCGGAATAAGGTACCTGGTACTGAGTTGTTACTAAATGTTCCATCAAAGTACAATACGTCTGCTTAGGCTAGTGTATTGTTCGCAGTGTTTTAATTGTTTTATCGGGCGCATACGAATCTAGAACCTTTGCTATGGGCGAAATTGTCATTATTTGATTTGTGTGTTTTAATAAACAGTATCAATCGATTAATAAATCAATCAATCAATATGAAGCAAATTAAAATATAATAAAATAATAAATAATATAATAGGCCTACATTCATACATGAGGAGTTGACTCACATGGGGGCTATTCGGGTGACAAATAGTTCGACCGCTCATTAAGTTGTGGGCAATTTGTCTCGGATATATCTTCCGTCTTCAGCGGTACATGTATCACACATTTCTTAAAATCGTTAATGAAAAATCAAACAAAGATCGAACCAACGTTATTTGTTAAACAATTCAACCTTAACAGCACTGATTATGTGTGAAATTAATGTTGCAATTACTTTGTGATTGCATTACGGACCAGTATATAGCAGCCTGACAGTAAGACTATGAACAACTTGAATCGAGTAAAAACACGAAAAAAAGTTACAGTAGATCATGCGAAGTATGCAAGCAGTGTAATAACAAAAACATTTCCATAGAGTTAAAGTGCGTATAACTAGACATAAGAATTATAGGACTACCTAAATGGAACTAAAAGTGTCACAAAAACGCAAAACAAAACATGATCCTTGAACATGTCCAGTTCTTCAGGAGTACTCATAATATGCATGAATTCACTCATGCATATCATCATAGATTGAGTGGTCAACACTTCCATTTTTATTCTTTGTTCACCAACTTTTGTCTGTGAACGTCAACAACTTCAAATATTTCTGGTAATTTCCGGTTGATACTTTTGTTTCTTCGTAGACTCGAAGATCGCGAAAATGTGTTTTGCAAATCTGACACAGGATGGTTTCTCTCCATTTAGGGTTCATTCATATACTTCTGACAAAGTGCATGAATAGGAAATACTTTAAGTAATCGCGTGAGGTAAAGTTTCTTTACAAACCTGACACAGAATGGTTTCTACCAATATAGGATTCTTTCGTGTATTTATCTCCATTCATGTAGGCACTACTGACGAAGTGCATGAATATACAGCCTGAAATGCTTTAAATAATCGCGTGAGATTTATCTCTGGTAAAGCTGAAATTGGCATGGTTGTTCTGAAGTAAAGTTTCCAACACAATTTTGCAGACTGTGAATGTTGAAAACTGTTCTACAGACATCAGATACACAAGAGGTGGGTTTTTTCATGACGTCTCAGACCTGCAGCGAATGAGAACGTTGTCTGACATATCTGGCAAAGATATGGTTTCTCTCCAGTATGTGTCATCGTGTGACTCTTTAGAAGACCTTTAGTATTAGTCTTAAACTGACATAATCACATGATCTACTGTAATTTTTTCGTGTTTTCACTTAATTCAAGTTTACATAGACATGCTCTCACGCTGGGACTTTTCCGTAAATGCAATCAGAAAGTAATTGCAACGATAATTTCACGCGTAGTCCGTGCTGATGGTAGCGCTGCTGTTAAGTTTGAAATGTTTTAGCAATTAAAGTTGTTCGATGTTTGACATAGTTTACCAAATATAAACTCTACCTTCTTTCGGTGTATAATTCTATTTAATTTATCGTAGTACGACATTAACCATTAATGACTCTTGAAAATATAACCAGTGTACCACTGAGGGCTAAAGATAGGCTAGATCTGAAGTAAATTGCACACGGCATAGTGAAAATGGCGAAATATTTGTCACCCGAATAGGCCCCTACAGATCAACTCTTGTATCAGTTTATTATATTTGAGTCTTAGTTTTATTTCGCTTCATTTTGATTGATATAATTTATTTGATTGATACTGTTTATTGAAACACCACACAAATCATATAAGGATAATTCCTATAGCAAAAGTTCTACGTCCGTGTGCGCCAGATAATAGCCTACAGTTAAAACACCGTGAACAAAAAGTCTAACTCTATACGGAACAACCATTAACAACTCATCCGACACATCTAAATTTAATATAAGTGTTCAACAATTTCTTTTTCTTTTATTATAAGTCGATTTGTAAAGTTCCAAATAAGTAATTAAACACATCTTAAATGCGCTTAAGCTGCTGCTAAAAAGATTCCCTTAACCCTAGGGCTACCAAGCTTTTTTTGTAACACGGACTACCAAGGGGGGGTGGTTACCACCCCCCCCTGGATTTCGTGTTTGGTTTTACATATCATAACTTGTAATAGAGCAATGGATTCAGCATTCATTTCTGCACAGAGTGGTATATTTAGTTGTACATTATGTTAATGCACATCGAAATTACATCACTTTTAACAACGGAACCCATTAATTAGCAATATTGTATATTATTGCGTACATTTTGAACTTTTTGGATAAACAAATATAAGATTATGTGTGTTTTGAAACTAATCTATTTATAAAAGATACACACAATCATCCCTACACATGTTTATATAGTATAAATGTACATCCATACATATATATCCATACATATATATCGGTTTACGTTGTAATGCTGTATTCAGCCAATTTCACGCCGATTACGCGTATTATTATTTATTTTTGATCACTTCCGGTATTCAAAAGACAAAGATGTAGGTATGCAAATGAAGCCCTGCATTCCCTCTAAAGAATGGTATCTTTGTTTCTCTTCCAGGAAGACAAATGAATACGCTACAGACAAAAACTAAGGGGGGGAGTGCTTCCATTCAGCCATTTTTCACGCATGTTATGCGTATTATTATTTATATTGAGCACTTCCGGTTGTCTCAGGTTAACTCAGTGACCATAGAAATGTAGCCCCACATTCCCTCTATAGAATGGTATAATTTGTGTCTCTTAATATTAAATGACGGATAATATATAGTCGAAAATCTAGGGGGGTGGTATCCACCCCCCTGGTGTTTCAGGTATATTGGGTATAACTTTTGAACGGTGTGAGATATCATCTCACATTTTACCTCAAAACGTGTGTAAATGAACCCCCTACAGCTACCTAAAAGGTCAAATTTTTATTCCTTACGGAAAAAGTTTGAGATGAAAAAAACCTAGGGGGGGGTGGCAACCACCACCCCCCCTTGGTAGCCCGAGGGTTAACAAACGAGTCTTCAAAAAATATTTAAAACGCTTGAGCGATATCTCAGGATCCCTAAGCGCAGCAGGCAGAACATTCATTTCCTTTACTTTGAACTATTCCACTTTTGGTCAGACATGGCGAATGTCGTTGCATGAACTCCTTGGTCACGTAATGAACACACAAGAATGATGACGTCACTATTATCAGCGACTTTGGTACGGTTTTAAATCTACTGTTTAAAAATTAATTAAATTAATGAATCGTCGATAAGGTTTGAATAATCAATCGTCGATAATTAGTAATTTTCAATTGCTTTTTCTTTTCAGTAGAACGTTCACTGATACAAATTATCATTGTAAAGTCTCAGGGGCCGCAATTAATATTGTGGCGTTTACGGGTAAAAGAATTCGTGCTGTTTATTCCAAATAAAAAGTTTATATCGTGATAATTTTATATTGCTTTCATTAGTTTAGTGCCTTACTGGCGTCAGCATACCCAAATATACAGTAGGCCTATAATCCTTCAGCCCCCGAAACTAAAAGTTTGCCGGCCTGGGCGTCTTAAGAGTAAACCAAAATAAATCTCCCTCAATATCTGTTCGATATAAAAAATTTCAACGCATTTTACATCCTTGATAATTTTATGTTGCTATCAATGGCGTAACTCTCCCGTATAAAGTGCTTGTGACAAATCTCCTCCCCTACCCTCTGCCCTTCCCTTCTCCCTCTCCTTTACGTCCTTTCCTATAATGCTTTATTCGCTACTTCGCAGTCGACTGCAGATTGCACATCAACAATTTTCACAACTGTATAATAGACGACACTGAGACCACCTCAATAGAGCTAAACAACAGTCCCTCGTGAATCATTGGCACGCAGCGAAACTTACTTCAAGCCAAAATAACGATGGCCAAAAGTGTTGGTGACTGTTACCGCCAATTTTAAAAGTGATGACCGATCTCTACCGTTACAATAGAATGTTACGCCTATAATGGCTATAAATGGCTTTGAATCTGGCATGTATTTTAAATTTTTCATTTCATTTGGTTTCCTACCTCAAATTGCGTCTTCTCCCGTGGTTCTTCAGTTCTATAGCCTACATAATTATAACCTATAGATTTTGTAACAACAGTGTAAACGACTTTACTTGCGTTCTACTGCAGCAGCAAAGCTTAGGCCTTTCTTCCTGCTTTGAATACAAGCTTCAAGACTATTGAGATCTGGTTCTTGTAACAAATGGGTCATCAGTGCCATATTGGATACGTAGATTATGCGCGTGTTTTCCCCTTCGAATTGGATAAAATTTACGTCAGTTTGCTTTGCAACATCCCCTAAACATATCTAAATCTTCGACACAATTGCCAAATAGGCCTAATCCTTGAAACGTAGACTAAAGGCAGATAAAATCGAGATGCATGAAATATATAATTCCTTCAACAAGAAATACAACACTTGAAAACCTGGTCCCGTAGCCTACTTGGAGTTAATGAATATGGAAGCGCAAAGTTATGGACTCTAGATCCATTTGGCGTAAAAAAATCGAGACAACGGCAGAGTATTCAGTCATACTCTGATTTAGTAGTCCGCATCCGTCTCATTAGCAGTGCCTTTAATACGAGATGGAAGTCTTAGCGTTTTGTGGTTTAAGGATGTGTCCTTAATATGCGGGCTTGGGAATTTTGGGGATATCATCAATAATATCTTTTGAAAACTTTCAATTTCTCCATCATGCATTCTCTTGTGGTTTAAAACACACTAGAACCCATACTAGAGAGAAACAGTTTAAGTGCGAAGTATGTAAACAAATATTTTCTCATTCTTCCAGTCTACAGAACCACGTTAAAATCGATACTGGAGAGATGCCTTACCAATGCCAAATATGTCAAAAACGTTTTTCCAGATCTTCAAGTCACACACTTCATGCAAGAATAATTCATACCGGAGAGAAATCATACATCTGTCAATCATGTAAGAAACGTTTTTCCCGATCTTCATATCTGAAAATTCATGCAAGAATTCACACTGGAGAGATGCCTTACCGATGCCAAATATGTCAAAAGCGTTTTTCCCAGTCTTCAAATCTAACTCTTCATGCAAGAATTCATACCGGAGAGAAATCTTACATTTGCCAAATATGTCACAAACGTTTTTCCCTATCTTCATATCTAAAAATTCATGCAAGAATTCATACCGGAGAGAAATCTTACCAATGCCTAGTATGTCAAAAACGTTTCTCTCAGCCTTTTTATCTAAGCAATCATGCAAGAATTCACACTGGAGAGATGCCTTACCAATGCCAAGTATGTAAAAAACGTTTCTCCAAATGTTCAAATCTAACACGTCATGCAAGAATTCATACCGCAGAGAAACCGTACAAATGTCAGTTATGTGAGTTTAAATCTAAGTATGAACGTTGTCTAAAGATTCATATGAGAAAGCATACTGGAGAGAAACCATATCTTTGCCGGGTATGTCAGAAAACATTCTCAAGCAATTCAGGTCTGAAAAATCATGAAAAAACCCACCTTGAAGAGAAACGATTTCTGTGTATTCTTTGTAAAAAAACATTTTCCAGATCTTCGTCGCTGCAAAGTCATGTTAGCATCCATGCTGGAGAGAGACCATACCAATGTCAGATGTGTAAAACGAGTTATTTCCGATCTTCTCACCTACGAGATCATGTTCGAACCCATACTGGAGAAAAACCATACCAATGTCAGACATGTCAGAAACGGTTTATCCGATCTTGTAGCCTTAAACGACATGCAAGAATTCATACTGGAGAGAAACCATACCATTGCCAATTATGTGAGTTTAAAACTAATAATAAAAGTGATCTGAATGCGCACACGAGAACACATACTGGAGAGAAACCATACCAATGTCAGATATGTCAGAAAACGGTTTATCCGATCTTGTAGTCTTAAACGACATGCAAGAATTCATACTGGAGAGAAACCATACCATTGCCAATTATGTGAGTTTAAAACTAATAATAAAAGTGATCTGAATGCGCACACGAGAACACATACTGGAGAGAAACCATACCAATGTCAGACATGTCAGAAACGGTTTATCCGATCTTGTAGTCTTAAACGACATGCAAGAATTCATACTGGAGAGACACCACACCACTGCCAATTATGTGGGTATAAAACTAATATTAAAAGTTATCTAAAGAAGCATACGAGAAGACATACTGGAGAGAAACCATACCTTTGCCAGATATGTCAGAAAACCTTTTCGTGCGCTTCAGGTCTGAGACAACATGAAAAAACCCACTCCGTGTCTGGCTCAAGTTTGTAAAATCATTTACGAAAGTTCAGAGTCTGCAAAATTATGTTGCATTTTATACAAAGTATATAGGCCTATACCTGAAAACATTCTCACGCGATTATTTCAGGTGTTTCAGGAAACATCTTTGTGCACTTTATCTGAAATACATGAATGAAGAGAAACCAATGACTTCGTAAAAAAAGTTTTCGCGATCTTCGAGTCTACGAAGAAACAAGTCTCAACCAGAAATTACCTGAAATATTTGATGTTCCTGACGTTCACTAACAACAGTTGGTGAAAAAAGAATAAAAATGGAAGTGTTGAGCTACTCAATCTATGATGATAAACACGAACGAATTGATGCAATTCAGTTTTGTATTCAAAGCTACAGCTTTATGACAGTACAATTGAGTATTCCTGCAGGACTGGACATATTCAAGGATGCTGCTTTTGTTTCAATGTTTTTTTGTGGCACTTTCAGTTCAATGTTGGTAGGCCTATGTCTAGTTATAAGCATTTTAACTCTATCGAACTTTTTTTATTGTTCAAGGGAGTGGAGAGTAACTATCCTGCTTCAAGTTTGTAAAACACATTTTGGCGATCTTCGAGTTAACACTGAAGCGCGTCTTAACTAGAAATTACTTGAAGTATTTGACGTTGTAGACGTTTACTGACAACAGTTGGTGTGCACAGAGTAAAGATGGAAGTGTTGAGGACTCAGTCTATGATGATATGCGAGAACGAATTCATGCGTATCAGTTTTGTATTCGAGGCAAGGGCTTTAGTACAGTTACGTTACTGTACAATTGAGTATTCCTGTAGGACAGGACATACTAATTTAAGGTTCCTGCAACTGTTTTGCGTTTTTGTGACACTTTCAGTTCAGTTTAGGTAGACCTATTATAATAATTTCTTTTGTCTAGTTATAAGCACCCTAACTCCATCGAACTGTTTTTGTCATTGCACTGCTTGTATGCTTCACATGATCTACTGTAACTTTGTTTGTGTTTTCACTCAATTCAAGTTTTACATAGTTGTACTTTTACGCGGTTATCGTTCCGTCAATGCAATCACAAAGTAATTGAAACGATAATTTCACACATAGTCAGTGTTGATGATTACGATGCTGTTAAAGTTGATATGTTTTAGCAAAATAAAATTTGTTCGATCTTTATTTGTCATAGTTAACCAGTAACGACTCTTAGAAATGTAGCATCCATGTACAGCTGAGGGCGGAAGATAGATCCGCAATAAATTGTCGACAACATAGTGAAATGTCGAAATATTTGTCACCCGAATAGGCCCTTATACATATAAATCAGCTGTTCTATGAATTTATTATATTTGGGTTATATTTTGCTTCATTTTGATTGATTGGTTGGTTGATTGATTGAATGATACTGTTTATCGAAGCATCACATGATAGTTCCGCGTATAACAAAGGTTTTACATTCGTATGCTCCCGATAATAGGCCTACAGTTAAAACACTGAACTATAAACTAGCCTAAGCAGACCTATTGTACTTTGATGGAACAACCAGTAACAGATCAGTTCCTTTTCGCGCAGATGTAAACAATTTTCTTTTGATATTTATTATATTATCAGCCTAAGCAGACATATTGCTACTGTACTTTGAAGGAGCAACAAGTAAGATGACACAAACAAATGAGTCTTCGAAATCTTTTAAAACGCTCGAACAATATCAGGATCCGTAAGCGCAACTGGCAGAACATTCATTTACTTTACTTTGAACTATTCATCTGGACAAACTCCTGGAAATGCTGACGGAAAACATTCCACCGATGTGGTCAAGAGATCGGAAACAGCAGCGGACTGTCAGAAGGAAGAGATGGAGATGCAGGCGGAAGAAGGACAGGAGACAGAGACTGAGACACAGTGAGATATAGACTGAGACAAAGACAGAGATAAAGACAGAGATAGAGTAGGTAGATAGAGATAGAGATAGGTATAGAGATAGATGGATGGATGGATGGATGGATGGATGGATGGATGGATGGATGGATGGATGGATGGATGGATGGATGGATGGATGGATGGATGGATGGATGGATGGATGGATGGATGGATGGATGGATGGATGGATGGATGGATGGATGGATGGATGGATGGACGGACGGTTGGACGGACGGACGGACGGATGGATGGATGGATGGATCGATAGATGAATAGAATAGAGTAGACTTTTACTGGGTCAATAAGCGGTTACATATTCCGTTGAGAAAACTTTTGTAGCAATTTCTTCAGGGCTAGGTGGTTATTTTTTGTATATTGACCCGTCTAATATCACTTAACATTAAGTTGAATACGTATGAAACTTGGTTATTCTTATCTTAACCCTGCGAGTACCACTGGGGTCAAAACTTACCCCAGAGGTAGTTTCCATTAGTGATATCTCAACGAAATTTTATGACTTAATAGGTATTCCTATTTGTACAAAATTCCAAGTTTTATTTTACGTTTCCTATCACCAGATGGCGCAGGTACTCCATTTATGCACTGAGTACCAGTGGGATCGTTTTTGACCCCAGTGTAAACTGAATAATTCTTGCATATGTAATAATAAAAAAATACATTTTTATTGAGATAACATTTATTTTAAAAGTATTTTTTAACAAAGAGAAACTATTATATACTGTTTACTTAGTATTTTTATGACCAAAATTGTTGACAGTCCAATAACAGCTTTCCAACTTTTAATGAGAAATTCTAAAAGAAATTGAAGTGGATAAATATTAAATAAGGAAGGCAGTGCCATCTATGGTGAAACATGAAGAGATATTTCTGACTAGCCAAGGAATGAAGCAATGCAGCAGTTGCAGAATTTAGACGATGTTTCATCGACAGCTTCACTTGAAATCGGTTCCAGAAAATCTGAAAATATCTCGTGTCCTTAGATTTGACGATGCGATGCGCAGAAGGGAACTTCAATATACTAAACAATTTGCACCTATTAGACCAGTATTTGACAAGTGGACAAAATCCTACGAAAATGATAAGAAGTCTAACATAACCTGTGCCGTCTGTAAGCTCAATGGGATCGTTTTTGCCGAGTATACCTGTATAAACTTTAAGCAGTAACTGTAATGACCAGATATTGTATGTAGGCTATTAGCTTTGAACATTGAACACTCGAACACTGTGATCACTAGGCCTAGCCTACTCTGTAACTATTACTCTGGAAATTCAATGAATTTGAAACAGCCTAAACATATTCACAATTTTGCTTATAAACTTTAATATTTGTTTACCCTAGCAATAAAAAAATGCAAAAAAACAAAGAACTTATTGTTAACATTGTGTTGGGGTAATTTTTAAACTTAGGTACTCTTCCTAACAAAAAATTATGGTAATCTGAGGGTTAATATTTCATATTTTTAAGAATTGCAACAAATGTCTAAAAATCTGTCGAAGTTATTCTGTATGTTCAATAGGCCTACTCTTAAATTTATTTGAATATAAAATCGCTAGTTTAGAGCGTTGCGAACTTTTGATTTCCAACCGAAAACTGCATCAAGAGTTAATTTTGACACCTCCTACTAAACGATATAAACTCTTTGTTAAAGTAATGAACACACAAATTGATGACGTCACTATTATCGGCAACCCAGTCTAATAGGTAAGGCTACAAATGTAATTTAAAAAAATAATTAATGTTAATCGTCGATTATTAATAAGTTTTTATGATTATTTACACAATTGCTTTTCCCTTTCTGTAGAATGTCCCGTTATAATAGGCTAATTATCAGTGAAGCAACTAACGGACCGCATTTCCGTTGTGGTGTTTGCATATCCGTCGTTCGTCTAATCGTCATCTAGGCTATTGATACTTAAGGATAATCTCCATAGGCCTAAATATCTTCCCCAAGCATATTACAAATTTCGGTTATCTGTCGTTTTATGGTTCTAAATTATTCGCCAATTGTATCGAGACAATAGCGGCGCGTAAGCCTATACACTCGTATTCTAATTCAATCCTCCTCACCTGCCCTCGTCAATCCAGTCTAGCAGTGCATGTAGGCCTACTGAGATCTGGAAGTCTTACCTTTTGAGATGTAAGGCTGTGTAGAAATTATAGATATTCACGGCAAAAAAGTTCAAAATTCACAGTAGCATTCTGTAAAAATGGGCGAAAATCACGGCAAATTCACGTCCAGAAATCACATTTTTTCTCCCTCTGGGAACGGCGGTCCCAAATTCAGAAATATGTATTTTCGTCACAGACGTCCCAAATTATTAAATGAAAGAAGTCTACAAAGTTATTTGAAATTGTCACTTTAAAATGGAAGCTGGATTGATGAAAAAAACTGTTTCCCTAAATGGAAGCTGGATTGATGAAAAACTGTTTCCCCTAAATGGAAGCTGGATTGGCATGCTAAACAAACTGTTTCCCTAAATAACTCTGGGTAAAGTCGTAGTTTACGTTGCTAAATTATTCTGATGTCTTCAATGCCGTACTTGACGTTGGTAAGTAAATAAGTCTACCTATGTGCATGTTAACTATCATCAATCCACCTTCCATTTCATTGAGAAATTTTTTCATAATCAACTTCTATTTCATTTGAAAACATTTACTTTTATCAATCCAACTTCTATTTCATGAAAGAAATATTTTTCATCAATGGAACTTTTATTTAAGCAAAGATATATTCTCATGGATCCAGCTTCTAATTACGGAAAAATTATTTTCATCAATCCAGTTTCTATTGAATCCAAAACTTAATTTCATCCATCCAGCTTCTATTTACGGGAAAAATTATTTCGATAGATCAACTTCAATTTTGAACACAGGAACGTTTTCATCAATCCCACTTCCATTTAGGGAAACAATTTCTTTCATCAATCCAGCTTCCATTTTAGAGTGACAGTATCAAATAATTTAGCAACGTAAACTACGACTTTACCGGAAGTGGCATTGATGAAAACATTCCTCGTTGAAATAGAAGCTGGATTGATCGAAATAATTTTTCCCGTAAATAGAAGCTGGAGTACCAGCTGGTTGCGTGGATGAAACTAAGTTTCCATTCAATAGAAGCTGGATGAAAATAACTAAAGCAAGAAAGCGGCCTCTGTTGATTTCTTTCATTTCATAATTTGGGACCGCCGTTCCCAGTTTTGCCATTTTTTTTATTAAGATCCGACCAAACAATAACGCAAATAAGAAACAAACGATGCGCTCGCTACACAAGCTTATAAATGTCAGTGTAAACGTTCTGCATCACATTAAGTTTGTGTTTAATTAGCTCTAATCAATGTAATCGGTACCGGCCCGCTATTCCGGGGACCGCTATTCCGAGGGATCCGTCTGACTCCGGATATTAGTGTATATATATGATATATATGCATGCATATGTATACATATATATATGTATATGATATATGTATATACATATATATATGCATATATATATGTATGTATATACATATATGTAGATGTATGTGGCTATATGCAGGTATCTTTATGTATATATGTATTCGTATATAAATGTACTCATGTAAATATATATGTGTGTATATATATGTACATGTACATATATATGTATATGTGTATATATGTATGTATAGGTATGTGTAAGTAAATATATATTTATGTATGTATATGTGTTTCAAATGTACATACCTGTAAATATATACATGAATATACATATATATATATATATATATATGTATGTATATATGTATAACTACATACATATATGTATATATACATGAATGCAATATACATATATATATATATACTTACACATACCTATACATACATATATACACAAATACATATATATATGTACATAAACATATATATATATGCACACACATATGTATTTACATAAGTGCATATATATACGTATATACATCTACATGTACATATACCCATACATATATACAATGTATTATACATACATATATAAATATAGATACATACATATATGTATATACATATATATACATATTCACACACACATATATATTTCATATATATATCCATATGTATGTATATATAATTATATAACATTCGTGCATGAGTATATAGATATAAATGCATTTATATATAAAAACATATGTATACAACTATACACATATTCAAACATGTATATAGATACATATACATGCATATATAGCAAACATATAATGTACATATACATATATATGTACATATGCATATATGTTTAACCATCGAACCTTTGGGCTATCGAACCTTCGGACTATCAACCTTCGACTATCGATACGTAACCATTCACCGATTTTTAAAAACTTAAAACATATACTAACTTATATTTGTCTTAAAGTCCGGAAAGGGGACCCCGGAATAGCGGCCCCCGGGGGAAAATAGCGGCCCCCGGGAATGGCCCCCCCAAGGGCCCCCGGAAAACCCCGGTTTAATTTATGTTAAGCCAAGCTGGCATATGGTGCCAGGACTTTCCCCGGGGGGCCGCGGACCGGGGCGGGTTTCCCAGTAAATGGGTAAAAACCCAAAAAAAAAATTTGATCAACTTATTCCTGGAAAATACAGATAATTATAGATATATTTTTTAAGTTAAAAAAATTTATAGAATGAAATTTTTATTTAACGTTATTTGCAATAAATCAATCTAGATTCTAGATCTAAAGTTCCCCATTATCGCCACACCTTTAATAATTAAACGAAAACCCCCCTCCCCCTTAAAATTTTGGGAAATTGAGCGATAATTAAGAAAACCAGCTATGAATATTTTTGTTTTTTTTCTAAGACAAATTTAAACACGAAATAAAGTTCAGAAATCTTAGTTTTAAATTTAAAAATAAGAGAAACAATGACAAAGCACATAAAGTCTCTTTGGACGTTTCTTTAAAAGTAATGAAACAACAGAAAAAGCGCCGCAACTCAGACACGGACAGTGACAGCACACAAGAAAACGATGAAAATGTACGGGAAGGATCTTTTTTAAAAAAAGCCAAGAAACATCGTTTGTTTAATAGAAAATACGATCAAGAATATTTAAAATATGGATTTGTTTCTTCCGGAGATGAAAACAGCCCAAAACCACTGTGGAAGTTTACACTTAGTAATGATGCCATGAAGCCATCAAAACTTTTTCGCCATCTGAATTCAGCACATCCCGCATAAAAGATAAGCCTATTGATTTTTTCAAAAGAAAGCGTAAAAAAAGATCAACAAAACAGATGTTAAAGACCACTAAAGTTAATGTTTCTGCATTGCGGGCATCTTGCTTGACTCCATTTGCTGTAAGTTTAGTCAAGTTTAATTTAATTAAATTTGTTTCTTGTACAGATAGGAGTAAGCCTTCTCGTGTAATAAAATTACTAGTTATTATTTATAAAAACTTGAACGCTTCCTTTAACTATAATAAATACATTCTGATATTTATTGTTATATTTAACAATGAATAACAAGAACATGTGTAATTACATATATTTGTAAAAGCAGTTTATTGATTTAGTCACTATTTCGCATTATTTCGCTCTTAGAATAATTTCAATAAAATATTAAGATAAAATATGGACTCATTCCTCTAATTTCCCTTTATCTTGGATTCGATTGTCAGATAAAATTTTGCATTTCTAACTGGTGGTCCGCCAACAACATCATAAATGCACAGCCGGTCCCTGCTTCTAAAAAGTTTAAGAACCCCCGCCTAGGAACTCAAGGGGCACCAGTAGTCCACAGAAACTTAGAGAGGTTCAGTGTTTTCAGCGCTGTCTTTGTGAAAACTTCATATCTGAAGCACCAACTCTGACAATTCATAATGATGTTGAAAACTATTTCTTCCAAACATTAATCAGGAAGTTCCATCGGAAATGCAACACTAGAAAATATAGAAAATCCCCAGCTATGTCAGAAATCATTTGTGCTGGAAGACAACAAAAGCGATTCCAAAGCAAAGACACACGAATACGAGTTTTGCAAAAAAAATAATTACATAAAACACTAACCTACCGAATCACAAGAGAATCCATACTGAAGGAAAAGTATACCTTTCCCTAGTACACGAAACAAGATTTCATGCCAGAGAGATGCCTTACCATTGCCAAAATTGCCAAAAACTTTTTCTCAGTGTTCCAGTCTAACACGTCATGCAAGAATCCATACCAAAGAAATGCCTTACCACATGCCAAATATGTCAAAAACGTTTTTCCCTATCTTCAACTTTAACAGTTCACGAAAGAATTCATACCGGAGAGAAACCTTACCTCGTGCCAGTTTCATGTCAGAAACGCTTTTCTCAGTGTTATTGTCCAAGCCCGTCATTTGTTTGCCTTACCAAAGAAATGTTCTCTAAGTATTCAGTAGAAAATCTAAAAACGTACATTTACTTTTATCTTGCATTCTATTTAGATCATGCAATATTCCATACCTAAAAAATGCCTTACCAAGGCCAATAATGTCAAAGAAGTTTTCTAAGTCCATCTAATCCTAAATGTCATACAAGAATTCATACCGGAGAGATGCCTTACCAATGATATTTTGTCAAAAAAGGTTTTCTAGTTTCCAGTCACGAATGTCATACAAGAATTCATACCGGTGAGATGCCTTACCAATGCCAAATATGTCAAAAACGTTTTTCTTGGCTTAACAATCTAAAATATCATTCACAAATTGATTATGGAGTGAAACAAGTACAAATGCAGTTGTGTGAGTTTAACACTAGGTATTATGTTAATCTAAACATCCATCTGAGGGCGCATTCCGGAGAAAAGTCAAACCTTTGCCGGGATGCGAGAAAACATTCTCAAAAAGTTCAGGTCTTATAGTCACGAAATGACCCACTCTGAAGAGAAACGATTTCTGTGTATTAAATGTAACAAATTATTTTCTACATCTTCAAAGCTTCAAAGTCATGTTAGAATCCATACTGGAGGAGAGTTCCATACCAATGTCAGAAATGTAGGAGAGAGTTATTTGGAATATTCTCATATAGCGCGATATTGTTTAGAATTCATACTAAGATGGGAATGTATATCAGTACCAGATTGCTGAAACGTTTCCTGTAAAATTCGGGGGTAAAAAGTTATGGGCGAAGCGGTACTGGATAGAAACCATTCCTGTCTGGAAGGTCTTTATTTGGTGGAACTTTAATAAATTGATGTTCGAGAAATAAAGGACTTGTGTGAGACAATTGACGAAGCTCCAGCTACTACCCGGACACCACGCTTTTGGAGTAATACTAGTTTATGGAGTCTGGATAATCATACGTAGATGCCCATACGAAATTACAATACGAGAGGTAGGGGTATATTAAGGAGTAATACAGTTTAGCTCGAATAGAGGAAGGGAGTATGTAGGAAACGCGTTTTAGTATGCCAAAATTTTTTGCAATTTTTGCCGAGATATTTTTAATGTGATCATTCCACGTAAGGTGTTGATCAATGTGTACACCAAGAAATTTGGCGGAATTAACCTGAGATATGAGAGTACCATTCATGGACACTTGCAGTGAATCGCTGGGGCCATACAAATTCCATGGGAGCAGAGATAGAATCTCACGCGATTATTCCAAATTTAGGGAAAGTCTATTAGCACAGAACCATTCAGCTATGGAAATAAGCTCACTGAATTTATAGTCTGCACAAGAGTGTGATAAGATTTGTGAGAATAAAAGACATTTGTATCGTCGGCAAACAGAATGAAGGACAGAATAGGTGTCATATTAGGTAGGTCATTGAAATATATGAGGAAGAGTATGGGTCCAAGATTTGATCCTTGCGGAACGCCGTATTTTACTCTTCTAAGGCCTGAAAGAGCCCCATTACAGGAGACACATTGGAGACGATTATCAAGATAGCTCTTGAACCAGCTCCTCGCAATATAAAATGCGTCTTACGAAGCAGTTACCGCTACAAATATATAGTCCGCGTTCATTTTACGACATAGCGTGCGTTTAATCAGGCAGCGCGCCCGTTTTGTTGCGGCCAGTGACAACGCTGCGTATTGGAAAAGGTGATTTCCCGATTTGAAAAGTTGAGTCCCTGATTCTATAAGCTTACCGTTTTGGGGGAGCTGAAATTTTTATAGAATGAAGTGTCTGCGAGGGCGAGTCTATCTGCCAAGTTTCAGGACGATTGAATGATTGTAAGTGATCGAATTAGTCGTCGCAAGATTTGACTTTTTAGCCTGTGGCTCAAACAAACAAACATGCAAGCAAGCAAGATTTCCGCAAGTTAAACTAGATGGATAAAAAAAACAAGAAAGACCATAGTCGCAATATAAAAAAACATACAATTATGGGAGACAGAATCGGAATTCCGTGAAGTTGATCGCCTAAGAAAAATATCAATTTGCAAAGACAATTACAACAAACACATTGAACGTGAACTAACAGTCTGTATTCGACTATCTAAAATGGTCCTTGCACACTATATTCAAACGAATGCGCATGTACTTTAACATTTGAATATCACAGTTAGCAGATTCTACAAAAGAATCATATAGGATTTCTTCAATTTTAATACTTTTTCTTCGATTCACAACCGGTCAAAACCTAATAGAACTTTGTGAATAAACGACATGTCTAGAAAGTTGATGGTCAATTAACATATGGAAACCAATAGTTATTAAAAACTGTAAAAACAAAATAAAAACTGCAAAACGTCGTTTTTTTAAAAAAATAAAAACACGGAAAAAAGGAAAAAAACGGAAAAGAAAATAATTTGAAACTGCATTCAAAAATTAAAACTAAAATAGAAAACTAAAGGCAATAAAAAATTCAAGATATATTCCAGATTCAAAGCCATTTAGAGGCATCATAGGTCATCATCACTTTCAAAAGTGGCGGTGACAGTCGCCACCACTTTTGCCTATCGCTATTTTGGATTGAAGTACGTTTCGCCGCATGCCAATAATTCATGAGGGACTGTTTAGCTCTACTGTGGTGGTCTCAGTGTCGCCTACAGATTAACAGTTGTGAAACACAATGTAAACATGTAAGTTTACTTTGTTATCTGAGGTCGACTGCAAAGTGGCGAATAAAGCATTAAAAAGAAGGGGACGAAAAGGAGAGGGAGATGGTAAGGGCAGAGGGAAGGGGAGGAAATTTGTCACCACCACAGTGTACGGCAGAGTTACGCCCTTGATAGATGCTCAATAAAAAAATATCTAGGGATTTATTTTGGTTTACCCTTAAGCAGCCCAGGCCTACATATTATTGACGAACTAAACGAAAGACGGACATGCAAACGCCACAATATTAATTGCGGCCCCTGAGACTTTACAATGATAATTTGTATCAGTGAACGTTCTACTGAAAAGGAAAAGCAATTGAAAATTGCGGAAAATTATTAATTATCGACGATAACTATAAATTAATTATTAAACAGTAGATTTCAAAACTTACCAAGTAGACTAGTCTAAGTCGCTGATACTAGTGACGTCATCATTCCTTGTGCTCATTATGTGACCATGGAGTTTATATCGTATTATAAGAGGTGTCAGATTCACTCTTGATGCAGTCTTACAGTTGGAAATCAGAAGTTTACATTGCACTAAACTACCGTAGCGATTTCATATTGAAATAAGTATGCGAGTAGGCCTATTTAAAACACAGCATGACTTCGACAGATTTTCAGACATTTGTTGCAATGTTTAAAAATATATGGGATATTAAGACCAGAACGTAGGACGAGAAACAAGTGTGGAACTTATTAATGTTAAGTCATATAATTAGCCTATTTATCACGGTGATATCTTGAAAAGATAAACAATGTTAGTTTAGCCAGTTGGCTAAGAGTACGATTAGTCTCATCCGCTAAACCATTCGTCGATCTAGCATCATTCATTGCCTGATCAAAAGGACTCTCAAGCTCTACTGGTCATCGATCTCTGGACAACCCCTCTGACAAGACGCAGCGCTCAAGAATGTAATGTAACAGAACATTTGTATAGCGCGTCTTAAGTGCCTCTCAGAGGCGCTGTTTAGGCAGCTATCAGTCAGATGGGAAAAGGTGTGTCTTCAATTATAAGCTGGAGCTTTGCGCTTTGCTTCAGAGTAGAGCCTTTGAAATTTGATTAGTTTACGATTACGTATATTAGATAATATTACGATTACGATTACAGCTACGATACAATTACGAAACGATTACTAACTACGATTATGATACGATTACAGATTATACATCCTAGATTACGATTACGAGTGACTACGATTAATTAAAGTTCATTAGAAAATGTTACGATACGATCACAGATGGACATTTTTGAACATCCTAGCTATGTGTGAGACGTGAATCTGTGTTGAAACACTGGACTGCATCAAGCATGACGTTGCTACTCCGGACGGCTTCTCTATCTTCCAAGTTCATCATCGTCATCATCATTAGTTCCTGACGCCAGCTATTTGGCGGTGATGGGTACGAATAAATGATATCCACTGCCTTCGGTCATTTGTCAAGTCCATTGCTCCACTTAGCGTGAGTCCAAGTGATGTTAGTCCTCATTTATTTAATTATTATTGTCTATCCAGCGTAGTCTTGGTCTGCCTTTATTTCGTTTTCCTTCGTCTCTTTGTCCGCTCGTCCTTCTGTCCCGTCCTTTTGTCCGACCGTCCAACTGTCCGTCGTTCTGCCCCTCTTTCTGTCGCAGGGTCGAGGCCATAATTATGGTCTCTATAGAAAAACGCGAACATTTACATTTATTGTATTTAGGCCCTACGGATTTCTAAAGCGCCTCTCACATTGCAACCTAATCAGAGGCGCTCCCAGTGCGAAAAGCCTCGCGAGAAAAGAAAAGTCTTTAGAGTACGGGCAGAGACAGAAGTAGGCCTACCCCCACTTAAGATCAGAGAGCGAGTCATAGAGGGAAGATCGTTCCAGAGCAAAGGGTCAACAGACGCGTAAGCGCGGTATTGGGCAATAGCACTCCGAGGCACCAAGAGGTCTTGTCGGTCTAACGAACGGAAAGGGAAACTAGGGGCAGCCGAAAGAGGACGACAGATAAGATCACAAAGATAACGTGGAGCCTGACTCAGAAACGCATTAGAAATAAGAAAAAGAACTTTAAACCGAATACGAATAAAAGTATATACAATTAAGTGAAAACAAGAATTTATAGCGTCCGAAAGACACCATTCTAAGGTGGCGATTGGATGGATGACAACGTTTAATGACACTTGATGCCATCAGAAGCCTTTGAGTCCGACATAAATTATTTGAATAGTTCTCACCGTTCTTATGGCACAATATAGTTCATAATGGGAAGACGGCGGTTAGACGAAACGGAAGAACATAAAACTGGAATTGGATCGCACTCAGTTGTTCATGGATGCTACATTTCTAAGAGTCGATACTGATTAACTATGACAAATAAAGATCGAACAAACTTTATTTGCTAAGACATTTCAACCTTAACCAAACTGATCATACATGTATGAAATTATCGTTGCAATAACTTTGTGATTGCAGTTACGGGACACTAAAACAGCCTGAGAGTTTACGAACATGAAAAACTTTCGATTGAGTGAAAACAAGAAAAAGCTACAGTAGATCATGTGAAGTAAACCATCAGTACAATAAAAAAACAATAGAGTTAAAATGCTTAATTAGACATAAGAATAATAGGCTTAACTAAATTGAACTAAAAATGTTTTAAAAAACGCAAAACAAAAGCAGGATCCTTGAATATTTGCTGTCCTACAGAAATACTCAGTGGCACTGCACTAAAGTTCTTACTTTGAATACAAAACTGATATGCATGAATTCGTTCGTGTGCAAACTATCATCATAGATTGAGTAGCTCCACACATCCATTTTTCTTATTTGTTTAACCAACTGTTGTTGGTGAACTCAATAACGTCAAATATTTCAAGTAATTTCTGGTTGAGACTTTTGTTTCAGCGTAGACTCGAAGATCGCGAAAATGTTTTTACAAACCTTTTTTGAGCAATTTACTGCAGATCTATCTTGCGCTAAAGCCTTATTGCATTTACAAACGATGGATGCTGCATATCGTTTTTGCTTAACTATGACAAATAAAGATCGAACTAACTTTATTTACTAAGACTTATCAACTCCAAAGGGTTAACATCAGTACTCATTGTGAAATTATCGTTGCAATTACTTGTATGCAGTTACGGAACAGTAACAGCGTGAGAACACGACCATGTAAAACTTGGTTTGAGTGAAAACACGAAAAAACAGTTACAGAAGATCATCTGAAACATAAACAATCCAGTGCAATTATAAAAACAATTGAGTTAAAATGCTTAATTAGACATAAGAATAATAGGCCAAATAAATTGAACTAAAAATGTTCCAAACAACGCAAAACAAAAGCAGGATCCTTGAATATGTCCAAGTGCTACAGAAATACTCAGTTGCACTGCACTAAAGCTCTTACTTTGAATACAAAATTGATATGCATGAATTCGATCGTGCATATCATCATAGATTGAGTAGCTCCACACTTCCATTTCAGCCTTAACATTTTTCCTTTTACTGTTGTCACAAACGTCAACAACGTAAAATATTTCAGGTAATTTCTGGTTGAGACTTTTGTTTCTTTGTAGACTCGAAGATCGCGAAAATGTTTTTGCAAACCTGACACATTTCTCTCCATGGGTTCATTCAAAAACATTTCTCACGAAGTGCATAAAATGTTTCCTGACATAATCTGAAATAATCGCGTGAGAATGTTCTCTGAAGTAACTGAAAACAGTTTTGGCTTTTCTCAAGTATGGTTTCCAACATAATTTTGCAGACTGTAAACTTTGGAAAATGATTTTACAAACTTGAGCCAGACACGGAGTGGGTTTTTTCATGACTTCTCAGACCTGAAGCCCATGAGAACGTTTTCTGACATATCTGGCAAAGGTATGGTTTCTCTCCAGTATGTGTTCTCGTGTGCCTCTTTAGATGACTTTTATCATTAGTTTTAAACTCACATAATTGGCAGTGGTATGGTTTCTCTCCAGTATGAATTCTTGCATGACAGAAGATTTGAGATGAGAAGATTGGATAAACCGTTTTTGACATGTCTGGCATTGGTATGGTTTTTCTCCAGTATGGATTCGAACATGATTTCGCAGGTGAGAAGATTGGTAATAACTCTTTTTACATATCTGACATTGGTATGGTCTCTCTCCAGTATGGATTCTAACATGAATTTGTAGCGATGAAGATGTGGAAAATGTTTTTTTACAAAGAATACACAGAAATCGTTTCTCTTCAGAGTGGGTTTTTTCATGACTTTTTCAGACCTGAAATGTTGAGAATGTTTTCTGACATACCCGGCAAAGATATGGTTTCTCTCCAGTATGTGTTCTCATATGACTCTTTAGATTACCTTCATACTTTTCAATGTTTTCAACGGACATAACTGGCATTTGTACGGTAAGGCATCTCTCCGGTATGAATTCTTGCATGACGTGTTAGACTTGAAGATATAGAAAAACGTTTTTGACATACTTGGCATTGGTAAGGCATCTCTCCGGTATGGATTCTTGCATGAATTGTTAGATTTGAAGATTGGGAAAAACGTTTTTGACATACTTTGACATTGGTAAGGTTTCTCTCCGGTATGGATTCTAATATGGTTCTGTAGACTGTAAGAACAAGAAAATAGTTGTTTACATACTTCGCACTGAAACGGTTTCTCTCCAGTATGGGTTCTAGTGTGTGTTTTCAGACTCGAAGAGTATGCGAATGTTTTCTTACATACTAAGCAAAGGTATGTTTTTCCTCCAGTATGGATTCTCATGTGCTTCTGTAGGTCACAGATGTGCGTAAATATTTTTTTGCAAAACTCGCATTCGTGTGTCTTTACTTTGGAATGACTTTTCTTGTTTTCCTTTGTATGACAATCCGTCAAATGATTTCTGGAACATAGCTGGGATTTCTTTTGAATTCTTGGATTAAATGCTTTTATTATTAACTTCTGATGTTGCATTTGTCAGATGGAAAAACCTGATGAATTTTCTGTGAACTTAAATGCTTTTCGACATCGCCAGTTGTTTGCCTTTTTCATTATGAAGCTCATTAAACATTTTTCCACAAAACAGTACATTTACTTTTCTCTTTCATTTAATTCACTTGAACCTACTTGTAAGTTTCTGTGGACTATAAATTACATTGTCCAGAATCTCGCCAGTTGTTTGCCAAAGACACAATATGCAAAGATAATTGCAACAAACACATTGAACACGAATTTACCGTCCGTAGTCCACTGTCTGAAATAGTCCTTGCATACTTTATGCTTAATTCGTTGGTAAGCTACTTGCTATAGCCTGTTCACTTATCTCCTCGCCTTGATTATGCCATCAGCTGTATTGGCTTCCTGTTGAATTCCGAATAAAATTTAAATTGGCGTGTCTGACCAGCGAAGCCCTCAACTCCATACCTTAATTCACATCTAACTTCTTACAGCCTTCATCGTTGCATGCAATCATTAAGTACTGGTCTTTTAGCTGATCCACGATGCAGAACAGTTTTGGGCTCACGTGTATTCTCTGACTCTGCCCCATGGAATGGAATCGACTGCCACTCTCTCTTCGCAGCTCAAATTCGCTTCCTTTATTCAAAGGCGGCTAAAAACTCACTATTATTTTCTCCTTGGCTTTCAAGCACTTGAATATCTAATTGCATCTTCTCCTGACGGCTAACTATCCGCGCCACATATTCACATTTCGGTGTGACCTTGAGCACGTTAAAAATTTAATTATAATAATAATATAATAAATGATAATAGTCATTTCCTGAATTACAAAAGCGCTAAAATAGTGGAGCTTGATTCACTGCTGCCTCATAAACTTAGTAAGGCTACCATTTGCCTGCATGGCTGAACAAAAATTAAACCACACGAGGTTGCATGACAGAAAACTTAAAGTTTCGTAAAGGACATTGACGATATCAAACTATTTCCAACCCCGTATCTTCCTGCACATCATAATGCTACTGTGACTCTTGTGCATGCCTTTATCACTAGTAGACTTGATCAATGCAGTTCGGTACTTGCAGGTCTACCATTGGGGCTAATTGGGCGCCTTGATCGAGTTCTGCGTTCTGCTGCTCGCCTCATTGGCCACCTGCCTAAATATGCTCCTGTCTCTGCCTATATGCGTGATGTTCTTCACTGGCTCCCTGTTTCTCAGCGCATCTCCTATCGCGTTGCTCCATCCTACTTGTCGGATCTTAGTCGACCTGTCTCTGACCTCGCAGCTCGTAGATCTCTGCGTTCTTCAGAAAGGGGGAGCTTTTGGTCCCGCGAGCACACATTTCCATTAGACAGCGTCGAGCCTTTTCGATTGTGGGTCCGTCCATCTGGAATGGCCTCCCACTAGTCTTGCGATTGATGCCTCGGCTATATTCGCCTGCCTGTTATAAATATCTCAAATCACACTTTTTTAGCCGTGGCTGGGCCGGGAGCGCCTCTGAGTAGGTTTCTTGAAGAGGCGCTATATAAATTCTCGGAATAAATGAATTAATTGTATAATTTCTGGAAGAAACGAAAGTGGTGAATTCCGTGATTTTCGGTATTTGCCGTGATTGCCGTAAATTTTCCCAAATGCGGTGAATTGTCAAGATTCTGGGCATTTTCTTAGATTACTGCAACACGACTTTCGGAAATGACATGACTTGTATCGCCCTAGCGTCATAGTTTTACAGACGAGAGCTAAAAGTAAGTAAAAGTAAGTATATCCTTTATTGAAAAACCAACTGCTAACCGCATTTTGGTGTACAAAGATCATCAAATATAAAACAAATTAAGTATAAAGCAAATTGGTCCTATAATGTATTATGATGGTCTATAATTATTGCAGATTAACCAGATTACGTGTCGATCGTTGACTCCGACACTTAGCGTGATATTACACGACAGCGAATTATTGATATGATTACATTGATTAGAGTTAAGTAAACACAAGCGTAATTTGATGCAGGACGTTTACACTGACGTAGGCCTACTTCGTGTTGGTAAGTAAGCACACTACCTATGTCCATGATGACTATCATCAATCCCGCTTCCATTTCATCGAGAATTTTTTTTAATCAATCCAGCTTCAATTTCATGAAAAAAATGATCCAACTTCTATTTAGCAAAAACAATAATTATTTTTCATCAATGGAACTTTTCTCATGGGTCCAGCTTCTACTTACGGAAACAATTATTTTCATCATTCCAGCTTCTATTGCATCAAGAACTTAGTTTCTTCAATCCAGCTTCTGTTTACGGTAAAAATTATTTCCATCAATCCATCTTCTATTTAAATATAGAAATGGTTTCATCAGCCCTACTTCCAGTTAGGGAAACAATTTTTTCCCTCAATCCAGCTTCCATTTCAATTTGACGATATAAAATAATTTACCAACTTAAACTACGGGTTTAGGCCTACCCCAAAATAAATATCCCTCAGTATCTGTTCGATATTAAAAATTTCAACGCATTTGACATACTTTGATAATGTTATGTTGATATCAATAGCGTAACTCTGCCGTACAGAATGGGGGTGACAAATCTCCTTTCTTCCCTCTGCCCTTCCCTTCTCCCTCACCTTTACGTCCCTTCCCTATAATGCTTTATTCGATACTTTGCAGTAGAGTGCAGATAAATACATGCTTACATCAGTGGTGTAGTCCTAAAAAATGAAGTGGGGGAACGCCTGGATATTGAAGTAAGCAAAAAGTGCAATCTTGCAAGAATTTTGCATAGTGTGAGAAAAAGTGGGGGAACGGCGTTCCCCATTCCCCCCTACTACACCACTGGTTTACATTATTTATCACAACTGTTGATCTGTAGGCCTATATAAACGACACTGAGACCACCACACTAGTATTAAACAACAGTCCCTCGTGAATCATTTTGTGCTGGATAGTCATACGAAGGAAAACGAGAAAAGCTCTTCTAAAGCAAATATCCACGAATGCAAGTTTGCAACGAAATATTTCCGCTCATCTGTGACCTACAGAAGTACATGAGAATCCATACTGGATAAAAAGCACATCTTTGCATGGTATGTGGGAAAACATTCGCATACTCTTCAAGTCTGAAAACACACACTAGAACCCATACTGGAGAGAAACAATTTAAATGCGAAGTATGTACAAAAATATTTTCTCATTCTTGCAGTCTGCAGAACCATGTTAAAATCCACACTGGAGATATGCCTTACCAATGCCAAATTTGTCAAATGCGTTTTTCCAGATCTTCAAGTCACACACTTCATGCAAGAATTCATTCCGGAGAGAAATCATACATCTGCCAAACATGTCAGAAAGGTTTTTCCCGATCTTCATATCTGAAAATTCATGCAAGAATTCACACTGGAGAGATGCCTTATCGATGCCAAATATGTCAAAAGCGTTTTTCCCAGTCTTCAAATCTAACTCTTCATGCAAGAATTCATACCGGAGAGAAATCTTACATTTGCGAAATATGTCTTAAACGTTTTTCCCGATCTTCATATCTAAAAATTCATTCAAGAATTCATACCGGAGAGAAATCTTACCAATGCCTTGTATGTCAAAAACGTTTCACTCAACCTTTTTATCTAAGCACTCATGCAAGAATCCACACTGGAGAGATGCCTTACCAATGCCAATTATGTAAGAAACGTTTCTCCAGATGTTCAAATCTAACACGTCATGCAAGAATTCATACCGCAGAGAAACCGTACAAATGTCAGTTATGTGCGTTTAAATCGAAGTATGAACGTGGTCTAACTACTCATCTGAGAATGCATACTGGGGATAAACCATATCTTTGCCGGGTATGTCATAAAACATTCTCATCTTATTCAGGTCTGAAATATCATGAAAAGACTCACTCTGAAGAGAAACGATATCTGTGTATTGTTTGTAAAAGAACATTTTACAGATCTTCGTCGCTGCAAAGTCATGTTAGCATCCTTGCTGGAGAGAGACATACAAATGTCAGATGTGCAAAAAGAGTTATTTCCGATCTTCTCAACTGAGAGACCATGTTCGAACCCATACTGGAGAAAACCCATTCCAGTGTCAGACATGCCAAAAACGGTTTTTCCAATCGTGTAGCCTTAATCGACATGCAAGAATTCATACTGGAGAGAAACCATACCACTGCCAATTATGTCAGGTCAAAACTACTATTAAAAGTAATCTAAAGACTCACTCGAGAAAACATAATGGACAGAAACCTTACGTTTGCCAGATGTGTGAGAAAACGTTCGCATGGGCTTCAGCTCTGAGACGTCATGAAAAAACCCACAAAGTGTCCGGCTCAAGTTTGGAAAACATTTCCAAAGTTCACAGTCTCCAAAGTATGTTGGAAACTATTCTTCAGAATAGCCATACAAATTCTACTTAAACCATGGAACATCTCAGGCGATTATTTTAGAATATGTCAGGAAACATTTTTATACACTTCGTTTGAGACAAATGGAGAGAAACATGTTGGCGATCATCGAGTCTACAAAGAAACAGTCTCAATCAGAAAATGCCTGAAATGGTTCCGCGACAACTCGTCGAACGACATTTCGTCTAACGACATTTCGTCTACCTGAGTGTATCTGTGGTTCGCTAAGGTTAATCAATCACCTCTATTAAAGGAGGTAAAACAGGAAGGTGACCTGACCGACGTCCTAGGACGGAGGCACGGGCCCGACCTGGGTTGATTAACCAAAGACCTCCGTACCCACCTTCTCGTGGTGCGAACTGTTAGTAACCCCCCTACAGGGGGGCGAACGAACGGGTACGGCAGGCAAAACCAGAGGAAGGCAATGGCAAACCAACTCTGTACTTTTGCCAAGAAAACTGCCATGGATAGCACGAACTATGAAAAAACGATAGAGGCGACGAGAGATCGGAACGCATGGAGAAGGCTGACTATGGCGGTCGCTAGGATTCAGCGAATCGACGGCACAAGGTGACAAGGTGAGTGTATCTGTATCCATTACGGCTAATCAACAGAGGCCGTTTTCTTATAGTTTCGCTAAAACGTGCTATACATTCTCATGAATCCAGCTTCTAATTACTGACAAGATTATTTTCATCAATCCAGCTTATATTGAATGGAAACCTATTTTCATCCATGCATCCAGGTTGATTTCCAGCTTTTATTTACGGTAAAAATTATTTCGATCAATCCAGCTTCTATTTCAACACAGGAATGTTTTCATCAATCCCACTTCCATTTCGTGAAACAGTTTTTGTCATCAATCCAGCTTCCATTTAAATTGACAACATCAAATAATTTACTAGACGAAATGTCGTTCGACGAAATGTCGCTCGACGAAGTGTCGTAGACGAAGATTGTCGTTTGACGAAATGTGACACCGCCTGAAATATTTTACGTTGTTGACGTTCACCAACTGAAGATGGTGACAAAGAATAAAAATGGAACTGCGGACTGTGTAGCTACTCAGTCTATGAGGATATGCACGAACGAATTCATGCACATCAGCTTTGTATTCAAAGTAAGACCTTTACTTGAGTAGGCCTACAATGGAGTGTTTCTATAGTACTGGACATATTCAAGGATCCTGCTTTTGTTTTTGTGTTATTGTGACACTTTTAGTTAAATTTAGGTAAGGCTATTATTTAGGTCCAGTTATAAGCACCTTAAGTTTATCGAACTGTTTGTGTTATTGTTAGTTTTACACAGTCGTAGGCCCTACTCTCACACAGTTACCGTTCCATTTATGCAATCAGTAAGTAATTGCTACGATAATTTCACGCATAGCCAGTGCTGATGGTAGCGATGCTGTTAAAGTTCAAATGTTTTAGCAATTAAAATTGTTCGATCTTTATTTGTCATAGTTAACCGAAATTTATGCTCCAGCTTCTTTCTTTTATTAATCGTAGTACGAATTTAAAGAGTAATGGCTTAGAAATAAAAACCAAGGACCGCCTAGGGCGAAAGATAGATCTGCAGTAAATTGCGCACGGTGCATAGTGAAATGTCGAATCATTTGTTACCTGAATAATAGGCCCTATTAATCAACAACTCTTGTAAGAATTTATTATATTTGTGTCTAAGTTTTATTTCGCTTCATTTTGGTTGATTAATTGATACTGTTTATCGAAGCACCACACGAATCAAATAATGACACTTCCGCCTATAGCAAAGGTTCTACATTCGTATGCGCCCAATGATACAGTTAAAACACCATGAACAATGGGTCTATACGAGCCTAAGCAGACCTATTGTACTTTTATGGTACAACCAGTAACAACTCAGTAGGCCTACGTTATTCCACACATCGAAACTGAATATAATAGTGTTCAACAATTTCTATTGATTTTTATTATAAATCATTATAAGCAGATTTGTGAAGTTCAAAAGGTGTAATTAAACAAATCTTAATGCGCTTAAGCAGATGCTAAAAGCTGCCATTAACCAATCACTTCAAACATCTGTTTAAAACGCTTGAGCGATATTCATTCATTCATTCATTACGAAGTTTTATATAGCGCCCCTTCAAGGTTACTACTCAGGAGCGCTCCCGACCACAGCACGGCTGAAAAGAACAGATCTCAGGATCCCTAAACGCAACACGCAGAACATTCATTTTTTATACAATGTACTATTAAACACGCATGTTGGTCCCGATACGGTGCATGTCCATGATGTTCTTGCTCCGACCATACTAGATTGTAATCAGAGGCAGATCGCAGTTGCGACCACACCGCAACCAATTAGGTGAGTTTGTCGATGTCCCTGTATCTGTATTTATAATCTCTTGTCAAATAATAATTAGGCTATGTACACGGACGGATCCAGAAAGTTTATGAGGGGGCCAAATGGTAGTCCGAAGGACGATGGTTGAGGCGCGCAGCGCCGAGCAGGGGAGGGGTCTAGGGATGGGATGTGCCCCTCCCTACTTAAATTTTTTTTGAATTTCCACAATGCAATGGTTGCATTTTAGGCAGTCAAGTGGACAAATTGCTCTATTATTTCAAAACTTATAGGAATCAGATGTCACTCGTAGCTAAGATGTTTCTTGAGTCGTGTTTGAGTTTTACTGCAGACAGTAGTAGGAAACCATAAATTTATTGAAATTAATATAAAACCTAGAAAATACGTTCAATTTTCAAGAACGCCATAAGCCTTAAGGTATAAAAGAATTGCTTACCAGGACTCGACACAATAGTTAACACAGACCAAGCAAGAAGGATTCAACTACCTTATCGGGAATCCATGTAGTAATGATGTAGTTTTACTAAATGTTCAAGGAACACAACATTCTAAAATTTGATATTTTGAGAGACAACACTTGAGAGAAGCTATATATTTAGTTGCACAGATAGAATATTTTGTATTTATATATCCTCATTTTCTTTTCTTCACAACAGATCACGAAGCGAACATAGTCTACTTGGCAATGGGGGGGGGGCACATCCTGTATAAATTTCAAATGGGGGGCATTGCCGGATTGGCCCCTGGATCCGCCCCTGGAGCCTATGTATAATGTTGTCTAGTTATTATGTGTTGAGCTGTATATCTATCTGTTGCTCTCTGTAGCCTGCTACACATTTATATATTATTAAAATAATTATGTGTAATGCTGCGAGTTTAGGTCTATATTGTAAGCTGTCTGTTCCAGTATCTCTGTCTGTTTCTGTATGTTCGTCTACACTAGCCAACAGATATCCACATATTACACTAATAGACAGGCCCGCCGAAAGGGGGGGCAGGGGGCAAATGCCCAGGGGCCCGGCGACTTTTAGGGGCCCGGGCCGGGCCCGTAATAAACTTAAGATATATATTATAATTAATTAGATATAAAAAGGTTATGATTTTATGCCTTATAAAATATTAAAATATACAGTGGCGTAACGGGGGGCCCGGGGGTCTCAAAATGCGGCCTGTGAGAATTTTTTTTCTGTCTGACAATTTAACGGAAAAGCAAAAAAAAAAAAAAATTTTTCACTGCTCTGCTTAGGGGCCCGGAATTTCTGTCGGCGGCCCTGCTAATAGACAATCACACATTCATCTGTACCACCAGAGAGGTACCGTTGTCCAGTGATGGGCACTAAAGTAATTTTTTAGTTAAGATTCAGTTAATTTTCAGCTAAAATAAAACAGTTTAAATAAAGTTGGCAACTGATTTTGTGAATAAGTTAACTAAATAGTTAAACTTTTTCACGCTCTTTCACTAACTTTCTTACAAACATTTTCACAATAACGGAGGTTAAGTAAATTGTAGCCTAATAATGCACAGCGTCAATGAGAATTTCACTTTCAAACTACGGTATGTAGGGCCTAGTGTGTAGGCTACTAGACTAATTATAGTCCTACTACAGTTGTACCAGAAAATAATAAAGGCAGTAACTTGCTAAAGCAAACGATGATGCATCATGCAATTCAATGCAGTTCATTTGACTTGAGTAATAAAACCAGTTAGGCCTACTCATGAGAATCATTGGCGAAGATAGTCCTTTAACTTTAGCCGTGGCTCGGCTGGGAGTGCCTCTGAGTAGCCGTCTTCGAGAGGCGCTATATAAATGTCCGAAATGAATGAGTTGATTAACTCTGATGCAATTTTCGATTCACGTTCTCATGAACTAAGGCTCGGTCCTTTCGACTGTTAAAAGAAATGCGAAGGGCTTCAACACCCACAGTCATACTGGCACACCGTGCATTAGCAAAACTTTAGCACGTCTTTCGTCCTCTCTTAATTTTGTTGCACTCATTATGTGGTACGGTTCCAAAATCCCGTATCACAACAGATGAGATTTCAAAACTGCCTGATCTGATATGGCCTATATTATGGCGGTTCGATCTGAAGCTTCGGCCAGAGTTCAAGAAGAAATGCACTACATGGACGTGTTTCCAAAGAGCTTTAGGCCTATATAGGCCTACATGTATTACATTTTTCCGCCGGTAGAGGGAAGACGACACAAGCAAGATAAAAAAATAATATTTTGAACTCTGTTTACATTTACATGCTTTTCATCACTATTACACAACGTTTGCTCAAAATTGCTCTCCACCTATTAGGCCTACAGAGCGCCTCTAAGAGACACTTACTATACAAAAAGATGTTCTGTTAGATTGCATTCACCAGCCAATTTTAAAATAAATACCCTATTTTGTCGCTCAATGTTATCATACGATGATAAAGGTTTATAAAAGTTTACTCGCAGGCAGGCACGTATCGAGACTTAAATTCAAGAGAAGGCAACTTCACAGACCATTGGCAAAATCCTGGTCTTGGGGTTATTAATCACCAGGCGTTCCAGTATGTAATAAAGCAAGAGAAGGCAACTGCCTCCTCCTGCCTCAATGTAGCTACGCCTATGCTTGTAATGCAATCAATGCAATCAACCAATCAGTCAATCATTCACTCGATTTTAATTTGACACCTCCTATAATACGATATAAACTCCTTGTTAACGTAATGAGCACAAAAAATGACGACGTCACTATGATCAGCGACCTAGTCCAAGAGGTAGGCCGACACTGATAATTCACCCTAACTAAATCCAAGTGCTTTGCTTACAATGATGCTTCACCCTAACCTAGTAACTTACAATGATGTTTCACCCTAACTTAGGGCCTAATCCAAATTCTTTTACAATGGAACTTCTCCACTGGGGTTATAATTTTGCAGATATTTTAGTTATAAATTAAATTGTAGAATTAGAAACATTTTCAATACAACCTCATTTTCAAAAGATATAATGATTTTGATTAATCAGAAGACAATCAATCGATTCGATTCAATCAATCAATTTCGTTTATTCTCAACATCAAACTGACAAGTCCCAACTTGTAACAGGTTACAGGTAGCAAATGTTGTCTCAGCTCCGACAGTAAGTTATTAAATGGGTTGAGATCAGGGCAGCTAAATTAAAGGCTTGTTTTTTTTGTTTTTTGTTTTAAAAAAAAAAACAAAACAAAACCCTCAATTATTTTTTTTACAAATATAGAAATTGTAAGTGGCAAAATGACGTCTCTTCAACTCTCTTGGTATGGTCTTTGTTAATTTCGTTTTATGACATTCTAAGGTTCCACTGTAACAGTTCTAGTTAATTTCATAGGCCTATAGGCTATAGGCTCTGATTAATTTGAACGGTATTAAGCCAGTTTTATGATCCGAAATAGGAACTCCTAAACTAAAAAAACCCAAAAAAAACCTTTTCATTTGAAAAAGAACTTGGTTTTTGTACCCCTGGTTGAGAGAGCAAATATTATCTCAGCTCTAACAGTTAGTTAACTATCAACGTCACTTTTCGGTAAAACCGTATTTTACGTTGCTAAATTATTCTATCTTCAATGCCGTCTGCAACTTGACATTAATAAGTTGGCCTAAGCAGTCTACCTATGTGCACGATAACTAACACAAATCCAGCTTCCATTTTAAAATGAGATTATCAAATTAGGCCTATTTAGCAACGTAAAATACAGTTTCACCTACTTTCTCAACATCGAGATCGACTCCTTTGTAAGACAATCCTCTATCTGGCCTTCATTCTGTCCTCCGGTTCATTTCGCATACGACATCGAATAATATAAACACTGTTGAGTACAAATTTGACCAATGGATCAACGTTCAAGAAATGCGCTATAAAATGTTTAACAAAAAGGCTATCCGCGCATCCTTGCCGGGATCTTCGGGGCGTAACTTCCGGGATATGTGTAAATATGGCGAGATCGACTTATTTCAAATGCGTTTTTTTAGAATTAGAAAGCGTTTAAGAAATCGTAACATCGTTTCAAGAAGTCGGATATAGGTGCGTTTGACTATATTCGTTGCGATGTGTCATCGGGTAAAATTTGATGGCATTCGGAGTAACTTAGTAAATCCTGAGTCTAACCCGTAAGTAATTCTGCCTTGCAAAATGGTGGGACCAATCCTGGTCTCCGTTTCCCTCTGCCTTTCCCTTCTCCTTCTCTTCTCCATCCCCTTCCCTACATACGACTTTAGTATGATTTATCAGTCACTTTAAAGTCACTCGCTGAAAACAAAGTACATTTTTACATTCTGTTTGATAACTGTTGAATTCTGTTCTTGAATGTTGTTCTTGAATTCTGATACTCTAGCCCTATTTCATGTATGTTACGAGTAGGCCTGTAGACAGTATGGTACTTTTTAGGTTAATAACATAAATAAATAAATGCAAGACAAAAGTAAAAGTACAGCTTTTATTTCTAATGAATGCTTAGTGAGGTTAATTCTGAAGAAGGAAATCAACTTCCGAGGTTGGACAATTATATCAGTCCACCGAAACTTACAGGAGGTTCATTTTTTCAGGCTAGGCTACCCTGTAGTTCTTTGGAGTTTTCGTGACTGCAGAGGCGAGAACGTTCTTCTGTATTGTTTGCAGGCGTTTTATTTGAGAAAAATCGAAGTTGAAAAAAAGGAAATTACACTATTAGAGTTTGGAATAAACAATTGAGATGGCTATTGTGCACGCAGTCTTGTAATCAAGTATTAGTCGCAACGAAGAAAAAGTAGTAAAATGAACGAAGTGCTGTATGGTTCTTTTGTAGAATCAGCTAACTGTGATTTTTACATGTTAAAGTACATGCACATTCGTTTGAATGCAGTGTGCAAGGACCATTTTAGACAGTGGAAAACAGACTGTTAGTTCATCCCTAATGTGATTGATGTAATTGTCTTTGCAAATTGATATTGTGTCTTAGGCGATCATACTGGCGGAATTCTGATTCTGTCTCCCATAATTATATGCCTTTAATATTACGATTTGGATGATATTTTGTTTAGGTTAATAATATGTTTAAAAAGCAAGATAAAAGTAAATCTACTGCTTTAGATTTCTACTGTCATGCTTAGAGAGCTTCATACTGAAAAAGGCAACTTACAAGAGTTTCATTGTTTTCAACTCTAGCTTTGTGCAACAGTCATATCTGAAGCACAAGCTCTGATACTTCATAATCATAATGTCGAAAAGCATTTCTTTCAAACATTCATTAGGAAATTCCATCGTAAATGCAACACAAGAAAAGATAGAAAGTTCCCAGCTGCAGAACCGTATTAGAATCAGTGCTGGAGAGAAATCGTACCAATGCCAAATATGTCAAAGACGTTTTTCTAAGTCTTCCTATCTTGCAAATCATGCAGGAATCCATATTGGAGAGATGCCTAACCAATGCCAAATATGTCAAAAACGTTTTTCTCAGTATTCCAATCTAAAATATCATGCAAGAATCCATACTGGAGAGATGAATTACAAATGCTACATATGTCTAAAACTTTTTTCCCACACTGGAAATCTAACACGTCATGCAACAATTCATACCGGAGTGAAACCGTACAAATGTCAGTTATGTGAGTTTAAAACTAAGCATGACGCTAATCTAAAGATCCATATGAGAAAGCATTCCGAAGAGAAGCCATACCTTTGCCGGGTATGTCAGAAAACATTCTCCAGCATTTCAGGTCTTAAACGTCATGAAAAATCCCACTCTGAAGCGAAACCATTTCTGTGTATTCTTTGTAACAAGACATTTTCCTCAGCTTCAATGCTTCACAATCATGGTAGAATCCATACTGGAGAGAGACCATACCAATGTCAGATATGTAAAAAGAGCTATTCTGAATCTACTCAACTGCGACATCATGTTCGAATCCATACTGGAGAAAAACCATACCAGTGCCAGATATGCCAAAAACAGTTTGTCCGATCTTTTTGTCTTAAAAGTCACTCAAGAATTCATACCGGAGAGAAACCATACAATTGCCACTTATGTGAGTTTAAAACTAATACTAAAAGTGATCTAAAGATTCACTTGAGAACACATACTGGAGAGAAACCATATCTTTGCCAGATATGTCAGAAAACATTCTCAAGCTCATCGGGCTTAAGAAGTCATGAAAAAATCCACTCCTTGTCTAACTGAAGTCTGCGAAATCAGTTTCCAAAGTTCACAGTCTGCAAAATTATGTTGGAAACTATACTTCAGAATAGCCAGACAAATTCCAGTTTACAAGAGATTAATCTCACATGATTATTTAAGGTATTTCAGGATACATATCTATGCACTTCGTCAGTAATACGTGAGTGAACTCTAAATGGAGAGAAATCATCCTGTTTCAGGTTTGTAAAATACATTTCCGCGATCTTCGAATCTACGAAGAAACAAGCATCTCAACCAGAATTAGGCCTAGGCTACCTGAAATATTTGCCGTTGTTGACGGTTACCAACAAAAGTTGGTTAAACAAATTGTTGGTGAATAAAGAATAAAATTGGAGTGTTGATCACTCACTATATGGTGACATGCACGACGGATTATCATGCTTATCAATTTTGTTTTCAAAGTAAGAGCTTTAGTGCAGTGCAACTGTGTATTCCTGTAGGATAGCACATATTCAAGGCTAATGCTTTTGATTTTAGTTTTTTTTAAAACATTTTAAGTTCAATTTAGATAAGCCTATTATTGTTATGTCTTTATTAAGCATTTTAACTCTATATTATTATTGCACTGGTGGTTTACTTCACATGATCTTCTGCAGCTATTTCATGTTTTCACTCAATCAAAGTTTTGTATGGTCGTATTCTCCGGTTGTTTTAGTGTCCCATAACTGCAATTACAAGGTTATTGCACGATAACTTCATACACGTATGATCAATATGGCTAAGGCTGAAATGTCTTAGCAAATAAAGTTTGCTCGATCTTTATTTATACTGATTTCATTGTTTAACACATTTCTATTGTAACTGTTTGCGGTCTGTCAACCTGTCAGAAAATAAAACGAATATCATCATCATTTGTCATAGTTAACCAGTATCGACTGTATCCATGAGCAACTGAGTATGATCCAATATTATTCCTGTTTAATGTTTGTAACGCCTCTACAGTAGGCTAATGAGGCTGAGGGCGCATGATAGATCTGCAGAAAATTGCTCAGAAAAGGTGTGTAGGAAACATTTCCGCGATCTTCGAGTCTCAGCCAGAAATTACATGAAATATTTGACGTTATTGAGTTCAGCAACAGCAGTTGGTTAGACAAATTATATAAATGGATGTGTGGAGCTACTCTCTCTATGATGATGTTATAGGCTACACACGAACGAATTCATGCGTATCAGTTTTGTATTCAAAGCAACAGCTTTAGTGCAGTGCAACTGAGTATTTCTGTAGGACAGCAGATATTCAAGGATCCTGCTTTTGATTAGCGTTTTTTTTTACATTTTAATTTCAATTTAGTTAAGCCGACTAGTCAAGCATTTTAACTGTTGTTCTTATTATTGTGCTGATTGTTTACTTCACATGATCTACTGTAGCTTTTCGTGTTTTCACTAAATCGACGTTTTTCGTGTTCGTATACTCTCAGGCTGTTCTTATGTCCCGTAACTGCAATCACAGAGTTATTGCAACAATAATTTCACACATGTATGATCATTATGGTTAAGGTTGAAATGTCTTAGCAAATAAAATTTGTTCAATCTGTTTTTGTCATAGTTGACCAGTATCGACTCTTAGAAGTGTAGCATCCATGAACAATTGAGTGCGATCCAATTCCAGTTTCGTGCTGTTCCGTTTTTTCTAAACGCCGTCTTCCCATTATGAACTATATTGTGCCATAAGAACGGTGAAAACAATAGTAAATTTAATTTACTATTGAAATAATTTATGTCGGACTCGAGTACGTTTGTCTTGCATTTATTTTTTTATGTTATTAACATAAGAACCACCATAGTCGAAACATAAAAGACATAATAATAATAATAATAATAATAATAATAATAATAATAATAATAATAATAATAATAATAATAATAGTAATAGTAATAGTAATAGTAATAGTAATAGTAATAGTAATAGTAATAATAACAATAATAATAATAATAATAATAATAATAATAATAATAATAAATAATAATAATAATAATAATAATAATAATAATAATAATAATAATAATAATAATAATCTTTTCTTTATTGAAGCGCCTGACTACACTGCGCTGTACATTTACATGTTATGCAATTTAAATTTTAACCACTAACAGAACAGACAGCCTGCAATACAACGGCGCTAATAGCAGCCTACAAAGCATATCGGCCCAACGGGGGATCGAACTCAGTACCTCTCGCTCTCTGTGTCAGATGTTATCCAATGCGCTATCGCTATAATAATGAGATAGATCTGATAGAGAATTAGAATTCAAGAACAGAGTTCAACAGTTATGAATGTATAAATGGATGCCTACTTTGTTATCTGCGAGTGACATTAAAGTGACGGATAAATCATACAAAAGTCGTATTTAGGGAAGGGATGGAGAAAAGAAGAAGAAGGGAAAGGCAGAGGGAAATGGAGATCAGGATTTGACACCACCATTTTGTACGGCAGAGTTAAGGGTTAGACTCAGGATTTACTAAGTTACTCCGAATGCCATCAAATTTTACCCGATGATACCTCACGGCGAAAGTAGTCAAGCGCACCTATTATCCGACTTCTTGAAACGATGCTACGATTTCTTACACTTTTTTAATCTATGAAAACGCAATGGAAAGTTGCCGATCTCGCCATATCTCGGCAAGGATGCAAAGCTCCAGGTAATACAATTTCATAGCGCATTTATTGAACGTTGATTCATTGGTCAGATTTGACCTCAAAATAGTGTTGCTGGTATTCGTTAATTTATTGTTTACAAAAAGAACCGGAGGCCAGAATGACGCCCAGGTAGAGAATTGTCTTACAAATGAGTAGGCCTAGATCTCGATGTTTGGTAGTTATAGGCCTACATTTCTGGTTTCATGGATAGTCTGTTGTAGAAAACTAAATAACTTACGTCTTTTGTTTAATAAAATGCTGTACATGAGGATGGAGTGAAAAAAGCGAAAATTAGAAATTCAAAAAGTAATAGAAACCAAAAATTGCCTTATGGTATGGGATCAAAAATGTCGAAAATTTAAAAAAATATTAATGTCTTCCGCCCCCACCAGAGGGTCCGAAAAATACCCTTTTTCGAGAAGATTGCAGGTTTTCTTGTGATCTTATCCGTCGTCCTCTTTCAGCAGACAGATAAGCGCGATACGGAGCAGAGGCAGTCCGTGTCGGAGGCACCAAGAGGTCACGTCGGTATAACGAACGGAGAGGGCGACCAGAGGCGACCGAAAGAGGACGACGGATAAGATCACAAAGATAAGGTGGAGCCTGACCCAAAACAGCACTGGAAACAGAGGCGCGTTTGCAGAAAACGGGGCCCCAGGCGCACAAATTTTTGGGGCCCTTCTGAGCTTTCAAAACCCACGAAATTGAACTTCGAGCCATTTTTGAGCGTGTTATTGACACTGTAGTGATGATTAGTTATAGAAAATAAATCAATCAAAATGTTAAAAATGTTATTTTTTATAATTGAAAAAATATTCTCTTTCGTTTGGGGCCCCTCCGAGATTTGGGGGCCATAGGCGCGCGCCTAGTGCGCCTACTGGTAAACGCGCCTCTGACTGGAAATAAGAAAACAAACTTTAAACTGAATACGAATAAAAGTATATACAATTAAGCGAAAACAAGAATTTAGAGTGTCCTAATGCCACCATTCTAAGGTAGCGATTGGATGGGTGGATCCATGGCAATGTTTAATGACACTTGATGCCATCAGAAGCCGTTGACCCTGACAGAAATTATTTGAATAGTTCTCACCGTTCGTATGGCACAATAATAGTTCATAATTATTATACGCAAAGACGACGGATAAGATCACAATATACTGTTCCCAAGTGTGGTGGGGCTTCGCCAGTAAGCAGGAACTTGACTCTTTGGGCGCGCTGGTCAACAAGTTGGTATACTGTCGCCTCGTCCCCCCCTTATCACTGGCCCCCAGGGAAAACAGTGCGGCTGCAGCCCCTAGTTCATCGGGCCTCCATTCCCCAGGGAGGGTGGCGACCTCCGGACCCCGGAACAACGTGGAGCCAAAGAGTGGGCAGCTAGACCGGTCTTGGATGGAGGGATCATAGTTGGTCACCGTATGAGAGGAACCCAAATCCTGTGAACTCTGCAAACCAGGAACGGACGTAGTTACCAGGCCGAGGTCCGTGGTGGTTACTAGGCGGGACATTTCCGCGGTTCTCGAGGTGAGAACGACTGGGGCTCTCCCCAAATCAGGGTTCTTATGGGTCCATAGCAGTTCTAACCGAGTTCCCATATCCTCCAAACGGTCGACTACCCTATCCAATATTTCGCCGTGTCTAGTAGAAAGCAAGGCCAAGGTTGAAATCTGGGAGCTTATATCAGAATAGGTAACTTGGGACGGAAGGGACGACGTGTGGGCGTCCCTATCACCTATCCCCGGACTATCAGCGTCCTCCCCATTGACTGAAGATGGAACAGACATTATTCGGCTGAGCCAGTAACTGATGATTTATTATTATCGCAAATGGAACAAAAGAAGTACAATTATGCAGTGATTATGTCTAACACTAAAATTGCGTTGAACTAAAACAACCTCACTGGTCTGTGACTTAGGCCTACATCTAAATTTCCTGTTCTTATCCTTACTTGTTCAATTTCAACAAAATGGCGGAAGCCCTAAGCTCTAGAGGGAAGCGCTACACAAACTCTACTAACGGGACCTTTGGCAAACCAAACAGCACGTAACGTGTTCAAGTTACTGTTTAACATTAATTGCCAAACCACAAGAAACCCCTGAAAGTATTAATACAACAGAATTGATAGCTTCTTCAATTAGTTTTCGATCGAAATCTCCCTCTAAGACGCCATTTTCTTAAAACCAAAAACGAACAAGACCGACTTTGACGCCATTATCTCCTGCACACCAAAGATGACGTTGACAGAGAAAAGGGCCAATCACCAACGGGGTGCTCCAATTTGCCGTAATGTGATTGGTGTAATTGACCGTTACGGAAAGCGGGTCAAGGGTGCATTATAATTGATCAACTTCTATTGCGCCGGTGTCTAATGCACAAGGCATCAACCGATGGCACACCAAAACCAAGCCGTAATCAGGTCAACATCCAGATGATCAGTCCGTAAGAGACAGAGAGGCAGCCTAAGGTGGATAAGCAATTTGAAAGAGGTAAGTTTTCAGCCGAGAACGAATGACACAAGCGACTGAGCACAGCGTACAGACACAGGAAGAGAGTTCCAAAAAGTAGGTCCAGATACTGAAAAAGCTCGTTCACCGAGAACAGTTCTTGATTTAGGTATGACCAGACAAAGACAATCAGATGACCTCATTGAATAATGATACGTCAGAGGAATAAGAACAGATTTTAAATATTGTGGTTGGCTAGAGTTCAAAGTTTTATAAACTATGAGCCCCAGTTTGAAACGAATTCTTTGCTGAACAGGAAGCCAATGCAAAGATTTAAGCACAGGGGTTATATGTTCATATTTGGATGTATTAGTTATGGCTCTAGCCAAAGAGTTCTGAACCCTCTGCAGCTTCAGTATGTTTGATTTATTGATACCAGTAAGAAGTGAGTTACAATAGTCTAGGCGACTGGAAACCAATGCATTTGCCAAAGATATTCTTGCAGACATGGGCACATAACGCCTAATTCTGCGTATGTCACGAATGAACATTATAGGATGACTTACAAATACTGTTTACATGGCCAGTGAGAGACATGGTAGAATTAAAAACAACGCCTAAGTTGCGTGCAGCGTCGGCCAGCTCAATAACTGAGTCACCCAGTTTCAATGACTTAAGCCCATCAAATTTCTTAAGTTGCTGTGGAGTGCCAAGTAACAGAAATTCAGTCTTTGATGGGTTAAGGAGGAGTTTATTGGATGCCATCCAGGACTGTACTTCATCAAAGACAGCAGACAACATCTGTATAGATGAGTCTCATGACAGACTATCAAATGAAATGTAAATTTGAGTATCATCAGCATAGAAATGATATCTCAGCGAATGATTATCAAGCAATGCTCCTAATGGTGTCGTGTATAGTGTAAACAAAAGAGGGCCAAGCACTGATCCCTGTGGTACACCGCATGTCAACAAAGCATCAGATGAATATGTAGGGGCTGACTTCTATGGCACCCACAGGAATTAGAGAGTGGTCACACGGAGATACAGAGCGAGAGGGAGATAGACGGACAGACAGTCAGAAAGACGGACAAAGGGTAATGAGGGAGGGTAGACACCTGTGCTATGAGTATGTGTGGCAGGAATGCCCCAGCGTGCGTAGCACAGGTAGGGGAGTCGTGCCTGCCACACAGACCTGCACGCGCAGACAGACTGACTGGCGCCTAGTAAAGGAATGCCGTGTAGGAGGTTTTGATAGGGCTATATAAATGGCAGCCCTTACGGCAGAAGAGGAGAAGGAGAGAGAGAGAGAGAGAGAGAGAGAGAGATCCAGCGCGTTCGTTAGGCCGGACTCCTGTCCCGTTTGTCAACCGGGACACGGGGTCCGAGCGTGCATCTTCTTCAGAATAAAGAAAACATCGAAGACAATTAAAACGTGTTATCTCTCTCAACTGTCGATCGGCAACCCCGAATCTCGGGCGATCAACGACACTACAAATTGTTGGAGAACCAATTCTTCCGCCGTACCTCTACAGCCATCGAGTTCCCCATGTCAACACGTCAACCGACAGTCAACCAGCGATACAACTGATGGGCAACCGAGACTTCACTACAGTACCTCCTTCGCAGGTCGGCTACACGTTATCCTGCTGACGACAGAGTGGTGCCCTCGCCGATTGCTACTTCGTCCGCCAATCCGCCAGACTGGTTTGCCGTCTGACCTCAGTTCCACCATGTCTGCAGCTCATCGCTGGACACCCTTCGCAAATCGGATGTCCAGTCATCATCCAACGTCAACGTTAGCCAACCTCATCATCACCATGGGTGTTGGACGCTTCAGCAGCCGGACCGCGAGGCCTACACCTCCCGCCCTGGCAGACCCAGCGACGTCCCGGACGCACGGAGCTTCCGATGAGAAAATTTGTTTGCGATCGACGGCTGGTTTCAACCATCCTCACGCCTACCTCCTTCCTCATCATCATCGTCGCTACGGTGTCTATTCGGCCATCCTCCTTCTGGACTCCGAGAAAGTTTCAAATGCTGGACTGATGTTAGCGTACTTGGCAAGTAGCAAGTCGTAATTACATTTATTTAACACTGTAAACTTAGAAATACGAACATTAAGACTTTAATGTTCTCAAGTTTTTCCTAGTTTAGTAGTTATGTTTATCGTCATCATCATTAATGGTTTTAATGTTGCGTTTAAGTATTGTATTCTAGTGTAGTAGTTGTGCTCATTCTGTTTATCGTTGATTTTAATTTAATGCATACTCGGCGGAATGTTTCTGGGTCAGTGACCACTGCCGCTCATGGTCACTCGTTGTGTTTTTGCAATAAGGCAACGCCTTCGTCATTCGACATGTTCATTGTCTAGCATAAGCGTTCCACGAGCAGGAGAATGTATTTTTTCTTATAAATGGGTAACGGCATTATATCATGCATGCTTAGATGCAGAGAACACAGAAATTAATGATCAACTCATTTGAAGGCTTGTGTAATGATGTGTAAGGTTAACGGATCAGCCCTTTGCAGGAACACAAAGCTATAACGAAAGCAAGTTCCCATAGGGCCCATTTTTTGTGTAAGAGAACGATAGTAGGGCTTCCTAAGCGACGCACAGACCGTCCACGGATTATAAAAGCCAATCTTCTCAGAGTTGTTGTTATGATTATGATTTTGCGGATCCTTAACGCGACCAATCATTACACTTGTTTTCTTGTTTTGTTCTAAGTTTCTGCTGTTGTATTTTGCATTTCGGTGTTTCATGTCATGAAGTCAATGGCCATAGAGCAAACATAGGACGAGGGTCTAAGTGAATGTGTTTCAGTACTTATATTTTGTTTTATTATGCCTACAATGTTAAGGGTGCTCGTGTTAAAATATATTTGTACCCGTAACATGGCGCTACCCGTACCCGTACCCGTACCCGACCCGTACTCAAAATTACTACCCGACCCGACCCGTACCCGCGGGTATACCCGTATACCCGTATACCCGCCACGTCATTAGCACGCCTTCCCAGGTTAGTAGGTTTACAACTCAGCATGTACTATTAAATATAATAAATACAATGATGGTAATAGTAGAAGACGTAGTAGTAGTAGTTGTAGTAGTAGTGTTGGTAGTAGTAGTAGTAGTGTTGATAGTAGTAGTAGCAGTTTTGGTAGTAGTAGTAGCATTGGTAGTAGTAGTAGTAGCATTGGTAGTAGTGGTAGTGTTGGTAGTAGTACTAGTGTTAGTAGTAGTGTTAGTAGTAGTAATAATTGATCGTAGTAGTAGTAGTTGTTGCTGTTGTAGTAGCAACAGCAGTGCAGTATTAGTAGTGGTGGTAGTAGTAGTAGTAGTAGCAGTAGTAGTAGTAGTAGTAGTAGTAGTAGTAGCAGCAGCAGCAAGCAGCAGCAGCAGCAGCAGCAGAAAGAAGTAGTATAAGAGTAGAAGTAGTAGTAGTAGTAGTAGTAGTAGTAGTAGTAGTAGTAGTAGTAGCAGTAGTAGTAGTAGTAGTAGTAGTAGTAGTAGCAGTAGTAGTAGTAGTAGTAGTAGTAGTAGTAGTAGTAGTAGTAGTAGTAGTAGTAGTAGTATTAGTAGTAGTCTTCTATCCATCGTCTTCGTTGCTCTCAAAGGTTGAGGACCTGCCCTCAAAGACGTGTCTAACTTTCGTCCTATCTGAGGACGTTGACTCCGACAGAAATTATTTGAATAGTTCTCACCGTTCGTATGGCACAATATAGTTCATAATGGAAAGACAGCGGTTAGACGAAACGGAAGAACATAAAACTGGAATTGGATCGCACTCAATTGTTCATGAATGCTACAGTAATAATACATATCCAAGAGTCGATACTGACTAACTAGAGATCGAACACAATTCAACACACTTTATTTGCTAAGACACTTCAAACTTAACCAAACTTATCATACATGTATGAAATTATTGTTGCAATAACTTTTTGATTGCAGCTACGGGACACGAAAACAGCCTGAGAGTTTACGAACATGAAAAACTTCGATTTAGTGAAAACACGTAGGCCTAATCGCTACAGTAGATCACGTGACGTAAACAATCAGCACAATAATAAAAAGAACAGTTAAAATGCTTAATTAGTCGGCTTAACTAAATTGAACTTAAATGTTAAAAAAACGCAAATGAAAAGCAGGATCCTTAAATATCACTGCAATAAAGCTGTTGCTCTGAATATAAAACTGATATGGATGAATTCGTTCGTGTGTAAGATAATTATCATCCTAGAGTACATACTTCCATTTTTCTAATTTGTCGAACCAACTGTTGTCAACTGGTGAACTCAATAACGTCAAACATTTCATGTAATTTCTGGTTGAGACTCGAAGATCGCGGGCGCCAAACAGGAGGACGGAAGAGCGGAAGGACAATGGGAAGGACGAACAGACAGAAGGACGGAGAGACAGAAGAACGGATATAAGAACGGACAGAAGGACGAACTGGTTCTAGTCTCAATATTTCATATCTTTTCAAAAATTGCAATAGCCCTAAATGTATGAAAATCTGTCGAAGTCATGCTGTGTTTTAAATCGGTCTGAAAATTATTTAATTAATTTTATATAATAGTTTAGTGCCATTTAGGCCTAAATTTCGGCAAGCATTTAGTAGGCTATCGGGGTTATTGCAAGTTTACGAGCGTCGGACGGCATCCTTGGCATGCTGCGCGGAAGGTACGATGTTTTCTAAAGACGACACTAACCCTAACCCTGACCCTAACCGACCCTCACGACGCGTAACCAGACCCTAACCGACTCTCATGACGCCTAAAATGACGGGAGAAAATACACGCACCCCGATACTAAATGCTTGCCTAAATTTCTTCTGATATCAAACTGTAAGACGCCTGCTTGGAGCCAAAAGGGCCTAACTGCAAATTTTATCATTTTCAGGCTTATTGCTGATTTTGATAGTAATCGATGTCCAGAACATTTGGGCCAAACGGGCCACTCTGATTCGCAGCGTATTTGCTGTATGGCATGCAAACCATAAGGGCCTAACTGCAAAGTAATAATTCCATTCGGGCCAAAACGACCTATCTCAGATAGGCCCGTCTGGCATGATGTAGTTTACTGCAAAGTAATAATTCCATTCGGGCCAAAACGACCTATCTCAGATAGGCCCGTCTGGCATGATGTAGTTTACTGCAAAGTAATAATTCCATTCGGGCCAAAACGACCTATCTCAGATAGGCCCGTCTGGCCTGATGTCGTTGATGTAGTTTAGCTGCTAGGTCACTCGAAAAAATGGCGGACGCTTCACGAACGCGTGGTCGTAAGAAATATTATAATGTGAAAGAGGCGATGACTTTGCTTGATCTTTTGGACAATAGCCCCGAGAATAACATCACCTCGAATGCGCGTTCATCAGAGGCGAAGCGAAGACAGCAACGCCGTCCTACAAAATTAAAGGGTATGTAAAAACACACTAATAAATTTATGCTCAAAATCTATGTATGCATTTTGTGCTCTCATTCAATTTTATGGAAGATTATATTGTATTGTATTTATTTTTTGGGGTGGGTCCTTAGAGTAGTGGCAACATCACTGGCGTGAAGAGTAGTAGGTAGTGGGATCGCTTCCCACAAACCTCCCAAAGGTCCACTCCGCCTATTCATTCGCGAGATGGCGCATTGGTAAAATGAGATGTAGAACGTCATGGGTGCCTTCGCAGGCAAATGGAAGCAGCCGAAGTAGGCCGACGTAATAACTGTAGTGACATGACCATAAGTTTGCCCAATCCTTAGCACCACCACAATGAATGTTTGAAACTGTATGAAGTGTGTTTTTGTATGTGAAGGTTCAACACCCACAGAGCTTGCCTGTGACGAACAGTCTATCGTTCGTGCACACACTACACAGCATTCATCAATTCTTACCGGTGGTACAGCTGCTGATGTCTGTCCAGAGTCCATCGACATGACCGTTTTCGATGAAGGGTCGACTGCGACTGACGTACCTACAGCTGAACTTGCTGAAGACCATATTGACACTAGTCATCCATCTCTCTGCTGCGAAGAACGAAATTCGATTATGTTTACCGGTGGTACAGCTGCTGATGTCTGTCCAGAGTCCATCGACATGACCGTTTTCGATGAAGGGTCGACTGCGACTGACGTACCTACAGCTGAACTTGCTGAAGACCATATTGACACTAGTCATCCATCTCTCTGCTGCGAAGAACGAAATTCGATTATGTTTACCGGTGGTACAGCTGCTGATGTCTGTCCAGAGTCCATCGACATGACCGTTTTCGATGAAGGGTCGACTGCGACTGACGTACCTACAGCTGAACTTGCTGAAGACCATATTGACACTAGTCATCCATCTCTCTGCTGCGAAGAACGAAATTCGATTATGTTTACCGGTGGTACAGCTGCTGATGTCTGTCCAGAGTCCATCGACATGACCGTTTTCGATGAAGGGTCGACTGCGACTGACGTACCTACAGCTGAACTTGCTGAAGACCATATTGACACTAGTCATCCATCTCTCTGCTGCGAAGAACGAAATTCGATTATGTTTACCGGTGGTACAGCTGCTGATGTCTGTCCAGAGTCCATCGACATGACCGTTTTCGATGAAGGGTCGACTGCGACTGACGTACCTACAGCTGAACTTGCTGAAGACCATATTGACACTAGTCATCCATCTCTCTGCTGCGAAGAACGAAATTCGATTATGTTTACCGGTGGTACAGCTGCTGATGTCTGTCCAGAGTCCATCGACATGACCGTTTTCGATGAAGGGTCGACTGCGACTGACGTACCTACAGCTGAACTTGCTGAAGACCATATTGACACTAGTCATCCATCTCTCTGCTGCGAAGAACGAAATTCGATTATGTTTACCGGTGGTACAGCTGCTGATGTCTGTCCAGAGTCCATCGACATGACCGTTTTCGATGAAGGGTCGACTGCGACTGACGTACCTACAGCTGAACTTAACATGTATGTGAAAAATACAGTTAGCTGATATTACAAAAGAACCATATAGGATTTTGTTAAGTTTACTACTTTTTCTTCGTTTCACAATCCGTCAAAATCTAATGAAACTTTGTTAATGTCTAGAAAGTTGAAGGTCAATTAACATAATGGTGACGTAATAGAATAAAGCGAGTTTACTTCAATAGACAAGTTGTAGAAGAATTAAATTTGGTGTCAAGCAACCGATTTCTGCAAGGCATAAAAGTGCAAATTTAGGTTAAGCATAAAATGAGAAAGTGCATGAATTGCTCATGTGAAAACAAATAATAAATCAGTTCTTCATTGCACTATTGATATCCAGAGCACATTCCACATGCCATTAATAGACGAGTTGCAGCCGTTCTAGATAATATAAACTCAATAATAGTAGCCTAATAATAATAATAGGCCTAATAATAATAATTATAATAATAATATTATTATTATTATTATTATTATTTAATAATATTTAATTATTTTAATAATATATAATAATAAAAATATGGCATAGCACAGCCCTGTAGCACAGCATGAAAAGGAAAAAAGAATGGAGACCTATCCGTATGAATTTGCAGCAGTTGTCCCTTTTCAGTAAATAAGTAAGGACTTTTCATAAATGTCCAACCAAATTGCCAGATAGCGACTAAGAATGGAAACATAGGCCTACGCGCCGAGGTTTAGATGCTTACACCCTAGATAGCGATATATTACGGTTGTAAAATGCGTTGAAAGTTTTGATATGGACACGATATTTAGAAAGATAACGCTAATATAGCCTACATATCGACGAACTAAACGATAGACGGATATGCAAACGTCTCAATAATTGGATAATTGCGGTCTTCTAGTTGTGAGACTTTACACTGATAATAATAACTTAAAGGGGTTATTCTACCGAAAGAGAAAATCAAATGGAAATTTCAAATAGTGATTGATAATCGACGACTAACATGAATTAACTTTTAAACAGTATATAAATTTGTAACGTTACCTCGTAGACGAAGTCACTGATAAGTGACGTCATCATTGTGCTCATCAAGTAAGCAAGGAGTTTATATCGTACTATAAGGCTTTTGCGTAATGACGTACCAGCCTCATTAGCATATGCTATAAATAGACGGCGGCCATTGCGGAGTGCAGGTATGTTTGTTGTCGTTGGATACGTTAACGTCGTTAAGTGAACGGCGCGTATTATAAACCGTGGAAATGGTCTTCTGTGCAATTATAGTTGACCGCGGCAACTGTACTGAGAGGGATAAAGGTTCTGTTAGTAAAATTAAAAAAATTCGTAAGCGTGAAGGCCCAGAAGAACGAACCCGGAGCGAAGAAAGGGTACCGCATTCCGGGGATCCACGTGACTCTGCGTCGTGAGGGTCGGTTAGGGTCAGGGTTAGTGTCATTAGAAAACATCGTACCTATCGGAAGCGAAACTCAATGCAATCGCAATTCTGTTACAGGGCTGTAGACGACGGTATTAGCGGGTATACAGCGTGTACTCGCCACACAAAACTTTTATTTTAGTATACTCACCTGTGCAAAGCATGTACTCACCTCCAGAACGTACTTTGACATATTTTTTAATGCTGAAGAGTGTAGTGTGCAGACTAGTCTATAACTTTTAAGACTGTAAACTACAAACTCATACTCCTCAAACTTCTGGAAAAGTAACCTGAAGGCTGTAGCCTACTGTAGCGTGTACTCACTTCTAAGTTTAACACTACAGCACTGCATGGTGGTGCCATTATTCTTAATTGTGTAGTCAATTTTTCATTAATCTATTCGTTCTCTCCATTCTGCAGCTTCTCTCTGACCTATCCGCTGTTTGGACTGGCATGATCTCGTTGCCCCACAAACCAGAACCACTTTGCCCAAACTAGATCATTTGCCACCATTGGGTCTACCCTGTGGAATGCCCTACCCTCCTCATTACATGTTTCCATTCTTTTTGGATTTCTTCCTCATTTCTCTCTCCTCAAAACCTATTTCTTCTCTTGGGGTACTCATACTGGGAGCGCTACTGAATGGCTTGTGCTGTGAGCAGCGCTAATTACTAATTACATTATTGTTTAATTACTAGTTACCTAGTCAGTGTTTTGTTTTTTCTATGTGGTGCCTAGTTGGTAACAGAGTTGTAGTTTTGCTGTACTTTTGTATGTTGGTACCAGGCCAGCTGTTACTGTTATCAGGACTTCTGCATTTGTGTTAACATTTCACACCAACAATATTCAAGTTTGTCAACACTTTAACGATGAGCACCATTGGTTTGCCAGTCGTTTTTAGTACACTCTCGTTGTTAACTGTTAATAGTATGTAACTGCTAAATCTCGTAACAACAACACTGCAAATCATTGTGAATGAAGTTTTTCAGTAAGTATGGAAGAAGTTGTTTCCGCACTTCTGTGTTCCATTCAAAATGTTAAAATGCAATGGACTTGAAGTTGAATCTCATGACCTGCAGTGAAACAGCATTCATTAGACCTCAAACTGTATGGGCATTTAATTTCCACCTTTACGGCAGCACGGTCATGAAACCAAATCATCGGGTGAAGGGCCCATAAATGGGTAATTGGAGTTGACAAATTAATGCATGCTGCTCCACATTAATGTTACTGTGGCCATATGACTGCTTATATTGGCCAAGGCTGCCTGATCATGAGCAATACCCCACTCCGTTGCAGCCGATTTAAAAGTGTATTCAATGGGAAAACAAATAGCATTTAATAACACTTCATTCATTCCAAAATTTTATATAGCACCCCTTCCAGGTTCCTAATCAATGACGAGTTGCATTGGTTTCCCAGTCACTTACAGTACACACTCGTTGTTAAGGTGTTAAGCCAAGCCAATGACGGCTTTGACACATCTGTGTAACAAACATCTTTCAGTTTATAGGCTGTTATCCTGCCTGCTTAAATAAGAAACCAGTGTTTATTTCCGCTCTGACCATGTGTCTTCATTTCAATCAACTCAATGTCATTTTCCAACATATCTACTTCAACTGATTCTGCTCGCTGTCAATAAATGTTTTTGTACAGAAGTCGTGACATAAAATTTCTATTGTCCTTCGGTGGTAGTTTGTACTCATGGGCCCATGTTTGTAGGTTGTAGTTGTGACTGCGAGACTCGGGAAGAAATCTTCTGAGCACATGTCAGAGCTGATGGTCACTCCCAGTACCCGGATGGAGTTGACTCGCTCTGCACCGGGTACTATCCGAGGAGGATGAGCTGCGCTGCTCCCTCCCTTCTTGAAGATGATTAGCTCATGCGTCTTAGATGGATTGAGGCGGCGGTTGCTATGTTGTTTGAACCGACGAGCAGGTACGTATCATCAGCGTATTTGAGCATGACATTGAAGTTGTGCAGTGGGTGGAGATCTGAAGCACCGACGATGTAGGACCCTGGGCCTATCCAGGAACCTTGTACAACACTCGCGTTAATCTCAGCAGAAGCCGATAACAGCCTAAGTGCTTGGTGATATGATCTCGATCTTGAAAGTAGTTTACCAGCCAGTTGTAAATTTCATCCGGGAGGTCCAACGAGCCCAGTTTGGACATAAAGGTCCTCAGCTGAAACCTGACTTGTCTGATCCTGTCTGTGAGGCTTGTGAATCAGTTTGTTGACTCTGCGCCACAGGTTCTGTGTCCCGTGACGAGGGTCGAGGTATTGAGTTCCTTTCTCTTGGCCTTGACGATGGCCTTGCGAATTCAGGCTCTCTCGTTGTGACCGTCACAGCTCTGAGTGGGTAGTGCTCATCCAACCACAGCGTCATGACAAACGTGCTGCCTATGATGATACTGTAGTTGACAAGACCACACACGGCAAAGGTGATGAGGAACCAGCATCCTACCGCTGTCAAAAGTCTTCTTCTGTTTCTTTGGCTACGAGAAGTCCATGTCAGCCAGAGGACGATAAGTCAAGTTGGTGATATGTGACAGAAGGAGCAGTCTGCTTGTGTGCAGGAAGTTGTACCTGAAAACAAAATAAAACATTCTTGCTAATTATAACCGATTTTCCTGTAACCGATCTCATAACCCAAGGACCCATACTTGCTAAGCAAGAGCATGAGCTGTAAAACCTTCCAGCATTTCATGGAATACATAATTAATTCTATTAAGAGTTTCAATAGTAAACTAGCATATCACTCGGAACTGTCAAAAACTTGTTCTTTCACAATCACAGATATGTTGCAATGAACAAATTAAAAAAAATTATGTCACACTACGACGTGATGAAGCTAATAAGACAGTTAAAATGAGTTAATGAATTAAAAGGTAAACGTGGGGCGCGGTGGTGTAGGGGTATGTTCGGTGCCTTGCAGCCGGAGGGTTGCGGGTTCGAATCCACCTCAAGCCGCCGCGCAGGGACCCTGGGCAAGTCCTTCACTCGCAATTGCTCATGCGCTTCGGCGTGAAACTCTGATTCAGTGTCCGTGCTGTATAGTCGGGAGCGCCTCTGAGTAGAAATCTTGAAGGGGCGCTATAACAAGTGCTCATACATACATACATACATACGTGTAGTTTAGCGTTGTAAATTATTCGCACAGTTATTTTTCATCAGTATAATTTCTACTTTGGCGAGAATCCTTTCAATTGATCCAGCTTCCATTGGGCAAGAATTCATTTCATCAATCCAGCTTCTATTTAAGCAGGAATTATTTTTCATCAATACAACTTTATTTATTATTATTATTATTATTAAACTGTCATTTATAGCGCGCATAAACAAAATGGAAAGCGCGTAACAGAGAAAATAATTAAGAAAAATATGTCTGTGCTGGTCTCATGATGTTAAATGTTGTTTTGGTCTCAAGATGTTAAATGTCGTTTTGTGCAGACCATTATGAATAATTTTTCATCAGTCCAGCTTCTATTTTAACAAGATTTCATCAGGCCCACTTCTATTTAAGCAAAACTTATTTTCATCCATCTGACTTCTCTTTAGCAAGAATAGTTAATCCCACTTGTATTCGACCAATGCTGAAACCCAAGCAATGCTGCAATGGCGAATAATAATTTACGACAAGCTTATAGAATCGGGGGCTGAAGGATTATAGTGCATAAGTTTACTGACATCGTGAGTGTCGGTTAGGGTCAGGTTAGGCGTCGTGAGAGTCGGTTAGGCCCGTCAGGGTCAGGGTTAGGGTTAGTGTCGTCATTAGAAAACCTGGTACCGTCCGCGCAGCATGCACAAAGATACCGTATAATTATTCTTCAGCCCACGATACTATAAGTTTGCCTAATATACGACGCTAAACTACACGTTTACCAATTAAAATTTAAATGTTACTGAAGTGACGCTAACATCTGGGACTAACATAACAAATACTAGTACCTACCACAACGTTGAAGAAATCCGGCATCTCAATCGTCTGAAGTCACGAAGTGTATAGGCTAAGACTGCTAGATGTGAAGGTATACGGATCGACACCATTAATTCACGATAACCTTACAAGAAACGTTCTTCTAACAACTTCTTCGAGTGCTTTGACAACAGTTTTTACTTAAACGCTGCACAACAAAATAATATTTCCGTGCTTGCACTCCGACATGGCCGCCACAGCTACCGCAATTTAGGCCACGCCCATTTGCAATCGGTCTATAGGCCTATATCTGAACGGAAACGATATTTAGAGGTGATAGTAGTTGCTTTGCCCGTGTACTGCACGGGTTATCTCTACCTTATATAGGCTTATAGGCTTATATTTGTTCCCCGGGCTAAATAATTATAATAGACTAAGCTCGGTCATTTTTCTATAACCTATTTTCTATTATAGACGTAGGCTATTATTGTTCCCCGGGCTAAATAATTATAATAGACGAAGTTCGGCCGTTATTGCGATTGTAATTTTTCGGAGCGACCCGCGTCTTTTAATGAAAGCGCCTGATTTGAAAATTAAGACCGCGTGACGTAAGATTACATAATTAGCATGCGTGACGTGAACAAATGGCCATACTATGGCCTGTATAATTAAAATAGCCTCGTCGAAACAGTTGGAAATAATTTAAAATGTCCATATATCGGCGTTTAAATAAAATTGCGAGCTGAAAATAGTCGCGTTGATCATGACGTGGCGTAATAATGTTTTGTAAAATTTTGTACATCGCTAAAGCGTTCCGTTTCGGAGCCTTTAGATGCGGACAAACAAACATACAAACAAACAAACGGAAGGAAAACGTAAACAGACTTCGCCTTATATTATAAGATTGTTCAATGTCAATTATGACATTAGCGCTATAGAATTTATCAGATTAGACTGATATTTACTGATTCTGTCTGGTTTCTCAAACATTTTCAGTTTCTTTTCAGTAACTCATCAGCCAGCCTTTAAGACTACGAAACGTTGTCATTGGCGATTATGACGTCTTAGGGCTTAGCCCATTAAAACTGCAATAGGTTGCCATCTGGGCGCATACACTGGGCGGGGTCCGTAGAGTAGTTGATAACATCACTGGCATGAAGAGCATTAGGAAGCGGGATCTCTTCCCGCAACCCTCCCAAAGGTACACTCAGCCTATCATATGCCAGATGGCGTTGGTGTAATGAGATGTAGGACGTGATGGGCGCCTTGCATGGCTGCCCAATGCTGTTAAATTAGACTCCTATAACATCTTGTGATCATCCGTTCATTCTGAATTGTAATATTATACTGCGTTTGTCGTTTTGAAATATTACAGAATATCATCATCACTGGGGATTATGACGTCTTAGACCATTAAAACTGCAATAATTTGCAATTCGACACTGGTTCTCGTACGACCATCTGGTCTTAATATCCCATATCTTTTAACAATTGCAACACATGGTTGTCTGAAAATTCTGTCGAGGTCGTGCTGTGTTTAAATACTCGTAAAAATTATTTCAATATAAAATCCTTAGGGTTGTTTAGTGCAGCGTTTACAAACTTCTGATTTCCAACTTTAAGACTGCATCAAGAGTGAATCTGACACCTCTTAGGCGATAATACGATATAAACTCCATGGTCATATAATGAGCACAAGGAATGATGACGTCACTAGTATCAGCGACTTAGACTAGTCTACTTAGTAAGTTTTGAAATCTACTTTTAACAATTAATTTAATGTTATCGTCGGTAGTTAATAATTTTCAATTGCTTTTCCTTTCCAGTAGCACGTTCACTGATACAAATTATCATTGTAAAGTCTCAGAGGCCGCAATTAATATTGTGGCATTTGCTTGTCCGTCTTTCGTTTAGTTCGTCAATAATACAGTATGTAGGCCTGGGCTGCTTAAGGGTTAACCAAAATAAATTCCCTTGGATAATTTTTGTATTGAGCATCTATCAAGGGCGTCAATCTGCCGTACACTGTGGTGGTGACAAATTTCCTCCCCTTCCCTCTGCCCTTAAAACCATCTCCCTCTCCTTTTCGTCCCCTTCTTTTAATGCTTTATTCGCCACTTTGCAGTCGACCTCAGATAACAAAGTAAACTTAGGCCTCACAACTGTTTCTGTAGGCATTGTGTTTCACAACTGTTTCAATCCAAAATGTAGGGTGACGACACTGATGACCAAACTCTACGTTACAATGTAGAATGCTTAGCTAAGTGCTAAACAGTCCCTCATGAATTATTGGCATGCGGCGAAACGTACTTCAATCCAAAATAGCGAGAGGCAAAACTAGTGGTGACTGTCATCGCCACTTTTAATAGTGGTGATGACCAAACTCTACGTTACAATAGAATGCTTATTGTGGCTATAAATGGCTTTGAATCTTAAATGTATTTTGAATTTTTCATTTAATTTAGTATGCTACCTCAAATTGCGTCTTTTCCCGTCGTTCTTCAGTTCTATACATAATAGATTTGGTAAGCAATTATAGTCTAAACGACTTGACTTGCGTTCTACCGCGGCAGTTGACTACAAGCTTCATGACTGTTGACATTCTGTTCTTGAAACAAATTGGCCATCAGTGCCATACTGGATATCTAGATTTTGTGCGTGTTAGCGCTACTGAAATCGAGAAAATTTACGGCACATTGATTTGCAACATTCCCTAAACATATCTATATTCGACACAATTACCAAGTAGGTCTAATCATTGAAACGTAGATTAAAATTAATGCAGACAAAATCGAGATGTATGAAATATGTAATTTCTTCAACAAGAAAGGCAACACTTGAAACGCTGGCCCTGTAACTGGAGATAATGAATCTGGACAAAAATCGAGACAACGGTAGAGTATTCACTCATGCTCTGCTATTTAGTCCTCCGCATCTGCCTAATTAATCCCGTCTAGCATTGCCTGTAATACGAGATGGAAGTATTAGCGTTTTGAGGTTTAAGGATGTGGCCTTAAAATGTGGGCTTCTGAATTTTGGGATATCGTCGATATCTTTTGGAAACATTAAATTTCTCCTTCATGCATCATTCAACTTCTTGTGATTTAATTTCGCCTCAGCCATGTAGAAAGATGGCCTACTAAACATAATTAACAGCATTGAATCATGCTGCATGATTTTATCGCGTTTTAATTCAGGTAATGACCAGCAAATAGCATACCAACGAATTGAAAATAGTGTTCAAGGACTATTTTAGATAGTGGAATACTCAGGGTGATAATTACCAACGAATTGGGAGGGGGAGTCAACCTCTTAGTCTTTCTTAGTACCTATTTGTCAAGTCTTCATTGCACACCCAACTCCACATGGATGAAAGTCTGACCCCAGTCTCTTTTCTACAATTCTCATACTGGGAATACGGACTGTAAATTCATGTTCAATGTGTTTGTTGCAATTGTCTTTGCAATTTAATATTATGAATTAGGCGATCAAGCGGGCGGAATTCTGATTCTGTGTCCCTGAGATGTTTTCTATATTACGAGTACGATGCTGTACTGTTTTAGATTTCTACTGGCTGCATAGTGATCTAATACTGAAAAGGCAAACAGCTGGCAAGGTTAGACAATAATTTCAGACCACAGAAACTTACTAGAAACACAGGTTTCAACTCTGGATTTGTGCAAGCATCTTAGCTGAAGCACAAACTCAGACAATTCAGAATCATTATTTATATCGAAATGCATTTCTTCCCATGATTCATTACGCTATTCCATCGCAAGAATCCATACTGGAGAGATGACTTACCAATGCCAAATATGTCAAATGCATTTTTCCAGATCTTCAAGTCTAACAATTCATGCAACAGTTCATACTGGAGAGAAATCTTACCAATGCCAAATATGTCAAAAACTTTTTCCTCAGTGTTCCAGTCTAACGCGTCATACAAGAATCCACACTGGAGAGATGCCCTACCAATGCGAAATATGTCAAAAGCGTTTTTCCCAATCTTCAAATCTAACACGTCACGCACGAATTCATATCGGAGTGAAACCGTACAAATGCAAGTTATGTGAGTTTAAAACTAAATATGAAGATAATCTAAAGATCCATATGAGTAAGCATTCCGGAGATAAGCCATACCTTTGCCGAGTATGTCAGAAAACATTCTCAAGCATTTCAGGTCTTAGCAGTCATGAAAAAACCCACTCTGAAGAAAAACCATTTCTGTGTATTCTTTGTAACAAAACATTTTCCTCAGCTTCAATGCTTCACAGTCATGCTAGAATCCATACCGGTGAGCGCCCGTACCAATGTCAGATATGTAAGAAGAGTTATTCTCGATTTTCTCACCTACGAGATCATGTTCGAATCCATACGGGAGACAAACCATACCAATGCCAGACATGTCAAAAACGGTTTATCCGATCTTCTAATCTCAAAAGTCATGCAAGAATTCATACTGGAGAGAAACCATACCACTGCCAATTATGTCAGTTTAAAACTAATACTAAAAGTCATCTAAATAGGCACACGAAAACACATACTGGAGGTAAACCATACCTTTGCCAGATATGTCAGAAAACGTTTTCATGCGGTTCAGGTCTGAGAAGGCATGGAAAAACCCACCCCGTGTCTGGATGAAGTTTGTAAAATCAGTTTCCAAAGTTCACAGTCCGCCAATTATGTTGGAATCCATTCTTGTGAAAAGCCATACAAATTCCATTTATACCAGAGAGATTATTCTCACCCGATTATTTCAGGTACGTCAGGAAACATGTTTATGCACTTCACCTGAAATACATGAATGAACCCTTAATGGAGAGAAACCATCAAGTTTGTGTAAAAAAACATTTTCGCGACCTTCGAGAATTTTCTGAAATATTTTACGTTGTTGACGTTCACCGAAACAGTTGGTGAACACTGAACAACAAAATGGAAGTGTTGAGCGCTCAATCTATGATGACATGCTCGAACGAATTCATGCAATTTATCAGGTTTATATTCCAAGTAAGATTTTCAGTAGAGCTGATTATTCCTGTAGGATTGGACATATTCAAGGGCCCTGCTTTTGTTTTGCATTTTGTGACACGGTTTGTTCAATTTAGTTAGGCCTGTAATTCTTTTGTCTAGGTAACTCTTTCGAAATGTTTTGTTGTTGCACTGCTTCACATGATCTTCTCTATTTTGTTCGTATTTTCACTCAAGTTTTGCATAGACATACTCTCACGCTGTTACTGTTCCGTAGATGCAATCATAAAATAATTGCAACGATAATTTCACGCATAGTCAGTGCTGATGGTAACGATGCTGTTAAGGTTGAAATGTTCTAGCAAATAAAGTTTGTTCGTTCTTTATTTGTCATAGTTGACCAGTACCGACTCTTAGAAATTTAGCACCCATGTACAGCTCAGGGCGGAATATAGATCCGCAGTAAATTTCCGACAACACAGTGGAAATGTCGAAATATTTGTCACCCGAATAGACCCCTATAATTATATCAATCTACTCGTCGTGTATGAATTTATTATTATTATTTGGGTGTAGGTTATATTTCGCTTCATTTCGATTGATTGGCTGGTTGACTGATTGATTGATTTATTTATTGATACTGCTTGTATTGTATTTCATCAGTTAAAAAGCGCTTCTCATGGCATAGGCCTAAGCTTTTCAGAAACGCACCCAGTGCGCGGTACTCTGAGAGAAAAGGAAGGTTTTTGGTGAGAGAAAGAGGTACAGGTGCTATACCAGCAGTGATGGGCAAAAGTTAACTAAAAGTTGCAAACCTTTAGTTTAAGTAAAATGTTTTAGTTAAGGCAGAAGTTTAACTAAAATAAAAAAGTTTAGTTAAAACCAAGTTTAACAAATATTTTTTAGTTATTAGCTAAAAAGTTTAACCAATGTATATATTTTAGTAATTAGCTTGAAAGTTAAGTAACAAAATCGGCTACTACCTTCCGCAATGATTGTCATGAGTAACTGGTTTTATTACTCAAGTCAAGTGAACTGCATTGCATTGCACGATTAGCAACTTTCTTCATGATTTTCTTGTAGAACTGTAGGCCTACTAGGACTATTAGTCTAGTAGTACACATTACATAGCCTAGTTTGAAAGTGACATTGTCATTGACGCTCTGCATTATTTCAGTTCACTTAACTTCTGTCATTGTGAAAATGTTTGTGAAACGGTTTGTTAAAAATTTGAAGAAGTTTGACTAAATATTTTTAGTTTAGTTTACTTATGTACAAAATCAGTTAAACATTTTTTTCATTTTAGTTGAAAAATAGTTATATTTTAATTAAAAAAATTAGTTAGTGCCCATCACTATACCAGCGAGGATTGTAGAGCATAGAGAAAGAGGAAGTCCATTCCATTGACAGGGTCCTATGCGGGCAAAGGGTCTGGATTGAGCCATTGTGGTCCTAACACGGGGGAACGAAGATGCCAAGCCGGTCAGAGGATCTGAGAGGACGCAATGAGGTGGCAGAGAGAGGACGTAGAATTTGGTGGCAAAGATATTTTGAGGCCAAACCAAGTTGAGATTTGATCGCGAGAAGGAGAACTTTAGGCTAAATTGGATGCGCTCAGAGAGAGAGAGAGAGAGAGGTAGCCAATGAAGCTGTGTTCGGCAATCGATGTAGAGATGTGGGAGAATCTAGGAAGGCGAGCTATAAGATATATAGATAGACAGACAGACAGACAGACAGACAGACAGACAGACAGACAGACAGACAGACAGACAGATAGATAGATAGATAGAAGAGATAGATAGATAGATAGATAGATAGATAGATAGATAGATAGATAGACAGACAGACAGACAGACAGACAGACAGACAGACAGACAGACAGACAGACAGACAGACAGATAGGCTAGATAGAAGAGATAGATAGATAGATAGATAGATAGATAGATAGATAGATAGATAGATAGATAGATAGATAGATAGATAGATAGATAGATAGATAGATAGATGTAAATATAAATGTAGACGTTTTTATAATTAGGCCTATAGCGACCATGTATGGCCTCATTTTCCAATGAATTGATTGGATGAGATTCTTCCCAACCAATTCCGTTTGGATTGGTGCCGTCTCCGTGTACCAACCGAGATTCAAATCTCTTAAATACTATTAGCCTATACGAGAGGCGAATGTGTTAAATACTCGCAAAATTGTTTGAATATAATCGGTAGTTTAGTGCAATGTAAAGATTTTATTTCCAACTTAAACTGCATCTTGATGAATTTGACACCTCCCATAATAAGATATAAACTCCTTGTTAACGTAATGAGCACATGAAATGATGACGTCACTATTTTCAGAGGCCTAGTCTACTTGGTAAGGTTCCAAATGTGCTTTGTTAATAAAATAATTCATGTTTACCGTCGATTATCATAGGTTTTCACAATTTTAAATTGCTTTTCCCTTTCTGTAGAATGCCCCGTTATAATGATTATCCTTGTAGACTTGTAAGTTTCGCAACTAATGGACCGCATTTAATATTGCTCCGGATATCAATAGTGCAATGAAGAACTGAATTATTATTTGTTTTCGCACAAGAGATTCACACACCTTCTCATTCACGCAGATAATTTATGCTTGACCTAAATTTGCACTTTTATGTCTTGTATAAATCGGTTGCTTGACAGCAAAGATTATTTTTCTACAATTGTCTTACGAAGCAAACTGGCTTTATTTTATTACGTTTCCATATCAGCAACTTTCTAGGTTTCGACGGGTTGTGAAGCGAAGAAAAACTAGTAAAATTAAAGAAATCCTATATGTTTCTTTTAAATATCAGTTAACGGTAATTTCCACATGTCAAAGTACATGCGCATTCGTTTGAATACAGTGTGCAATGACCATTTTAGACAGTGTTGTTGAAATTGTCTTGGCAAAATTGATTCTGCGTCTTAAATAGGCGATCAGTAGGGTAGAGTGGGGCAAAAGGCCCACTTTTCAGGTCAATTGTCATATCTCAAAAAGTTATTACCCTATAACTATGAAATATGTGCAGGTAGATACATCATTCATTTTGCTGTATAAAAGTACCATAATAATGTCTATCTACAGCATCAGTAATGTGTGGGGATGATTTTCTCTCGACACCCAAAAAGGGCGTCTTGCCCCGTGGGTGGGGTAAAAGGCCCACACGTGTGAGGCAAAAAGCCCATGGGTGGGCGTTTTACCCCGCACTGTGTAACTTTAGTTATAATGCTGAAAAATGAGAACACATAAGATTTAATAGACAGTCCAATAGGCCTACACATGCACTGAAAGTGACCTAAGCACAGCCGAATACGTGCAGAATGTCCCAGGCCTATTCAAAAATACAAAAACTGTCAATAATGTCCATTAGATCTCTCGTAGCAAGTCCCAGCTCACAAGACACAGCTCACTCGATAGACTATCACAGCAGCCGCAGCAGTCAGAAGTAAAAAACACTTGGCAACAAGAATCAGGTGAATCGAGTAACCAAGATCAGGAATGGACATGCATCATATACCAAGTACAGTTATAAAATGCAGTAGGCCTAGTCTAGTCAGACTCGCAGTTTGGGCAGGTGAAATAGGAATAACCATCTGTGCAAGCCTCGTGTGCCCACTTCGCACACTGTTGGCACTGGACCCATTTCTCACGGGACATGCTGTTAGCGAAAGGTTCGCCGCATATCAGGCATGGCCATTCCTCGTCTTCACTGCTGGTATCATCGTGTGTCGCTTTGCGCTTCTTACTTCTCACCGCTGCGGTTTTGGTTTTAGGAAGAAGTTTCGCTCTTTTCTTCCGTCCGGTTGTTGACGTCGAAGGCTGTGGGTCGTCGTTTGAACTGCGTTTCCTTTGTTTCGTTGACTCCAGGCTCTTAATGAGAGCGGCACTCTTCGCAGCGGCCTTGGAAGCAATGGCGGAAGAACGTGCTTCCGCGACTTTCAACTTGTCTTCCAATTCATTCTTGTATGGCGATCCTGTTAAAAGCGTTGCAGATTCAGCTTTACGTGTTCGAGAGCGTACACCAGAGATCTTCGGACGAGGTGATATTGCCAAGATCAGTCTCCGAGCTGCAATTGCACGCATCCACAAAACCATTTATGTAGAAGGCCAGAGTACATCAAGTTCAATATAAAAAGTAGGCCTATGGCCTACTTAGAAACTTAAAATTAAAAGGAAAATGTTCACCAGGCCTAAACTTATATTCACTGTGTTTCTCATAATTTAATTCTAACTTGACTAACTACCAATCATCAACTTCATTGATGTAAATGTAGGCGCGGGTTCTCGTCACATTCTACTAATAAACGAATACAATAGGCCTAATAATCAAATGGCTAAGCAACACTAAATGTAATAAGTTACCTACCTTGTTCAGCATCACTCAGTTGAGCAGAAGCCTGTGCATCAGCAGTCACCGGCTGAACGACGGTGGGAGTCGGAGGGACCGACGGTGCATCAGCAGTCACCGGCTGAACGACGGTGGGAGTCGGAGGGACCGACGGTGCATCAGCAGTCACCGGCTGAACGACGGTGGGAGTCGGAGGGACCGACGGTGCATCAGCAGTCACCGGCTGAACGACGGTGGGAGTCGGAGGGACCGGCAGTGCCTCTTCGGTAACTGTTGCTGCCTGGAAGTCGTCGTCAGTGAACACCTCTGGATCGAATGGCCACAGTCCACTGCACTTAAATCCATTGACGGCCTTTTCGGGTGTAGCCGTTCGCAAATATGCAGTGCCAAATATGCCTGCCATGTCGTAGAATGAAATACGTTTTCCCGGATGGGAGACCATCCAGGAATCGGCAGCAACATTGTAACCGCTCTTGAGCGACTTGAAATAGCTTCTATCAAGCGGCTGCATCTTGTGGGTGGAGTGCGGTGGAAGAGTGAGAAGATGCAGACCATTCTCACGTGAAAAAGTGATAGCGCTCAGAGTCTTGTGGCTGTGATGACCATCAAGTATTATAATTTGCGGATTGTCTGTGGATGCACGAGTGAAACCGACAAAATGCTGAAGCCATTTAATGAATAGCTCTGAATCTGTCCATCCGCTTGTACTTGTGTATCCCACAGATTGTGGTGGTGCACCATTGAGCAGAGCTGGAATCATCCTTTTTCGTGGATAGATGAACATTGGTGGCAAAAATGCACCAATCGCACTCATTGCGCATATCACTGTAACGGTTGCGCCTCGCTCGCCACTTGTCACTTTACCAACGGTTCTCTGCCCCTTAGTAGCGATGATTTTCCCTGGACGTTGCACGTTGGTGATTCCAGTTTCATCCATGTTCCAGATTCTTGATGGTGTGCATGGAACATCAACAAGTAGTTGCCTGTAGACGTCAAAGAATTGCTTGACTTTAGGTCTGTTGAAAGCCACTGCACGCGATAGATTTGTTCCCTGTGGCGCACGTATTGAAAGATCTGGATATCTTGAGAAGAACCCAGAGAGCCAGTCCTTCCCAGCCATCTGACTTTTCCTACAGAACCTATGATTGATGCCTGCTGCCTCGGCCATGTCAAAAGCAAGACGTCTGACATCTCTTGGAGTGAGACCGTACAAAGCCTTTTCCATATATTTTATATGATTGCAAAGTTCAGATTCAAGGGCAACAGATAGTACTGGCGTATGGCATCCCAACTTCAACACACCTGGCATCGTGGTATGGTGGTCACGATGTCGGCGCAAGGTTCGCGCGGGTATGCCCATCTCCCTACTCGCTTGAATGAGAGGCATGCCCTGACTAAGGGCTTCCAATGCTGTAGCAAGTCTCTCTTCACCATACTCTCCTCTTTCCGACTTTCGCTTGTAGACACGTACCATGATGTAATCTAAAAACAATTCATTGCAGACTCATTTACCATACCCTACCAAAACGATTATCACAATAGCAAGCAAGCGAACAAGAATTTAGCAACAAGCCTACTTTACACGTGGGTCGTTGCGGGGTAAAACGCCCACCATGGGCGTTTCACCCCATATAGAGGGTGGGCGTGTTACCCCAAAACCCCCGATTTATCGAAAATATTTACAGTGTCGTTATCCTGCAATATCGCTAATACATCAAGATATAATTGAAAACGTCGTTGCGAGCTCTGTCTGTCTGCCCATAACTATATCGAATCGCATACCACTTGCTTTCGCAAATCGTCAAACTGTGAGGTCACAACATTTAGCAAAAGTGTCCAAATAATTAAGAAATGAAATATTTTCACTTACCGCGAAACGAAATACACAAACTCGATATCAGAAGGTAACTTCAGATGGCGCCAGCATATTATGTATAATTTTATAGCGCTTAAATACTGCAGAGGCTCTACGAAGGCCCTAGGCGTTTCACCCCACCTAGGCCTTTTGCCCCACTCCACCCCTACGATCGGAATTCTGAGTCTGTCTCCCATAATTGTACGTTTGTTATTATTACGACTATGATGCTTCTTATTTTTACGATAATAATTTGAATAAATAAATGCAAGATGAAAGCAAATGTACTATTTTAGATTCTACTGAATACTTAGAAGAGCTTCAAAATGAAGAAGGTAGAAAGTTCCCAGCTGCAGAACCATATTAGAATCCATCCAGGAGAGAAATCTTACCAATGCCAAATATGTCAAAAGGTTTTTCTAAGTCTTACAATCTAAAACGTCATGCAAGAATACATACTGGAGAGAAATCTTACCAATGCCAAATATGTAAAAAGCAGTTTTCTCGGTGTTTCAGTCTAAACCATCATGCAAGAATACATACTGGAGAGATGCCTTACATATGTCAACAATGTCCAAAACGTTTTTCCAAATCCTCAAACCTAACACGTCATGCAAGAATTCATACCGGAGTGAAACCGTACAAATGCCAGTTATGTGAGTTTAAAACCAAGTATTTAGGTGATCTAAAGAATCATACGAGAAAGCATTCTGGAGATAAGCCATACCTTTGCCGGGTATGTCAGAGAACATTCTCAAACATATCACATCTGAAAAATCATGAAAGAACCCACTCTGAAGAAAAACCATTTCTGTGCATTCTTTGTAACAAACATTTTCCCACATCTTCAGCTCTACATGTTCATGTTAGAATCCATACTGGAGAGAGACCATACCAATGTCAGATATGTACGAAGAGTTATTCCCAATCTTCTCACCTACGAGATCATGTTCGAACCCATACTGGAGAAAAACCATACCAATGTCAGACCTGTCAAAAGCGGTTTATCCGATCTTTTCATCTTAAAAGTCATGCAAGACGTCATAGCGGGGAGAATCCAAGCCACTGCCAAGTATGTCAGTTTAAAACTAATGATAAAAGTAATCTAAAGAGTCACACGAGAACACACACTGGAGAGAAACCATACCTTTGCCAGGTATGTCAGAAAACATTCCCACGGGCTTCAGGTCTGAGAAGTCATGAAAAAACCCACTCCGTGTCTGACTCAAGTTTGTAAAATCATTTTCCAAAGTTTACAGTCTGCAAATTATGTTGAGCAACGCCATGCAAATTCCAGTTATATTGTAGCATTATTTGAAAGGCGCATGGACATTTGCCTTAGCAACTAGCCTTAGTAACGGGCCTTTTGCCTTGCCTTAGCAACCAGCCTCTTGCCTTAGTAACGGGCCTTTTGCCTTGCCTTAGCAACCAGCCTCTTGCCTTAGTAACGGGCCTTTTGCCTTGCCTTAGCAACCAGCCTCTTGCCTTAGTAACGGGCCTTTTGCCTTGCCTTAGCAACCAGCCTCTTGCCTTAGTAACGGACAATTTGTCGTCCTCTGTGCCTATATATAGAGACGCCTGTCGCGTGTTAGTTGGTGAGTGTGTGAGCGAGTGAGTTAGTTGGTTCCGAAGTTAGTTAAAGTTCAGTTAATGAGAGTTAAGCCAGAGTTGTGGTGTTTAAGCTGTTCGACATTAATAAATCAATCTGCTGTGTTGATCCGTGTCGTTGCCGTCTTCCAAGTTAACCTAGTGTTAGGCATCGTCGGTGGCACCGTTAAGTCCTTTGCCCGACGGGAAAGGCCGAGTCCAGCGNTGCATCTTCCTGGTCTAATGGTGGTAACATCTACATTAGGAAAACTCTAGCTGCCGACGATACACCAAAGAAGATAACATCGTTGGAGGATCTAAACAACCTTGCTTCGACTTAACCATCCAAGTGACGTCACTCATTCCTAAGGACCACTCTTGACTCGGGGACTTATTAACCATCTAGACTCTTGGACCTATCTACCTGATCTCTCGTTGCTAAAACTCATGCCACTGCCAAGTGGTCATAAAGATCGGTCATATTCTACTGATTGCCTTACTATACGTATAACATAAACGTTGTCTAACCGGTCCTATGGTTACATATTATGTTTGTTATTCACAGGTCACTGTTGTTTTTTTCATAAACTTTTCATTTTGATGTGCTAAAATCAGTAGTTGCAACTTAAAAACACTAGTTGCAACTTAAAAGGCACTTACTAGGCACTTACAGATCTATTTCATTTCTAGTTGAAAATATACTGCTGTGTTGGACTATCTCTACGTCATGCTTTAAAGAACAACGTGATATTTAAAATCTCATCCCAAGTTCAGAGCTGTTACACATTTCTGCTGATGATGTGTTAGCATTTGGTTTTCGTCATAAGGACCTTCCAACAAAAGGTCAATGCAAGTTGGCATTACACGTCAATGCTTGGTTTTAATTTGGTCGCTAACAAAAAATGTATCAGCATGTCAGCACCTGAATTACTTCTCTGTAGTAATCTCTTGAATGTGGTAAGACATCCTCTGAGAAAAATGTGCTACCTCATGAGTCACGAATATAGGATGTGAGCTGATATGACTCAGATATGAGGGATATGAGTGGCCCTAGGCATGCCAACTTTAAGCTTGATCCAGTATACTAGACTATCATTATATGCCTGATTACTGAGATAAAGTGTATCGTTATGTCAGTATTTCAGTTGTAACCTCTTGAATGACCTATTGCATCATTGCAGAATATTGCGCTACCTCATGACCTTATGATGTGAGGGATATGTCTGACCCTATGCAAATCTATGCCTTAAACCTGATGTGATATACTAAACCTGATGTGATATACTTGAGTCTTGACTATCTAAATGATACCTGACCTTGTTTACTCATACTATCTCCAGTGGCGGCGCGTGGATTTTTCAAAGGTGGTGCGAAGCAGCTGTGTGCCGCCCCCCCCCCCGGTAAGGCGGCAGGTCTGTCTAGTAGTCTATTGGAATTTTTTCTGTGTTGTGCATGATAGTAGCTAGTAGAAGCCGTAGCCATTACTAGTACCCTAGTATAGAGCACAGCAGCAGATGATGAAGATCTGCTACAAGTGCCTTTGTGTGCTGTGCACTTACAGTACTTTTATCAATTTGGCATTAGCAACTTACGTATTTTTCTTGAAACTTTAAAGTTGAAATAAATTTAAATCATTAATATGTTTTATTATTTGTAAGTGGATTACGCGAAAAAACAAGTAATAAATCATACTTATTTAATAAAGACTGCTTCCATGCTGCCTGCCTGAAAAGTGCAACGTTCAAGCAATGTAACTTCACACTCGTGCAGCTACAGGACTAGCAGACTGCTGTCAGAAATTAAAACTGTACTCGTCTCGCTTTTGCAGACGCAAAGTCGTCGATAACTTGGCTAAAGTCAATCTGCGCAGCAGTTTCTCTCTCAAACGACAGTATTGTCAAATTGGTAAGCCTCACTTGAGACATGGTGCTGCGTAGATAGGTGTGAATTAGCTTAAAGTTTTGAAAATGAACGTTCGCAGCTAGCAACCGATACGCCAATAGTAAGCAGTATCTGCAAAACTGTAGCTAGGTTCGGGAAAACATCCCGGTCGCCAAATCAAGTGATGAATCTCAGCAACTCAGTAGGCGTCTCGGGCGGAGTAGGCCTACATGAACTCTGAGGCATGCGTAACAAGGCGCGACAATCTTCAATCTCCGCCATCAGCTCAGAACTTATGACATCGGCTGGATAGGCATTTGCGCAATCAACACATTGTCTTTAGCATCTGTTCACGATCAGAGTTAACATAACAGAGGACTAACCTTTGATCAACAGGTCAACGCAATAACATACAGAACACTTGACAGCAAATACCAGGCTGACGGTCTTGACAATGCTGAGCCAACGAATTATAGGCCTATAGCAAATGTTACATTTGTGTCTAAGATAATTGAGAAGATTGTTGCTTCACAGCTTATGCACTATCTTAACAAAAATGACCTTCTTCCTACTTTCAGTCAGGTTTCCGAAAGGGCCATTCCACAGAAACTTTGCTCGTCTGACATTTATCGGGCCATTGACAGATCCCAGGTCACCCTGCTTGCGCTGTTTGACGTAAGCGCTGCATTTGATACTGTCGATCACGACATTCTCTTGCAGCACTTATCGATTTCCTTTGGTCTTTCTGGCAACATCCTTGATTGGCTTACTTCCTATTTGCGAGACCGCTCCTTCATGGTGGCCCATGGGTCCACGAGGTCCCTCTGGGTCCCTGCTCCAGTTGGGTTGCCCCAGGGCTCTGTCCTTGGCCCTCTCCTTTACATAATTTACACTGCTGATCTGGGGTCCCTTCTGGCGGCTGCGGCTGTCCTGGGCCAGTCCTACGCAGACGACCTGCAAGCCTACCGGTATATTCACTGTCTGCATGGCGACCCAGGCCGATGCGGCAGCTGGAACAATGAGCCGGGCTATGGAGACCCTGCAGTCCTGGATGTCCTCAAACCGCTTGCGGCTGAACCCGACTAAGACTCAGCTTATTTGGCTTGGCACACCCCAGCAGCTTTCTAAAATAGACCTAGCCTCACTTGCCTTGAAATACCCCAACTTCACCTTCTCAACCTCAGTTCGTGACCTGGGAGTCACCCTAGACCAGGAACTCACATTTACGCGTCACATAAATCTTCTCTGCCGCAGCTGTTACTATCAGCTTCGACAGCTCAAGGTCATCTCCCGCTCTCTGTCTCCTAGCGCAGCGTCGACGCTTGTCCATGCTTTTGTAGTCTCACGGCTCGACTATTGTAGCGCCATATATGATGGACTTCCCGCCTGCCGGACCGGGTCCCTGAATAGGGTCCTGCGCACTGCAGCCCGCCTTGTTGGCCGCATTCTGAGGTTTGGGCGGGTTTCTGAATACATGAGGGACGTGCTCCACTGGCTTCCTTACCCACAGCGTATTGTGTATCGAATCTCTGTCTTGGTCCGGTGCTGTATTGAGGGTCTAGCCCCTCCGTACTTGCGGGAGCTCTGCTGCTCCACCACATGCGTCCAGCGCCGTTGCTTTCTCCGCTCAGCTGCACAGGCTGAGCTCATTGTTCCTCGTTCGCGGACTGCTATCAGGCAGCGTCGCGCCTTCTCCGTGGCGGGCCCTTCAACCTGGAATGGGCTCCCTACCATGCTTCGTCTGACACCTGCTGGCCACTCTGCTTTGTTTCTCACTACTCTTAAGACTGTTCTGTTCAACCGGGGTTTGGGCTGGGAGCGCTTCTGAGTAGGCATCCTTGAAGGGGCGCTAAATAAATTTTCTGAAATAAATAAATAAATATGTAACAGTTTAATTTACTTATGACTAGAAATAGAAATGCCTTTGTTCTTGGCCAATGTATTATTCATGATCAGGGCGGCCGTTTTAGGTCAAATTTGCTACGTTTAACATCAGAAATTTGCAGTATATGTGAAAAATCACGGCAAACATCGGCAAATGCTAAAATTCACGGCAAACGAATCAATAACTGACTCGCCGAAAAAATATTTCAGGTAGCCAAAGTGCCGCCCCCTCGAAGTGCCGCCCGGTGCGACCGCAGTTCACCGCACCCCCTGACCTTGTTTACTCATACTATCTCCTATGCCATGCTAACTGTCTGAACTCACCTTCTTGCCTCAATTGATGAAGCAATGAGAAGTGATGATCGTGGAATTGATGAAGTTATGAGAAGTGATGACTGCAATTCTTTTTGTGTTTATGTCGGTTATTCGGATGTTTTGTTTGACTTTTTTCGTTTTCTTGTGTTGGATGAACATTGATCCGGTTGGATCTGACTTACTGCATTGTTGTGTGTGCACTACTCATATAGATGTTGATCAGGCTGCCAGAATCTGTAACTGTTGTAAAACTCATTGCCATGTAACTTGTCTAGCTATTAATGTATCTGCTGCATTCATGGACCGGCACTGTACAAAATGTATATGCCCTCTGAATTCTACTGATAAGGACTCTAACACTCAGTCAACTGACTTAGAAAGGATGGATGATTTTAAACCCCACAAACCCACTAGACTTGAATTGTTCAATCAAGATGAATCACATAGACCACTTCTTAATAACAAGGACTTGGACCCTGATAAAAATTATTTCTGGAATAACATAAAAGAGTGTGAATACTATAGCCCATCGCAGCTGACTCATAGATTCAATGATATCTCCCCAACCTTTTCCATGATGCATCTAAATTGTCGTAGCATTACCCCAAAACTCGATGAAATTAAACTTTTACTGCATCAGCTCCCAGTTTGTGTCTTGGCAGTGACTGAAACCTGGTTGCCCGAACTAATGGCAGATACCATCACTATTCCGGGCTACAACTTTATTCACAAGAGCAGAAAGGAGGGGAGAGGGGGAGGGGTTGGTTTTTTTGTTAGACGTGACATTGAATTTTTAAAAGAAGATCTCTCTACCTCTATGACTGTAACTGCATTTGAAAACCTATTCATTAGTATTCCCCAAGGTAAGGGTACGCCTATTTTGATTGGTGTTGTATACAGACCGCCAGGCTCGAACTTGGATGAATTCAATATGCAATTTGACTCGCTAATGGAAAACTTGACTATAGGGAAGAACAACAAGAAGAAACTTTTTTTAACTGGCGATTTTAATATTGACTTATTAGCATTTGACAACCATACCCCTACAAATGATTTCATTGAATGCATGACTGTCCATCATTTTTTCCCATTGATTTTGCAACCGACTAGAATCACCCCGACTACAGCAACCCTAATAGACAATACATTCACAAATTCTCTTGACTGTATTATCGACTCTGCCATAGTAACATCTGATATATCTGACCATCTACCTATCATAACCTGGACCCAAACTAAGCCGCATACAATGCAAAATATGGGGAAGATTGAAATGATACGAACAACAACTAAGGAAGCCTCTGAAATGTTTAAAAGTACATTATCTAATGTTGACTGGGCTCCAATTATAGCATCTTGCAATGAAAATGATCCCAGCCAAGCATATAATTTGTCTGTAAAAGTAATCAAAGCTAGCTACGATAAAGCCTTCCCCCTAAAAGCAAAAAAATTTAAAAAAAACACATTTCATCAACCTTGGATGACCCAGGGCCTTCTAAATTCTATAAAAAAGAAAGAAAAACTCTATATTAAATACATAAAAAATCCTACTCCTGAAAATAAAAATATATTTACGAAGTACCGTAACAACTACAAAGTAATTCGTACTAAAGTTGAACAATCCTACTACATGAATGAATTTATCAAATACAATAAGGATATAAAAAAAACATGGCAGGTGATAAGGAAGATAGTCAAAACTGAAAATAAGGACACTTGGATAAATGAAATTAATCTAAATGGGGAGTTAATATCTGATCCTAATACAATGGCAGAACACTTTAATTCTTATTTCACGGGAATGGCAAAAGCACTATCAAATAAAATACCTCCATCAAATAAAGGATTTCAGGACTACCTACCCCCATCCTCAGTAAACTCTTTTGTGCTTATACCAACTTGTCCTCAAGAATTAATTGCTATCAATAAGACTTTTAAATCAACACATAGCTCTGGCGCAGATGACATGAATCCACACTTACTGTCCCCTGTACTGGAATTTCTGGCCGCCCCTTTAGCTGAGATAATCAACTGCTCACTAAAAAATGGAGTAGTTCCTGCTGAGGCAAAAATCGCCAAGGTCTTGCCAATACACAAACAAGGTATAAAAACTGAAGTTACAAATTATAGACCAATTTCAATACTGCCTTTCTTCTCGAAATTGTTTGAAAAAGTAATGTATGATCGCTTACTCTTGTATATAAAACAAAAAACCTGTTATACCCTCTCCAACATGGCTTCCAACCCGGTCACTCTACCTCTATGTCCTTGCTTGACATACAGGACAAAATAACTATGGCCATGGACAAGAATGAATACTCTATGGGCATATTTCTTGACCTAGCAAAGGCCTTTGACACGGTGGACCACAAAATCCTCTTGGCCAAGCTGGAACACTATGGTATTAGAGGAAATGCTCTTAATTGGTTTAAAAGCTATTTAACTAATCGATACCAAAAAGTATCATGTAATGGCAGGCTATCTAATCTCCAACTCATCGAGTTTGGAGTTCCGCAAGGCTCAATTCTTGGGCCTCTCTTGTTCTTGGTATATATAAATGATCTCCCTAACTCCTCCTCCATCTTACACTACATCCTATTTGCTGACGACTCCAATGTTTTCTTGTCCCATGCCTCATATGACCAGCTATTCCAGCTAGCAAATAATGAACTAACATCAGCTAGTGATTGGTTCAAAGCTAATAAACTATCCCTAAACCTCAGTAAAACTAATTATATTATTTTTCGTTCGACAAAAAAGCAAATACCCACTACTACTAATGAACTGCTTATTGATAACAAAACCATTCCTGAAGTCTTGACAACAAAATTCCTAGGAGTCCACATTGACCAGAATTTAAAATGGAAAACACACATTACTGAAATAAGCAACAAAATTAAAAAAAACATAGGCATCATAAAAAGGGTATCCTACCTGCTACCGTTATATGTATTAACAGACCTTTATTATACTCTTATATATCCTTACCTCACATACTGTAACCTGATTTGGTCTTCTACCTATGATACACATCTCAATGGCTTGAAGATTTTACAAAAAAGGCCATAAGAGTTATCTCAAAATCTCCTGGCTACTCTCACACTGGACCGCTCTTCCTGGAATATAAACTTTTAAATATTAGGCAAATCAAATTTATACAAACCTGCGAATTTATGTATCAGTATACTAACAACCTACTTCCCCCCTGCTTTTCGTCCTACTTCACTCCTGTACTGCATCCTGGCCTCACTAGAAGCAACAGTGATTATAGAAGTATAGCTGCAAGAACTAATGCCCGTAAGTTTTCAATAAAATTTCAGGGCCCTGTATTATGGAATAACTTACCAACCAATATTCGTACTGCTAAGAGCCTCATTTATTTTAAAAAACTCTTGCGTGCACACGCATTAAACAACGTTTAATTTTTCTTCTTTCTGTTTCATTTATGGTTTCATTTGGTGTGCATTTTGCAAAGTTCTGCTTGTAGATGACGTTGTTTAATTTTTCTTTTTTCTGTTTCATTTATGGTTTCATTTGGTGTGCTTTTTGCAACTGCTTGTAGATGATGTCTGAGTTTTTGCTCCACTAAAGTGTTTTTCTCCTCTATTGTTCTGTAGTTAAATTGTCCATAACTATGTAAACAATGTCCCTTACATCCACTCAACACAACCAACTTCTGTCATCTTGCTGCACTTATCACTTAGTAAGTAGGCCCCTGTCCAGCGGGACTTGTCCCTTTAGGTGTGCCTATTGAACCCTAAAACTACTGTCATGATTTACCATTTGATGTTATTCTTACTCATTGTTAAAAATAAACATGCACTGTATGTATTCATTGTGGGGAACAATAAAAATGTCTTATGTCTTATGTTATGCAATTTAAAGCTTAACTACAAACAGAACAGACAGCCTGCAATACAACGGCGCTAATAGCAGCCTACAAACATATCCGCCCAACGGGGCTTGAACTCGGTACCTCTCGGTCTGTGTGCCAGATGTTATCCAATGCGCCACGGGCACTTGACAGATAATCGTTTATCCCATATATAGGATTCATTCGTATATTTCTGACGAAGCGAATAAATGTTAACTGACAAACTGTTAAATAATCGCGTGAGAATGTTTTCTGATATAACAGGAAACCGTTTGGCTTTTCTCAAGTATTGTTTCCAACAAAATTTTGCAGACTGTAAACTTTGCGAAATGGTTTTACAAACTAGAGCCAGACACGGGGTGAGATTTCTCATGACGTCTCAAACCTGAAGAGCATGAGAACGTTTTCTGACATACCTGGCAAAGATATGGTTTCTCACCAGGTATGTGTTCTCGTATGCTTATTTAGATGACCTTTATCATTAGTTTTAAATTCGCATAATTGGCAGTAGTAGGGTTTCTCTCCAGAATGAATTCTTGCATGACGTTTAAGATTACAAGATTGGACAAACCGTTTTTGACATGTCTGGCATTGGTAAGGTTTTTCTCCAGTATGGGTTCGAACATGGTATTGTAGGTGAGAAGGTTGGGAATATCTATTTTTACATATCTGACATTGGTATGGTCTCTCTCCAGTATGGATTCTAACATGATTTTGTAGCGTTGAAAATCTGGAAAATGTTTTTTTACAAAGAATACACAGAAATCGTTTCTCTTCATGGTGGGTTTTTTCATGATTTTTCAGACCTGAATATGATGAGAATGTTTTTGACATACTCGGCAAAGGTATGGCTTTTCTCCAGTATGTGTTCTCATATGAATCTTTAGATAACTTTCATACTTAGATTTAAACTCACATAACTGACATTTGACGGTTTCTCTCCGGTATGAATTCTTGCATGACGTGTTAGACTGGAAGATGTGGAAAAACGTTTTTTACATTCTTGGCATTGGTAAGGCATCTCACCAGTGTGAATTCTTGCATGGATCCTTAGACATGAAGGCTGAGAAAAACGATTTTGACATACTAGACATTGGTAAGATTTCTCTCCGGCATGAATTCTTCTATGGGTTCTAGTGTGTGTTTGCAGACTAGAAGAGTATGCGAATGATTTCTCACATACCGGACAAAGATGTGTTTTTTCTCCAGTATGGATTCTCATGTGCTTCTGTAGGTCGAAGATGTGCGTAAATATTTCTCCGCAAAAATCGCATTCCTGTATCTTTCCCTTGGGATCACTTTTCTTCTTTTCCTTCGTATGAGTATCCAGCCCAAATGATTTCTGACATAGGTGAGAACTTTCTGTCTTTTCCAGTGTGGCATTTCCGATGGAATATGCTGATGAATCCTTGGAAGAAATGCTTTTCGACATCATTAACGGTTATGAATTGTCTGAGTTTGTCCTTCACCTATGATTTTTGCACAAAGCCATAGTTCAAAACTATATACTTCTTGTAAATTTCTGTGGACCTAAATTATTGTTCAAACTTGCCATTTGTTTGCATATTCAGTATTTAGCTTAGTTAGCAGCCAGCAGAAATCTAAAACAGAACAGCATCGTAGTCGTAATATAAAAGACACATATGGTAGCCAGAATCATAATTCCGCCAGCTCGATCGTCTAACACAAATATCAATTTGGAAAGACAATTGCAATAAACACATTGAATATGAATATACAGTCCGTATTCCACTGTCTAAAATAGTCCATGGACACTATGTTTAATTCGTGGTATGCTACTTTATGTTCATTACTTGAATTAAAACGCGTTAAAATCGTGGAGCTTGATTCAATGCTGCCGATTGTGTTTAGCAGGCTACCATCTTTCTGAGTGGCTGAAGCAAAATTAAACCACAAGAGGATGCATGATGGAGAAATTATAGTTTACAAAAGATATTGACGATATCCCAAAATTCCCAAGCCCACATATTAAGTCCACATCCTTAAACCTCAAAAGGCTAAGACTTTCCATCTCGCACGAGTTGGATTGACGAAAAGAATTCTTTGCTAAATAGAAGTGGGATTGATGACAATAATTTTAGCTTAAACAGAAGTGGGATTGATGAAAATAATCTTGCTTAAATAGAAGCTGGATTCATTACAGTTATCATGAAAATCAATAAAATAATTTTGAATTTGATTTTTGAATTTGTTCATTGGCCAGAACAGGTTTTAGGTCACAATCATTAAACAATAAGTACAGTGCAACTGGAGCCAAGAAAAGCCAATAGCTCATACTAAGCTTGACCCCTCTTTCTTGATTATTATTTGTAAATGTATTTGATACTTAATTATAACTTAAATAGGACATAAATAAATACAAAAGTAGTAACAATAATACCAATAACAGCAGTACTGCACCACGATAATGCCAATATCAATAATGACTAATAATAAACTTAATAAAAGTTAGAAGATTGTTAAAGTAATGCTAACATATTAAATGCAAAGTATGGTATAGTTAAAGACAGGTGAGCAGATACAAGTATATTGACCAAAAAGGTACACATCAACATTGGAATATTTTAAACACAATACCTCTTTTATTTTTAATAAAATACGCTAAAATACAATTCTACCAGCACAATCAATAAAATACGTTAAAGTGCACGGCAAGCTTATAGAATCGGGGGTTATAGAATCGGGGGCTGAAGGATATAGTGCGTCAAGTTTACTGGCGTCGTGAGTGTCGGTTAGGGTCAGGTTATGCGTCGTGAGTGTCTGTTAGGGTCAGGGTTAGGGTTAGTGTCGTCATTAGAAAACCTGGTACCGTCCGGAATCCGCGCAGCATACCCAAAGATATCGTATATAATCCTTCATCCCCTGATACTATAAGTTTGCCAAATGCAGTTTTACCGATTACCGAAAATTTTAATATGGGGAAGATATTTATGAAGATTACCCTTAAGTAAGCATAGATATTGACGAACTAAACGAACGACGGATACCCAAATGCCACAATGTTAACCCTCTGAAGTACCCCTGGGGGTATTTTTGACCCCCACACTATATTTCTTGTATATATTTTCTCAACTAATGCAATGCATGCGTATTAACTTCTAAGACATTGAATATACACCCATGCATGTAACATGAACATGCATACATGCATGTACACCTACCTACTTTTTACCATTCTATAGTACATACATACATACACACACATATATCCATCCATAAATACATACATGCATGCATACTTACATACATACATACACAAGGTGATAGGTAAGCTAGAATTAATAAATGAAGTGTCGTAAGCGTGGATCAAGAAAGAGACTATTCCTTCTAGAGGCAGGTACTGCGATGTGTTGGCCATGGATACTCTGACCAGACGAGCGGATCCTCGGATCTATGTACAGGCGTCTATGAAGCGTTGCTTTCTTGCGCTGGGAATTCCTGAGGCTGAGAGACCCGCACCAGACGCCAGCAAGAAGAGAGGAAGGTGTCATGTGTGTCCCAGAGTGAAAGACACTAAAGTGAATTATAGATGCAGTAATTGTCAGCAGTTCGTTTGCGGAAATCATGCAGCGAAATCATTCGTGTGCGATACATGCAAGGACGACTAATTGAATATTTTCGAACACGCTTCCTTGTCAAGAAGATCGATACGAACCACAGTGACAGACCTATATCTTCTTATGATATATTATAATTTGGATGCTATGACTTCAGATATTATATTTACTATGTTGATATTGTGCATTAGTTGTTTCATTGGAAATATTATACTCAAAACATGCTTCTAAATAGTGGGGGTCCTTTTGACCCCCCCCGTAGTTTAGGTAAACGAATTATTTTATATCGTCAAATTAAAATGGAAGCTGGATTAAGCGAAAAAAATTGTTTCACTAACTCGAAGTGGGATTGATGAAACCATTTCTGTCTTTAAATAGAAGTTGGATTGATCGAAATAATTTTTATCGTAAATAGAAGCTGGATTGATGATACTAAGCTTTCGATGCAATAGAAGCTGGAATGATGAAAATAATTGTTTCTGTAAGTAGAAGCTGGACCCATGAGAATAGTTCTTTGCTTAAATAAAAGTTACAATTATGAAAAATATTTTTTGTGTTAAATAGAAGTTGGCTAATTTTTTTCATGAAATAGAAGCTGGATTGATTAAAAAAATTCTCGATGAAAAATGGAAGCGGGATTGACGATAGTTATCGTGGATATAGGTAGATTGCTTACTTACTAACGTGAAGTTCGGTATTGAAGATATTCAAATAATTTACCAACCTAAACTACGGGATTACCCTTTTGACCCCCAGGGGTTAAAGAAACGTGTTTTTCAAAAAGGGGTGCCACCGAGGGTTAAATGACGTCCACTAGTTTTGAGACTTCTATAAGGGGACATTCTAAGGAAAGGGAAAAGAATAGAAAATTGTGAAAATTGATTGATAATCGATTATTAACATGAATTAATTTTAAAAGTAGATTTTGTAATCTTACCTCTTCGACGACGTCGCTGATAATAGTGACGTCATCATTTTTTGTGCTCATTGCGTTACAAGGAGTTCATAACGTATTATAGGAGGTGTCAACTTCAATTTGAGTGAATGATTGAGCGATTGATTGTCTCGATTGCCTTACAATTTCATCGTCTGATTACTTTGAGCGTCAAAATCGGGTGATTGTGTCTTTGGCGATCATAGTTGGATCCTTTCCAACAGTCTCTGAACTTGCCAATATAGGCTAGCCGATGCGAAACTTCTTTTCTCCATATTACACAACCCCAAGCATTGTACTTAACCAACTCCTACCTCCACTCCGACCCCTCTCATCTCACCAGTATTATTAAGACCTAGAGCACACAACCATACTCTCCCACCAAAGGACAACTCTCAATTTATTCCCAGATCACTATATAAAAATATTTACTAGTTTATTCTAAAATATTCTAATGAACTTTAATTATTCTTTATCACTCATGTTAGCATTTCTGCGTTTTTGTCAGATTGTTTTCTCAATTAAACGAATATATAATATATATAATTATTTTAAAATTGGCTGGTGAATCACTGAATGTAATATAGAACAGAACATGTGTATAGCGCGTCGGAAGTGACTCTCAGAGGAGCTGTGCTCTAGTTGTAATCATAATCGTAATTGCAATCGTATTTTTAATCATAATCGCAATCAGAAAGTTCGAATTTCAAATGCGCTATTCTAAAGCTAAAGGCAAAGCACCAGCTTATTAAACCGTTTCCATCTGACTGATAGCTGGGTAGGCCTACACAGTAGAGCGGAGTGAAAATATGTTTTGAGCAAACGTTTTGAAAGAGTGATCAAAAGTTGACAGCATGTTTGCTGATTGTTGCCTTGAAGTCCTTGTAAGACACCCGTTCTTCTGTTCGTCCCTCCTTCTGTCCGAAGACGACTGTCCGTCCTTCTGCCCGTCCTTAAGTCCATCCTCAAGTCCGTTCTTCCTTAAGACCATTTTATTGTTCGAACTGTTTTAACTGTATTATCGGGCGGATACGAATGCAGAACCTTTGCTATAGGCGGAATTATATTTTGATTCATTCATTCATAGAATTTACATGGCGCCCCTTCAAAGGACTGTACTAAAAATGCACTCGAACGAATTTAATTCATTATTTGATTTGAGTTGTTATGTTTCAATAGAGCATCAATCAATCAATCATTCAATCAAAATGATGCAAAATGAAACTTAAACCCAAATAGAATAAGTTCAAATAGGATTTGATTTATAGGGCCTATTCGAGCGACAAATATTTCGACATTTCACTATGTTGTCGGCAATTTACTGCGGATCTATCTCATGCCCTCGGCTGTACATGGATGCTACATTTCTATGAGTTGTTACGGGTTAGCCTAACTTTGACAAATAAAGATCGAACAAACTTTATTTGCTAAAACATTTCAACCTTAACAAAAGCACTGATTATGTGCAATAATGCGCATCGTTGCAATTACTTTGTGATTGCATTTACGGAACAGTAGCCTAACAGCGTGAGAGTATGTCTATGTAAAACTTGAACTGAGTGAAAACACGAACAAAGGTGCCGTAGATCGTGTGAAGTAAACCAGTTACAAAAACAGTCCGATAATAGGCCTATCTAAATTGCGCTGAAAGTGCCACAAAAAACGCAAAACAAAAGCAGCATCCTTGAAAATGTCCAGTTCTGAAGGAATACTCAGTTGTACTGCACTTAAACCCAAATAGATTAAGTTAGGCTCCTACTTGAATCGAAAACTGAAATGCATCGTCATAGATTGACAGTTTTCTTCTTTGTCCACCAACTGTTGTTGGTTAACGTCAAAAACGTCAAATATTTCAGATAATTTCAGGTTCAGATTTGTTTCTTCGTAGACTCGAAGATCGCGAAAATGTGTTTTACAAACATAGCACAAAACTGATTTCTGCCCATAAACAATTAAAGGATTCATTCGTGTATTTCTGACGAAGTGAATAAAATTAATGTTAACTGACAAAAATCTGAAATAATAGCATTAGGATGTTCTCTGATATAACAAGAAACTGTTTGGCTTTTCTCAAATATGGTTTCCAGCATAATTGTGCAGACTGTGAACTTTGGAAAATGATTTTACAAACTTGAGCCAGACACTGGGTGTGTTTTTTCATGACTTCTCAGATTTGAAGCACGTGAGAACGTTTTCTGACATATCTGGCAAAGGTATGGTTTCTCTCCAGTATGTGTTCTCGTGTGCATATTCAGTTGACTTTTATAATAAGCTTCAAACTCACATAATTGGCAGTGGTATGGTTTCTCTCCAGCATGAATTCTTGCATGCCTTTTGAGATGAGAAGATTGGATAAACCGTTTCGGACATATCTGGCATTTTCTCCAGTATGGGTCCGAAAATGATTTCGCAGGTCAGAAGATTTGTAATAACTCTTTTTACATATCTGACATTGGTATGGTCTCTCTCCAGTGTGAATTCTAACATGACTGTGTAGCGATGAAGGTGTGGAAAATGTTTTTTTACAAAGAATACACAAAAATAGATTGTTTTCATGGTGGATTTTTTCATGATTTTTCAGACCTGAATATGCTGAGAATATTTTCTGACATATCTGGCAAAGGTATGGTTTCTCTCCAGTATGTGTTCTCATATGACTCTTTAGACAACCATCATACTTAGATTTAAACTCACATAACTGACACTTGTACAGTTTCTCTCCGGTATGAATTCTTGCATGACGTATTAGATTTGAACATATGGAAAAACGTTTTTTACATTCTTGACATTGGTAAGGCATCTCTCCAGTGTGAATTTTTGCGTGACATGTTAGACTGGAACACCAAGAAAAACGTTTTTGACATATTTGGCATTGGTAAGGTTTCTCTCCAGTATGAAGTTTTGCGTGACATGTTAGACTGGAACACCAAGAAAAACGCTTTTGACATATTTGGCATTGATAAGGTTTCTCTCCGGTATGAATTCTTCCATGAAGTATTAGACTTGAAGATTGAGAAAAACGCTTTTGACATATTTGGCATTGATAAGATTTCTCTCCGGTATGAATTCTTCCATGAAGTATTAGACTTGAAGATTGGGAAAAGCGCTTTTGACATACGTGGCATTGATAAGGCCTCTCTCCAGTATGAATCCTTGCATGAAGTTTTAGATTTGAAGATCTTGAATGACATTGGTAAGATTTCTCTCTGGTATGAATTCTCGAATGACGTGTTAGATTTGAAGATTGAGAAAACCGCTTCTGACATGCCTCGCATTGGTATGGTTTCTCTCCAGTATGGATTCTTGCATGACGTGCTAGAATTGAAATATGAAGGAAACTCTTTTCACATACCTGGCATTGATAAGGCATCTCTCCCGTATGGATTCTAATATGATTCTGTAGACTGTTAGAGCAAGAAAATATTTGTTTACATAGTTCGCACTGAAACGGTTTCTCTCTAGTGTGGGAATGACTTTTCTTGTTTTGCTTCGTATGATTTCTGGGAACTTTCTATCTTTTGTTGTGTTCCAATTCCTAATGAGCTCTTGGAAGAAATGCTTTTTGACATAATCAATTATTATGAACTGTTTGATTTTCGCACAATGTTAGACTTGAAAAACACTGAACTCTTGAAAGTTTCTGTGAACTTCAATTATTTTCCAGCCTCGCCAGTTGTTTGCCTTTTCAGTATTCAGTTGAAATCCAAAACAGTACATTTACTTTTCTTTTGCATTTATTTATTCATATTGTTAACCTAAAATAAAGCACCGTAATCGTAATATAAAAGACATGAATTCTGCCAGTACATCGCCAAAGACACGATATCGCAAAGAAAATTGCAACAAACACATTGAACTTGAATTTACCGTCCGTAGTCCACTGTCTGGAATAGTCCTTGCACAGTTTATGCTTAATTCGTTGGTAAGCTACTTGCCATAGCCTGTTCACTTATCCCCTCGCCTTGATTATGCTAATTCAGTTTTTGTGGGTCTCTCAGACCTCGAGCTCAACAGGCTGCATCGCATACAAAACTCCCTGGCTCGCGTAGTGCTGCGCGTTCCACTATGAACAAGCTCATCAGTTCTACTCGATCAGCTGCATTGGCTTCCTGTTGAATTCAGAATAAAATTTCAATTGGCCTGTCTGGCCAACAAAGCCCTGAGCACTAGCACAACTCCCTACTCCCACATCTAACTTCTTACAGCCCTCATCGTTGCCTGCAATCATCAAGTACTGGTCTTTTAGCAGATCCACGATGCACAAGTTGTGGGCTCGCGTGTATTCTCTGCCTCTGCCCCATGGAATGGAATCGACTGCAACTCTCTCTTCGCAGCTCAAATTCACTTCATTCCTTCAAAAACCGGCTAAAAACTCACTAAATTTCTCCTTGGCTTTCAAACAATTGAATATCTAATTGCATCTTCTCCTGACGGCTAACTATCCGCACCACAGATTCACATTTCGGTGTGACCTTGCGCACGTTAAAAATTTAATAATAATAATAATATAATAAATAATAATAGTCATTTCCTGAATTAAAAAAGCGCTAAAATAGTGGAGCTTGATTCACTGCTGCCCCATAAACTTAGTAAGGCTACCAAGTGCCTGCATGGCTGAACAGAAATTAAACCACAAGACGTTGCATGACAGAAAAACTTAAAGTTTCCTAAAGGATATTGACGATATCAAACTATTCCAAAGCCCGCAACTATCTTCCCGCAACATCCTTAGGGATTGTATAAATTCGGGGGAAAAAACGTAAGCGGTGAATTCCGTATATTTTCGGTATTTTCCGTAAATGCCGTGAATTTTCCCAAATGTGGTGAATCGTCGTGATTCAGAACTGATTCTGGACACATTTTGTGAGATTAATGCAACATGACTTTCTGAAATGAATTGTGTCGCCCTAGCGTCACACTTTTACAGACGAGAATTTAGCTCTACATGTAGTGATGGTCCATAATTGCAGAACCTGACTAGTTAGTTGCCTAACGTTGACTCTGACACTTAGCGTGACACAACACAGTGACAGCGAATCGTTGCTTTGCTCTGTTATTGATATGTTTACATTGATTAGAGCTAAGTAAGCACAAGCGTGATGCAATTCAGGACGTTTAGGCTACACTGACATTAAGTAGGCCTATATAGGAACGCGTCGTTTCTTTCGAATTTGCGTTATTGTTGGTTCGGATGTTCGTAAATAAAAGGGTGATTTAATGCCGGGAATTTGCCGTGATTTTCGCCAATTTTTTTTACAAAATACTTCTGTGAATTGTGTATCTTTTTGCCGTGAATTTCTACTATCTTTACACATCCTTAGATCTCATAACCCTAAGACTTCCAGCTCGCAGTACATGCATTCCCAGACGGGATTCATGAGGGCAGGTGTGGAGGAGTAAATTAGAATACGAGTGTAAGCTCCGCTGTTGTCTCGATACAATGGCCAATAATTTCGAACGCTAAAACGATAATAAAAAATACACGGGTGGAATAAAGCACTAAGTGCCATTATTTCTTTTATACGCTTTTCGCGTGTTTCCTGTAGATTGGTCTCTCATCTATGGAAGAAAGCACTAATGATCATTAATTCCAGTAAATAGTAACGTTTCATTCGCCGTATGGCAGCACCCTATCAGTCACACGTAAACAAAAATGGACGCTCGCGCAGTGCACGCTAATTCATTGTCTTCAGAAGTTAATATTACTTATTATTCGTCACAGTCTAGTGATGAAACGGAATACTACGATATTGATTCGGAATTTGAAAGGCAGAGTGAAAGTCGTGCTAAGGAAAAAGGCAAGATTCGGACAAAACACGAGGACTTATGGTCGGATAACACGAGGAAGCGAAGGAAGAATGCGGTTAGGATAATACTTGTAAAATATAGTTTCTATTCAAATAATAATGCAGTAGAAAATAGTATTTCTTCTGGGAAAAATGTCAGAATGCTTTATAACATTTTTATATTAATGATATTATTGAAAACTCAGGACTTGTGCTATTTCACACCAACCATAATAGGCAAGCATGCAGGCGGGTAGGCTAAGTAAACAATAAATCCCTTAACGGTTTCATGTTGTGAATACTAATTGACAAAATAACGAAATTCATGGTCAAATAGCATACTGCAACGTACTAACACGTCATATTGGTTCTAATGATCAATGGAAAACATAATTTGGAAAAACAAATTTCATATCGATTTTACTCGATATGACTTTTTTGTACTTAGTGCTTTATTCCACCCGTGTATTCGATTGATTACCGACATTTTTAATAGCGTGGTGCTTCTGCGGCGGAAAATGCCGCCACGCAACCCGCGAAAATTTACTTCTGCGGCGGAATTTTTTGGGACATTTTATCTAAAAACAACTCTAACCCTAACACTGACCCTAACCGACCGTCACAGCGCTTAACCTGACCCTAACCGACACTCACGAGGCCAAACCTGACCCTAACCGACCCTCACGACGCCAATTTATAGGAAGTACCACATTTTGAACAATGCGCATGCGCCAAATGTTGCGCATGCGCAAAGCGCTTCCTCCGCAGAATTGTGTCGAAAATGTTACTTCTGCGGCGGAATTTTCCGCCGCAGAAGATTTATCTTTTTAGGCATGGGAAAGATATTTATGGAGATTATCCTTAAGTAGCCTAAACGAAACTAAACGAAAGACGGATATGCAAACGACGCAATATTAAATGCGGTCCATTAGTTGCGAAACTTACAAGTCTACAAGGATAATCATTATAACGGGGCATTCTACAGAAAGGGAAAAGCAATTTAAAATTGTGAAAACCTATGATAATCGATGGTAAACATGAATTATTTTATTAACAAAGCACATTTGGAACCTTACCAAGTAGACTAGGCCTCTGAAAATAGTGACGTCATCATTTCATGTGCTCATTACGTTAACAAGGAGTTTATATCGTATTATGGGAGGTGTCAAATTCATCAAGATGCAGTTTAAGTTGGAAATAAAATCTTTACATTGCACTAAACTACCGATTATATTCAAACAATTTTGCGAGTATTTAACACATTCGCCTCTCGTATAGGCTAATAGTATTTAAGAGATTTGAATCTCGGTTGGTACACGGAGACGGCACCAACCCAAACGGAATTGGTTGGGAAGAATCTCATCCAATCAATTCATTGGAAAATGAGGCCATACATGGTCGCTATAGGCCTAATTATAAAAACGTCTACATTTATATTTACATCTATCTATCTATCTATCTATCTATCTATCTCTATCTATCTATCTATCTATCTATCTATCTATCTATCTGGATTGATGAAAGAAATTATTTTCTTAAATATAAGCTGGATTGATGAAACAGTGGCGGCGCCAGGGAGGGGATAGGGGACTTAGCCCCCTAACTGCGGCTCAGCCCCCCAAGTGGGAAATCACTACCAATCACAGTGAGGAGGTGGGAAGAAAGGGAAGGGTTTGGGGCTTTAACCACCCCAAAATCTGAAATCCTGGCGCCTCCACAGTTGATTAAACAGATTATATGCTTCAATAGAAATTGGATTGATGAACGAAATTCTTTACTTAAATAGAAGTTGGATCAATGACAGTTAGGCTACCATGGGACACTTGGTAGAGTTACATACTTACTGTTCGGAGGGGAAGGGAATGTCCGACAAGAAATGTCCGGGGGGAAATGTCCGGAGACTGTACTTTAACATGTGAAATTTACAGTTGGCTGATTTTACAAAAGAATCATACATTAAAGGATATTGTTAATTTAACTACTATTTCTTCGTTTCACAACCCGTTAAAACCTAAAAGATCTTTGTGAATAAACGACATGTCTAGAAAGTTGATGGTCAATAATACCCTTACTTTATTTTGCTTTTGATATTCTCTGCGTCCCAGGCCGCATGACCGCAAAGTCCCACAGGTGACAACTTAATGTTTAGAATAAACGAAATTGATTGATTGAATTGATTGATTGTCTTCTGATTAATCAAAATTTGTCAAATTAATATGTGACCATTATATCTTTTGAAAATGAGGCTGTATTGAAAATGTGGCAAGCATTTAGTATCGGGGTGCGTGTATTTTCTCCCGTCGTTTTAGGCGTCGTGAGAGTCGGTTAGGGGGTAGATTACGCGTCGTGAGGGTCGGTTAGGGTCAGGGTTAGGGTTAGTGTCGTCTTTAGAAAACATCGTACCTTCCGCGCAGCATGCCAAAAGATACCGTCCCACGCCCGTAAACTTACGCACCCCGATACTAAATGCTTGCCGAAAATGTTTCAAATTCTACAATTTAGTGTATAACTAAAATATCTGCAAAATTATAACCCCAGTGCAGAAGTTCCATTGTTAAAGCATTTGGATTAGGCACTAAGTTAGGGGAAGCATCAATGTAAGCAAAGCACTTGGATTGTTAGGTTGAATTATCAATGTCAGCCTACTCATAAGTAGGCCTAAGAAAATAAAGACCACTATATGCAATAATAGAAAGTAGGCTATTCTTTGAAAGAACAGCGATCTCAGATTCAAAGAACAGTTCATCAACAAATAATAGGTCAGAAGTAATAGATCTATGCGAGTTCCTATGCACGATTTTTAGTCCCTCTTGAGTCTTGACAATCACCAAGAAATGTGTAGGCCTACGTCTAAACCAGTCGCGAGACATTATACAACGCTGAAATTATTATAACGAGATATTCTACAGAAATGGAAAGTTAATTGAAAATTGCGAAACTGATTGATAATCGATTATTAACATGAATTAACTTTTAAAAAGTAGAATTTTGTAACCTTACCTCGTGGACTAGGTCGCTGATCATAGTGACGTCATCATTTTTGATGCTCATTACATTAACAAGGAGTTTATATCGTATTATAGGTCTCAAACTAAAATTGAATGAATGATTGAGTGATTAATTGCCTTACAATAATTTCACTTTTTACAAACCTTTATCATCGTCTGATAACGTTGAACGTCAAAATTGGGTATTTTCTAAAATTGCCTGGTGAATATAATCTAACAGAACATTTGTATAGCGCTGTGACTAGTTGTAATCGTAATCGTAATTGCAAACGGAGTTGTAATCGTAATCGTAATCATAAACTTAGAATAATTTCAAAAGCGCTATTCTAAAGCTAAGGGCAAAGCATTAGCTAATTAAATACGCATATTTTTTCCATATGACTAATAGCTGGGTACAAAGTAGAGTGGAGTGAAATTCTTTTTCAACAAACGTTTTGTAATAGTGATCAAATGTTGCCAGCATGTTTGCTGATTGTTGTCTTGAAGTTTTTGTAAGACATCTTTTCTTCTGTCCTTCTATCCTTCTGCCCGTCCTCTCTTTGGGTCGTTTTTCCGTTTGTCCTCCCGTCCGTTCTTCCGTCTGTCCCTTTGTCTTTCCGTCGTTCTCTCCTTTCGTCCTTCCGTCCGTAGACGCCTGTCCGCCGTCAAACTGTCCGTCCTTCTGTCTCCCGTCCTCATGTCCGTTCGTCCTTCTGTCTGAAGACGACTTCCGTCTTTTTGTCCGTCCTTAAGTCCATCCTAAAGTTCTTATTGGACGACTGCAACCGAGTCGGGTTCCATTAAAAGAAAGCGGTGGACGACCCAGAAAAAATTGGCAACAAGCTGGAAATGAAAAATAATTAAAGATAAACGTTTGGCATGTATTTAAAAAATGGTCTCCAATTCCCATCAGTTCTCACGATGGGGTCCATCTTTATATGAGAAATTTGTCCTTGTGTCCGTTTGTCCTTCCGATTTGAGCGCTGCACTTCCGTATTTTTGTTTACGATTATGTGTTTACGGTTACTTTTGTAGAAATAAACTATACAATGTATAGCGGTTTTACGATGCTAGTCGTTACATTTTCAACCTAAGATCTGACATTTATAATATAATTGTGTTCGCATGTCTTTCGTGCTTTCTCAGGATTCTTATGTGACCTGTCACAATCTGTGCAGTGATGACGATAGCGCCAAGCGTGTCCGAGTTGATGACAGGACGTGAGGAATTAAGGTCAAGTAGCATCAAGCAACATACCGACTTGACCGTCGTGACTGCACCACGTGTAACCGACTGAGGCACAAGTCTAAGGCATTCTTGCCGATTGTTGTCATATAATAATGAAGCGAACAATTTTTGTTACAAAGCATTTCAAGAAAGTATTGTTGGTGATGAAATTAAGATTGACAGATTGCCATGTGGAGTCGCTTCATTAATAATTATATTCGTTTATTGAGAAAGACAGCTCTGATTGGCACACCGCTGTCAGGCTCTGTGTTATAGAGTTTAGAGAAATAATAGGTGTTTAGTTTTACTCATTGCGCAGCCTGACCATAACGTTTGATTGAGGACTGGGCATTGTCATTGAACACTAGCATAGAGGACTCTAGGTATGAAGTTTATCGATTAGCTCTTTGTCTTTGACTGACAGCTCAAACGGGTGTTGTCTGGGCCAGTTAAATTTAGCCTCTCTTGGCCACCAGCGGGAACAGGCCACGTAGGACGTGGAACTCGTTCTGGATAACTGCCTGAAGCAATTCGTGATCGGCCCTGGTCGCCATCTCCTCAAAAGTCAGGACATTCACCAGCAGAAACCCCAGTCATTATACAAGCAAGCGGTCCTAGATCTGTTATATCACCTGTTTTATTGGGTGTCAGTGTCACTGTTGACGCATGGTTGGCTCTAAGACACTTTTTCAAATGTTGTCACATTTAGGGCTGTCTGTGACAGTTGACGAGGTGAGCAAATTCAAAAATTCAGTCAATTTGACAGTCTGATTATTCATTATCACTCATGTACTAGTCCAACAGATTTCATGCAATTGTTTGCAGACAAGGTTGACTACAACGTTGTGATGCTAGACAGTTTGGGAACCTTTCACAGGATGGGAATCCTTTCTATGTCAGTAACTGACAATTCTTTAGACACATTATCCTCAAATTTAGTGAAAAGTCTGTTAAACCGTCTGTTACGTCAAAGTACAAAAGTTTCTAACATGGTCCGTTACTGTTGAAAATTAGGTGGTATTTTCGGACGAAGGGAGAGGCAGATCCCAGACTGAATTGGTCAGGTTACATGCAAGACATGAGCATTGGTCCACATTTGCCTCCTGGTGACATCCATATGATACCCATCCATATGATACCCATTATTGGCATGAACCAAGGTGACAGATCATGTATATTGTCAACACTGGTATTTATCAGTGACCAGGCCAAGAAACTCAACATAATTACACCATGTGTGACATTTGACCAGCCTCTGTTATCACTTCACAGTCGCTTAATGGTTAACTTTTTCATGTAATTATGAGCTTTCTTGGCAGCATTGGCTCTGTGATGTCTGGTTCTGAGCTTTCAGAAGCTTTGGAGTGCTGCTATGGTCTAAATGCCGTTGTGCATATGATCGGTGAAAGGCTTGTTGCAATTACTTTACGAGGACATTTGATTGATTCAGCACTAAATATTTTGCTTACGACGTCTGTACTAGATACTTCCGTAAATAATGACGTTCCTGGCTGCATCACCGATGCAGATGTTACTGACTTGATAGCGTGAACAGGAAAGAGTTAGATTTACCAAGTTTAGATGCCTCTGAATGTTTAAGAAAATTGGACCATGCGCTTTCAGCTCATACAACCATGTTGGCCACTATGTCCAGAACTGCAAGAGTATGGCTACAATGTATGAAGTATGTTGACATTCTAAAAAAGTTCTTATTTCCCTGGGGTTCAACCTTAACAGAATCGCTACCATCAGAACTGACTAAGCGTGAAATCATCGATGCAATTACTTTCTGATTGCATTTACGGAAGAGTAAAAACTTGAGAGTACGACAATGTGAAACTTGAATTAAGTGAAAACACGAACAAAATTGCAGGGGATCATGTGAAGTATACCAGCAGTGCAATAACAAAAACAGTTCGATAGAGTTAAAATGCTGTAAACTAAACACAACCATAATAGGCCCACGTGAATAGAACCAAAAATATTCCCAAAACGCAAAACAAAAGCAGGATCCTTGAATATGACCAGTCCTGCAGGAATATTCAGTTGCACTAAACTAAAGCTTTTACTTCGAGTACAAAACTAATATGCAGAATTCGTTCGGTCATACATCAGTCTGAGTAGCTCAACACTTCCAGTTTTCTTACTGGTTCACCAACTTTTGTTGGTGAACTCAATAAAGTCAAATATTTTAGGTAATTTCTGGTTGAGACTTGTGTCTTCGTAGACTCGAAGATCGCAAAATTGTGTTTTCTACAAACCTTATGGTTTCTCACCATATCTCATCCATCCATGTATATCAGACGAAGTGCATAGACATGCTTAGGCTACTGACATAACTGAAATGATCGCGTGAGAATGTTCTCTATTATAACGGGAATGTGTACGGCTTTTCTCAAGTACGGATGCCAACATAATGTTGCAGACTGTGAACTTTGGAAAATGGTTTTACAAACTTGAGCCAGGCACGGAGTGGGGTTTTTCATGACGTCTCAGATCTGAATGGCATGAGAATGTTTTCTGGCATACCAGGCAAAGGTATGGTTTCTTTCCAGTATGTGTTCTCGTGTGTCTGCTTAGATTACTTTTAAGATAAGTTTTAAACTCGCATAATTGGCAGTGGTATGGTTTCTCTCCGCTATGAATTCTTGCATGACGTGTGAGATGAGAAGATCGGATAAACCGTTTATGACATTCCTCGCATTGGTATGGTTTTTCTCCAGTATGGGTTCGAACATGATCTCGCAGGTGATAAGATTGGTAATAACTCATTTTGCATATCTGACACTGGTATGGTCTCTCTCCAGTATGGATTCTAACATGAATTTGTAGAGCTGAAGATGTGGAAAATATTTTTTTACAAAGAATACACAGAAATCGTTTCTCTTCAGAGTGGGTTTTTTCATGATTTTTCAGACCTGAACTGCTTGAGAATGTTTTCTGACATACCCGGCAAATGTATGGCTTCTCTCCGGAATGCTTTCTCAAATGAATCTTTAGATCACATTGGGTCTTAGTTTTGAACTCACATAACTGGCATTTGTACGGTTTCTCTCCGGTGTGAATTCTTGCATGGGATGTTAGAGTTGAAGGTTGGGAAAAACGTTTTTGACATTTTTGGCATTTGTAAGGCATTTCTCCAGTGTGGATTCTGGCATGATATTTTAGACTGGAAAGCCGAGAAAAACGTTTTTGACATATCTGGCATTGGTAAGATTTCTCTCCAGTATGAATTCTTGCATGACGTGCTAGAGTTGAAGACTCTGAAAAACTGTTCTGACATATTTCGCATTGGTATGGCATCTCTCCAGTATGGACCCTCATGACGTGTTAGATTGGAACACTGAGAAAAACGTTTTTGACATATCTGGCATTGGTAAGGCATCTCTCCAGTATGGATTCTTGCATGACGTTTTAGACTGAAGCCTTGAGAAAAACGTTTTAGACATATATTGCATTGGTATGATTTTTCTCCAGTATGAAATCTGGCATGAGTTTTTAGGCTTGAAGACTGGGAACAGCGTTTCTGACATATTTGGCATTGATAAGGCATCTCTCCGGTATGAATTCTTGAATGACATGTTAGATTTGAAGATAGGGAAAAACGCCTTTCACATACCTGGCATTGATAAGGCATCACTCCAGCATTGGTAAGATTTCTCTCCAGGATGGATTGTAGTATGGTTCTGCAGCTGGGAACTTTTCTTGTGTTGCATTTCTGTTGGAATATCCTAAGGAATGTTTAGAAGAAATGCTTGTCGACATCATGATTATAAAGTATCAGAGTTTGTGCTTCAGATATGATTTTTACACATAGCTAGTGCTTGCCATTAAACAAAGTGTATGGCACTAAATGGGAATCAATGCAACATCAAAGTACAAGACAGTATGATAGAGCAAGTGGAAACCTTCGTGTACTTAGGATCACTCATAACAGAAGACGTGGATTGCAGCAGGGAGATAAGAATAAGAACTGCAAGAGGACTTGGAATAGGAGTAGATCTGATGAAACTGTGGAAAAGCCATAACATAAAAATTAACACAAAGATTAAATTAATGAGGACACTTATATGGCCAGTGATGATGTATGGCTGCGAGAGCTGGACAATCAAAAAGAGGGATGAGGAGAGAATAAAAGCATTTGAAATGAAATGCATACGAAAAATAATGGGTATATCATGGATAGAGAAGAAAACAAATGAATGGGTGTTAGAGACGGCGGGAGTGGAAAGGAATTTACTGGAATCAATCAAAAGAAGAAAGATGTCTTACTTTGGGCACATAATGAGGAAACAAGGTGAATGTCTAGAGAAAGAAATTATGCAAGGAACGGTACCGGGAGCAAGAGCAAGAGGGAAACCAAGGAAGAGGTGGATGGACAATGTGGGCGAATGGTTGGAATTATCAACGGAAAGGTTGCTGCGAGAAACCGAGGACAGGAGAGTATGGAGAAGAATCGTCTACAACGCGACCAAACCTCGTATCGAGGACGGTTGAAAAGAAGAGGAAAGAGTTGAAAACATTGAAACTCGTGTAAGTTTCAGTGGAGTGATATTATTGTCCAAGCCCGCAATTTGTTTGCGTTTTTCATTTTGAAGTTCTCTAAGTATTCAGTTGAAATCTGACATAGTAAATTTACTTTTATCTTGCATTTATTTATTCATATTATTAGCCCAAAAATAGAAGGCATCATAGTCGTAATAAAAAAGATATATAGTTATGAAGACAGAATCAGAATACCACGATGTTGATCGCCTATGACACAATATCAATTTGCAAAGACAATAATTTTACAATAAACGCATTGCAAAAGAACTAACGGTCTCTGTTCCACTATCTAGAATAGTCCTTGCACACTGTATTCAAAAGAATGTACACATAATTTAACATCTAAAAATCACAGTTAGCTTTTAGCAATAAAAATTACAGTTAGCAATAAAATAAAAATAATAATATCGCCATCCAGCGCTTCAACTCGGTGGCTTTCTGTAACACTTTAGCGGAGCCAGACCGAGTGGAGGCGTAACATTAACGGCATTTTGATGGCTAGTTTAGACAACAGTAACTGCTTTATAGTTAATTGTAGCTATTAGTGCTGATGTTCATTGATGGAGATAGTAGGCTAACAATAATACATTTAAAAACTAATAATAATAATATTTAATAGTATTTAATAATAAAAATAGGGCAACATACGCGCCAATGTTTAGATGCTTACGCCCTTGATAGCGAGATATTACGGTTGTAAAATGCGTTGAAATTTTTTATATGGAGAAGATATTTTTAGGGAGATTACCCTTACGCAGCCTACATATCGACGAACAAAACGATCGACGGATATTCAAACGCCTCAATAATTGACTAATTGCGGTCCCATAGACGTGAGATACACTGATAATAATAACCAAAAGAGAAAATCAACTGGAAAATGCTAAGACTGATTGATTATCGACGAATAACATGAATAAATTTTTAAACAGTAGATTTATAATGCTACCTCGTAGGCAACTTCACTGATAGATGACGTCATCATTGTTTGTACTCATCAAGTAGAGCAAGGAGTTTATATCGTACAATAAGAGGTGTCTAGTTCACTCTTGCTGAAGTTTTACATTTGGAAATCAGAAGTTTACATTGCACTAAACAAGTGATTTTATATTCAAAAACAGTTAACACACGTGACACATCACTACTTTGAAAGATTTTCAGAGAATTGTTCGAATGTTAAAAATAATATACTAGTGAAAATCTGAGTCCGGTTACCAGAGATATCTAGGCTAGTTGATGCACCTTAAATTTAATGCCATTTTATAAATTTTAGCAATTTTTATTAGTATCTTTTAGCCATTTTATAAATTATTTATTATCTTTTAGCAATCATTGATAGAAACGTTAGCCTAGTTAAGTCGTGCATTCAAACATCTCATTTTTATTATTGTATGCACGATATAAGTATAGGCCTAGTCATGTACCAACAGATTGAATTACAAATAACTTGGCCCCTTGAATAATAATCAAATAAACTTAGACTTTGACCTCACATCACAAACTTTTGCAAATCATGTTTCTATCATATCACAACTACAGCTCTATCTTAACCTGCTCGATCTATTGCTTACTCTCGCCTGGAGTACGCCAACTCGATTGGTTTGCAGAGGACAAGAAGGAGGGAACAACAGCGGCACGGTATCCTAAACGCATCATCAGGAGAGAACAGAGAGAAAATCTCTGCACAAAGAGAGCCTCACGGCCATTCAAGAGGACAAACGGTGTCACAATCATCCCCTGGTCACTTGGAAGATGCCTGGCAATGGATGTTACAGTGTCCCACACCAATGCCACTTCTCCTCACGCTCACACATCCACTCGTGCAGCTGCTACAGGATTGTTGGTGGGTTCTGTAAATTTGACCATGTGTTGCATTATAATGAGTGACTTGCTCCACTGGCTTCCTTATCTTGTATACAGCTTACAATGAGCGATTTTTGCCAATAATATTAATCAATCAATCAATCAGTCAATCAATCAATCAAACAAACTGAAGCGAAAGAAAACTTAAACCCAAATAAAATTATAATAAATCCATACAAGAGAAGTTGATTTATATGGGGCCTATAATTGGGTGACAAATATTTCGACCGTTCACCATGTTGTGGGCAATTTACTGCGGACCTATCTTCCGCCCTCAGCTGTACATGGATGCTACATTTCTCAGAGTCGTTAATGTTTAAATATGACAAATAAAGCACGAACAAACTTTATTTGCTAAGACATGCCAACCTTAACGGCATCGTTACCATCAGCACTGACTATGTGTGAAATTATCGTTGCAATTACCTTGTGATTGCATTTACGAAATAGTAACAGCGAGAGAGTACGGAGTACAACTATGTAAAACTTCAATTGAGTGAAAACACGAACAAATATAACAGTAGATCATTTGAAGTATACCAGCAGCGCAATGACAAAAACAGTTCGATAGAGTTAAAATGCTTATAACTAGACATAAGAATTATAGGTCTATTAAATTCTAAAAGTGCCACAAAAACGCAAACCAAAAGCAGAATCCTTGAATAGGTTATGTCCAATCCTGTAGGAATATTCGGTCGTACATACTGCACTACAGCTCTTACTCTGTAGAAAATTGATCTGAATGAATTCGTTCATGCGTATCATCATACATTGTTGTAGTTCCACAGTTCACAATTCCATTTTTATTCTTTGTTCACCAACTGTTCTTTGTGAAAGTCAACAACGTCAAACATCTCAGTGTAACTCTGTTGAGAACTTTTTCTTTGTAGACATGAAGATCGTTAAATGTCTTTTTTTACCAACCTCATGGTTTCTCTCCCTGTATGGTTCATTCATGCATTTATGTCGAAGTGCATAAACATGTTTCGTGCTTTAACTGAAAGTAATCGCGTGAGAATGTACTCTGGCATAACTGGAATTTGTATGGCTTTTCAAAAGTTTGCATTCCAACTTAATTTGTTGACTGTAAACGTTGGAAACTGGTTTACAAACTTGATCCTGACATGGAGTGGGTTTTTTCATGACGTCTCAGAGCCGAAGCAAATGAGAACGTTTTCTGACATTCCCGGCAAAGGTATGGTTTCTCTCCAGTATGTATTCTCGTGTGCCTCTTTAGACTACTGTTTCTATTAGTTTTAAACTCACATAATTGGCAGTGGTATGGTTTCTCTCCAGTATGAATTCTTGCATGGCATTTAAGATTACAAGATTGGATAAACCGTTTTTGACATGTCTGGCACTGGTATGGTTTTTCTCCAGTATGGGTTCGAACATGGTAGGTGAGCACGTCGTAGGTGTATGAATTCTAACATGTCTTTGTAGGGTTAAAGGTGTGAAGGTTGGGAATAACTATTTTTACATATCTGACATTGGTATGGTCTCTCTCCAGTATGGATTCTAACATGTTTTATCTTTGTAGCGTTGAATTATTGCATGGCAAAATTACAAGATTTTTTTTGACAAAGAATACACAGAAATCGTTTCTCTTCAGAACGTGGGTTTTTTCATGATTTTTCAGATGAATTCCATGAATAAGATGAGAATGTTTTTGACAAAGACATATCCAGGCAAAGATATGGTTTTTATGACATCCCCAGTATGCTTTCTCATATGATTCTTTAGACAACGTTCATACTTCGATTTAAACTCACATAACTGACATTTGTACGGTTTCTCTCTTGTATGAATTCTTGCATGAACTGTCAGATTTGAACATTTGGAAAAACGTTTTTTACATACTTGGCATTGGTAAGATTTCTCTCCGGTATGAATTCTAACATGATCCTGTAGACTATGAGAATGAGCGAATATTTGCTTTACATACTTCGCACTGAAACGGTTTCTCTCCAGTATGGGTTCTAGTGTGTGTTTTCAGACTCGAAGGGTATGCGAATGTTTTCTTACATACCAAACAAAGGTATGCATTTTCTCCTGTATGGATTCTCATGTGCCTCTGTAGGTCATAGGTGTGCATAAATATCTTCTCGCAAAGCTCACATTCGCGTGTCTTTGCTTTGGAATGACTTTTCTTGTTTTCCTTCTTATGACTATCCAGCACAAATGATTTCTGACATAGTTGGGAACTTTCTATCTTTTCTTGTGTTGTTTTTCCGATGGAATATGCTGATGAATGCTTGGTAGAAATGCTTTTCGACATCATTATTATTATGAATTGTCTGAGTGTTGTGCTTCAGTTATGATTTTTTGCACAAAGCCAGAGTTTAAAACTATGTACTTCTTTTAAGTTTTATGGACTGAAATTATTCTTCAACCTTGCCAGTTGTTTGCCTTTTCAGTATTTAGCTCACTAAGCAGCCAGTAGAAATCTAAAACAGTACAGCATCGTAGTTGCAATATAAATGACACATTATTATGGGAGACAGAATCAGAATTCCGCCAGCTTGATCGCCTAAGACACAATATCAATTTGCAACAATCACATTGAACATCAATATCCAGGCCGTATTCCACTATCTAAAATAGGCCTTGAACGGTAGGCCTATAGGCCTATTTAATTCTTTGGTATGCTAGCCTACTTGCTGGTCATCATTACCTGAATCAAAACGCGTAAAAATCATCGTGCAGCTTGATTCATTGCTGCCACTTAAGTTTAGTAGGATACCGTCTTTCTGCGTGGATGAAGCGAAATTAAACCACAAGAAGATGCATGATGGAGAAATTTTAAGTTTCCAAAAGATATTATCGATATCCCAAAATTCCCAAGCCCACAAATGAAGGCCATATCCTTAAGCGCCATAACGCTAAGACTTCCATCTTGCACTGCTGACACTGCTAGAAAGGATTGATGAGGCAGATGGGGACAACTAAATCAGAGTATGAGTGTCTCGATTTTTGTTTTCGCTCAATTGATCTCGAGTCCATAAAATTGCGCTTCCAGATTCATTGTCTTCAATAACAGGAACAGGGTTTCAAGTGTTGTATATCTTGTTGAATAAATTACATATGTCATGCATCTAGTATGCTAGCACTCGATTTAAACTACCTTTATTCTACGTTGTAAAGAATTATTTGGTAATTGTAATTATAAATTAGGTCTATTTAGTCATTGTGTCAAATACTTACCTAGGCCTATATATCTTTAGGGCATGTTGAAAAGCAATGTGCCGTGAATTTTCTCGATTTCATTAGCCCCAACACGCACACAATCTACGTATCCAATATGGCACTGATGGTCCATTTGTTTCAAGAACAGATGTCAACAGTCTTGAATCTTGTAGTCAAAGAAGGAAGAATAAGCTTTACTGCTGCGGTAGAACGCAAGTCAAGTCATTAAGAGTAGCCTATTGCTTACGAAATCTAAATGTATGGAACTGATTATTCACGGGAGAAGTCGCAATTTGAGGCAGAAAACTAAATGAAACATTTAAAATACATTCCAGATTCGAAGCCATTTAGAGCCATCATAAGCGCAACATTCTATTGCAACGGTCAAAATCCGGACATCGTCACTTTCAACATGGCTGTGACAGTCATCACCACTTTTGCCTATCGTAATTTTGGCTTGAAGTAAGTTTTGCTGCATGCAAATGATTCACGAGGGACTGTTGTTTAGTGTTGGTCTCAGTGTATTTTACAGATTAACAGTTGTGAAACACAATGTAAACGTGTACTTTGTTATCTGCGGTCGACTGCAAAGTGGTGAATAAAGCCTACGAAAGTCTAATAATTAGGCCTATAGGGAAAAAGATGGAGAGAAAGAAGGGAAGGGCAGAGGGTAGGGGAGGAGATTTGTCAATGTGTCCCATTCCGCGAAGGTAGTCTAATATAGGTCGATAGATTCTTCGAGATGGATTTGGTATTTGTCCTGCGATGTACTTAGGCCTAGCTACAGCATTTTAGGTTCAATTAAAGGTAATCTTCCAATATAGGTCCTCAAATTATTTTGCATTGGCATATTTGATATTGTCAATTTAAAATGGAAGCTGGATTGACTAAAAGAATTCTTTACCTAAATGGAAGCTGGATTGACATGAATAATTGTGTAAATGGAAGCTGGATTGACGAAAATAATTGTTTACCTAAATGAAAGCCGTATTGATGAAAATATTTCTTTCATGAAATGGAAGTGGGATTGATGAAAATAATTTTTGCGTAAATGGAAGCTGGATTGACATGAATAATTGCATAAATGGAAGCTGAATTGGGTCAAATAATTTCGCAAATGGAAACTGGATTGACGAAAATAGTTTACCGTGAAACTAGAAGTTGGATTGATCAGAATAATTCTTTGCTTAAATGTAAGTGGGATTGATGAAAAGAATTCATGTTAAATAGAAGTGGGATTGATGAACAGATAAACTGCAGTTGAAATGGATACCAATGCAAAAATAATTTGGGGACCTAAACTGGAGAATTACTCAATTAGTCTAAGTTCGCAATCAGGACATATCAACGTACATTAAATAAGTCAATCTTCGAATTTAATCGCTGTTTTGATGATCGCTATTTTATGCAGTCGCTGTTTTGTGCATCGCTATTTTGTGATCGCGGTTTTGACGATCGCTGTTTTGTGATCGCGGATTTGAACGTAGACCGTCAACACCACCATGTACGGCAGAGTTACGCCTTTCATAGCAATATAAACTTACCAATGATGTAAAATGCGTTAAGTTCTTTATATCGAACAGATATCTAGGGAGATTTATTTTGGTTGAGCAGCCTAGGCCTGCAAATTGACGAACTAAAGTAAACGAACGACGCATATGCAAAACCCACAATATTAATTCCGACCGCTAGTAACTGTGAGACTCTACACTGATAATTATTTTAATTGAACGTTCTACTGAAAAGGAACAGGAATTGAAAATTGAGATCAATTATTAATCATCGACGATTACTATTAAATAATTATTAAACAGTAGATTTGAAACCTTACCAAGTAGACTAGTCTAAGTGAAGTCGTTGAAAACAGTGACGTCATCACTCTTTGTGCTTTTTGCGTGACCAAGGAGTTCATATCGTATTATAAGAGGTGTCAAATTCACTCTTGATACAGTATTGCATTTGGAAACCAGAAGTTTACACTGAACTAAACTACCGTATCGATTTCATGTTAAAATAATTTGCGAGTAGGCCTATTTTAAACACAGCATAACTTCGACAGATTTTCAGACATTTTTTGCAATTTTTAAAAATATGTGGGATATTAAGACTTGACAGTAGGACGAGAGCCAAGTGTCGAACTTAGGCTAATCCCGTAGTTTAGGTTGGTAAATTATTTGAATATCTTCAATACCGAACTTCATGTTGGCAAGTAAGCAATCTACCTATGTCCATGATAACTATCGTCAATCCCGCTTCCATTTCATCGAAAATTTGTTTTAATCAATCCAGCTTTCATTTCATGACAAAAATTAGCCAACTTCTATTTAACCCAACAAATATTTTTCATCAATGAAACTTTTATTTAAGCAAAGAACTATTCTCATGGGTCCAGCTTCTACTTACGGAAACACTTATTTTAATCATTCCTGCTTCTATTGCTTCAAAAACATAGTTTCATCAATCCAGCTACTATTTACGGTAAAAATTATTTCGATAAATCCAACTTCTATTGAAAGACAGAAATCGTTTCATCAATCCCACTTCGAGTTACTGAAACAATTTTTTTCCTTAATCCAGCTTCCATTTTAATTTGACGATATAAAATAATTTACCAACCTAAACTACGGGATTACCTGACGGATATTAAAAATGCGTCAATAATTGACTAATTACAGTCCGCTAGTTGTGAGACTTTACACTGATAATAATAACTAAAAGAGAAAATTGGAATTTGAAGACTGATTGATAATCGACGACTAACATGAATTAATTTTTAATAAAGTAGATTTATAATGTTACCTCGTAGAGACATAGACCAAGTCACTGATCAGTGACGTCATCATTCTTTGTGCTCATTAAGTAAGCAAGGAGTTTATATCGTACTATAAGATGTGTCAAATTCATTCTTACTGCCGTTTTACACTTGGGTATCAGAAGTTTACATTGCACTAAACTATGGATTTTAGATTCAAATACATTTAACTCACCTGAAACTTTGACAGATTTCAAACATTTGTTCGAATTTTAAAAACAATATAGGCCTACTAGTGAACATCTGACAGTTAACACATGTAACACATCACTACTTTGTCAGATTATTTTTCAGACATTTGTTCGAATTTTAATAGCAATATAGGCCTACTAGTGAACATCTGAGTCCGGTTGCCAGATTAAATATAGGCTGGTTAATGTACATTAAATATAATGTCATTTTATAAATGATTTATTAGGCCTATCTTTTAGCAATCATTGATAGAAACATTAGTTAAGTCGTGTAGTCTATTCGAACATATCATATTTAGTCGCTGAACTGAGTATTATTATTAGGCTATATAGCCTACATGATATAAGTATAGTCACCTAGGAGATTGGATTAGAAATAACACGGACCCTTAAAAAATAATAATCAAATTATCTTACAGTATGACCCCACATCAAAAATGTTTGCAGATCATGTTTCTATCATATCAGTGCTATACGTCACAAAGTCTCTACTCTTAACCTGCTAGATCTCTTGTCTATACTCTCGCCTGTAGTACGTCAACTCGGTCTTAGCAATTATAAACTCGAATGAAGTCAACAGGCTTTTTACGTATCCGTATTTCTCTGGCGTGCGTGGCAATTGTATTGACCTTCAACCTACATCTCATCTAAAATTCTTGACGGTGAGAGATGGTGGTCTGAGATTCCGTTGTGCATCAACGCTGGCACTTCCGCCGTCCAGAAAACAGGTCATAGGTAAGCTACAATAACAAATGAAGTATTAAATTTGACATGGGTCAATGAATCGATCTATCGTAGTGGCGATAGTGTCGGAATGTTGTATTTCAAGATGGCGGCCAATATGAGGAGTACAATTCCAAAACTCACTCATCTCATAAGCATTGGACTGAGCGAGTTTTGGAAATGGGCTCCTGATATTGGCGCCAAAACAGAGAGTATGGTCATAGGTCTGGCGATAAGTCCGAATTTACTTTGCCTTTGTGCACGCTGGTACTTCCGCCGTCCTGGCTTCTGCTGCTAGCACATACGAACTGCAGGAATGTATCTTAACAACAGAGTCGGCTGAGACACCATAATTATACGAACTTGAGAATTCAGCACTCAGCGCGTTGATGACCCTGACAGATGCGGCTATACCAACAGGAACACCAACTCTTCGCCAACAAGAGTGACTTCCATGCCATCTTCTGCTGTCGACGGGAATCCAAGCGTGTGCGTTGGCCCGCCAGTGGTGACTCTCCTACATGTATCTTGCTGTGCATTATTTCGCTAACTGACCTAATGTTTTCGTTTGCAATGACAGTTAACATCATAATAGGCTAGCGCAGAGAGCGCCTCTGAGTAGACATCTTGAAGAGGCGCTATATAAATTCTCTGGCAATGAATGTGACAGTGTCTCTCGTATACGCCACGTCTCATCATGCTCACACATCCATTAGAACTGGCGAAGCCGCCGTCCAAGCTGCTGTGTGCAATAGGGTTAAGTGCTTCCTATCACTGGCTCCCATGTCATTGTAGTGGTCGCCTGGGAGAGTAGCAAAGCGTAGAGCTGTGAAGGACTATAGTTCATATCGGTGTTGGGAAGATGCAGAAGGTACGTCACCCCTTGATCCACTGGAGACTTCACACTTATTTCTGCCGATCTCGAAAGAAGCTGGAGTTTAAATTTGGGTTATCTATGACAAATAAAGAACGAAAAAACTTTATTTTGCTAAAACATTTCAACCTTAACAGAATCGCTACCATCAGAACTGACTATGCGTGAAATCATCGATGCAATTACTTTCTGATTGCATTTACGGAAGAGTAAAAGCGTGAGAGTACGACTATGTAAAACCTGAATTAAGTGAAAACACGAACTCAATATACAGTAGATCATGTGAAGTATACCAGCAGTGCAATAACAAAAACAGTTCGAAAGAGTTAAAGTGCTTATAACTAGAAATAAGAATTATAGGCCTACCTTAATGGAACTAAAAGCGTCACAAAAGCGCAAAACAAAAGCAGGGTCCTTGAATAATATATGTCCAGTCCTACTCAGTTGTACTGTACTAAAGCAGTGGCATAACGAAAAGGGAGGCGACAGAGGTGGGCAGCCGCCCCGGGCGCAGCACCAGAGGGGCGCAAAATTAGCTTTCAGTGGTTTAGGCGCCACTGGGCGCCTAAACCCTTCTTACCCTTTAAACTGTACTAAAGCTCTTACTTTGAATTTAAAACTGATACGAATGAATTCGCTCATACGTATCATAGATTGAGTAGCTCTACTGCACAGTACACACTTCCATTTCTATTCTTTGTTCAGCAACGTCAACTACGTCAAATATTTCAGGTAATTTCTGGTTGAGACATTTGTTTCTTCGTAGACACGAAGATCGCGAAAATGTGTTTCTCAATTTAGGGTTCATTCATGAGATTGATCTCTGCTAAAACTGGAATCTGTAAGGGTGTCCTGAAGTATATTTTGTCAACTGATTTTCCAGACTTCAGTTCGACAAGGAGTGGATTTTTTCATGACTCCTCAAACCTGATGCGCATGAGAACGTTTTCTGACATATCTGGCAAAGGTATGGTTTCTCTCCAGTATGTCTTCTCGAGTGAATATTTAGATCACCTTTAGTATAAGTTTTAAACTGACATAATTGGCAGTGGTGTGGTTTCTCTCCAGTATGAATTCTTGCATGACTTTTCAGATGAGAGGATCGGATAAACCGTTTTTGACATGTCTGGCATTGGTATGGTTTTTCTCCAGTATGGGTTCGAACATGATCTCGCAGTTGAGAAGATCGGGAATAACTTTGTTTACATACTTGACATTGGTATGGTCTCTCTCCAGTATGGATTCTAACATGTGTTTTTAAATTCGAAGATGTGGAAAATGTTTTTTTACAATCAATACACAGAAATGGTTTTTCTTCAGAGTGGGTTTTATCATGACTTTTCAGACCTGAATTGTTTGAGAATGTTTTCTGACATTCCCGGCAAAGATAAGGCTTCTCTCCAGCATGCTGTCTCATATGAATTTTTAGACAACCTTCATACGTAGATTTAAACTCACAAAACTGACATTTGTACGGTTTCTCTCTGGTATGAATTCTTGCATGACGTGTTAGATTTGAACATGTGGTAAAGCGTTTTTTACATACTTGACATTGGTAAGGCATCTCTCCAGTGTGAATTCTTGAATGAATTGTTAGATATGAAGGGTGAGAAAAACGTTTTTGACATACTTGGCATTGGTAAGATTTCTCTCCCGTATGAATTCTTGAATGAATTGTTAGATTTGAAGAGTGGGAAAAACGTTTCCGGCATATTTGGCAAATGTAAGATTTCTCTCCAGTATGAATTCTTGAATGAATTGTTAGATTTGAAGATTGGGAAAAACGCTTTTGACATACCTGGCATTGATAAGGCCTCTCTCCAGTATGGATTCTAACATGGTTCTGTAGAAAGTAAGAACGAGAAAATATTTGTTTACATACTTCGCACTGAAACGGTTTCTCTCCAGTATGGGTTCTAGTGTGTGTTTTCAGACTCGAAGAGTATGCGAATGTTTTCTCACATACCAGACAAAGATATGTTTTTTCTCCTGTATGGATTCTCATGTGCTTCTGTAGGTCACAGGTGTGAGTAAATATTTTTTTGCAAACCTCGCATTCGTGTGTCTTTGCTTTGGAATGACGCTGCTTCTTTTCCTTTGTATGACTATCCATCACAAATGATTTCTTACATAGCTGGGAACTTTCTATCTTTTCTTGTGCTGCATTTCCGATGGAATATCCTGATGAATGTTTGGAAGAAATGCTTTTCGACATCATTGATGATTATGAATTGTCTGAGTGTGTGCACCAGCTATGATGTTTGCACAAAGCGAGAGTTGAAAACACTGAATCTCTTGCAAGTTTCTGTGGACTGAAATTATTCTCCAACCTTAAGTTGCTTGCCTTTTTCAGAATGAATCTCACTAAGCATAGAAATCAAAAACTGTACATTTACTCTTTTCTTGCGTTTATTTATTTATATTAACCTAAAAATCACCATACTCGTAATATAAAATACAGACATACAAGATAGAGAATCAGAATTCCCCAGGTTGATCGCCTAAGACACACTATGAATTTGCAAAGACAATTCCACTGTCTGCTGGTCATTAGGCTACCTGAATTAAAACGCGTTAAAATCGTGCAGTTTGATTCAATATGTACATTATGTTTAGCAGACAACCATCTTTCTGTGTGGCTGAAGCGAAATTAAACCACACGAGGCGATGCATAATGGAGAAATTTAAAGTTCTGAAAAGATCCCAAAATTCGCATCTGTAAACCTCAAAACGCTAAGACATCCATCTCCCATTACGGGATGGGATTGATTGAGGCCGATGCGGACGACTAAATCAGATATTGCTCTATTTTGGGTGATTTCTCTTACCTGGTTGCTCGTATGATAAGGGCCACATTCGAGAGGACATAGTACTAAAAGGCAACATAATCAAGGTAATTTGCAAGGTCCAAGTCAATCATTATCAAGGAAAAATTACCATAACTCAGAATCACCAAAATGAAACATTTGGCTGAGCTACAGCCATTTTCCATGATTTTAACCTTTTGAATACTTGAAATTACCTTGGATTATCTTAGCTTCTTAGTACTATATCTCCTCGAATGTAGTCCTTATCCTCCCGAGCAATTAGGTAAAAGAATCACTCAAATAGAGCAATATTTGTCTGCGTTATGGCCATTTCTTCTGATTTTTCTCTCAAATTGACCTTTTGACCTTAAATAACCTTGGATTGTCTTGCATTTAGTAGCCTTGTTTCTTACTACAGGTAGTCCTTATCAGGAAGAAAAACACAAGAAAAAATTAGCCGATTTCAACAATTATTGGCCGAGAACTGGCCATTTTGTCTTGTTTTTGCAAGATTTCATTTATTCTGTCCTTGAAATGACCTTGAATGACCTTGATATGGGTGTCTACATTTTTCCAAGATTTAGCTCTTGTCGAGTCAAACAACTTGCAAAAAGTTCATCCAAATCGGAATCTTCGTTATTTTTTTGTAATAAAAAGAGTAAATTCACAATGAACCCAAGTTCGAATTCCCGAGCATTGGCTCCTTCAGTCCTGGGTATTTAAGTAGGGTATGTTCGGGGGCTTTGAGTGACCTCAGGATAACATTTTAAAATTCTGAAAAATATTTATAGACAACTAATGAGTGGAATAATGGGAAAAACTTGAGTAGCCTATGGGTGTTTCTGCGATGTATCATATTTCTGGATACCCCTATATGTACTTGCCATCTGTGGTCGACTGCAAATTGGCGAATAAAGCATTAAAGAGATTCGTTGACGTTTATAAATGCTATATGTAAATCTCGCATTAGCCTAAAAGCACTGCTATACGTTCGACATGTAGGGCAAATGCGGATGGCTAAATCAATTATTAATATGATGAATACTATTCTGCCGTTGGCTCGAAAATTGTTTTCGCTCAATTGATCTCGAGTCCGTTAATTTTGCTCTTCCATTTCATTCATTAGCTCTAGTAGAGTAGGGACTTCTGGTTTCAACGTCATACGTATACCGTTGTTGAATAAATTACATATTTCATATTGTATAATAAGAGGTGTGTTACGATCTCATTTAATCATATTGATATTATTAGAATCAAGAATTAGGCCTTGGCCCTACGGTAGCGTACTTATTTTAATGTTGAAATAATGTTGTAGAATCAACGTTCCAAGGCAATTGCAGTCAGACTTCGATGTCAACTATCATAATTTTGTTCAATTTCATCGAGCGATATAATCATTAGGCCTACCAGAATGTAGGACGAGAACCAAGTAGGCTTTTATCTATCGAACTTGTGAATGTTAAGAATAGAAACTATTTTTCATCAGTGATAATCTTGATTTAAGCAAGGATATAAGCTCATCCATCCTGCTTTGAGTACAAGTTTACGACATTGACATCGGCAAAATGAAGCCTATCGAAAATCATTAGATTTCATCGCATCCGTAGACTTCCGTGTTAGGGCTAGTATTAGTACGATAGTAGTAGTACTACAATTTACGGGCTACAGGAATGTACTTGATCAACCCACTTCTATACTCTTTGAAATTTTACTCATATCTCCTTCCAGGTTAAAGTGACAAGGCCTAATTTGACAGCAACGTAATGCTACGCAGTAGGTTAAATGGAGTAAACCTGCTGATTAAATTGAATCAAATATTCAATTTTATTCTAGATTCACGGTAAACAAAGTAGGCATCCATTTTTACATTCTGTTTCATAACTGTTGAACTCTGTTCTTGAATTCTAATTCTCTATCTCATATTATGTCTTTTATGTTTCGACTATGGTGCTTTTTATGTTAATAACATAAATAAATAAATGCAAGACAAAAGTAAAAGTACAGTTTTTGATTTCTACTGAATGCTTAGTGAGATTCATTCTGAAAAACGTAAACAACTAGCGAGGTTGGACAATAATATCCGTCCACAGAAACTTACAAGAGGTTCAGTGTTTTCAGCGCTGGCTGTTTTCAGCGCTGGCTTTTGGAAAAATTATATCTGAAACAAAGTATGTCAAAAGCGTTTTTCCCAATCACCAAATAATAGTACGTCATGCCAGAACTCATACCGTGGTGGAACCTTACAAGTGCCAGTTATGTGACCTTAAAACTAAGTATAAAGATCACCTAAAGCGTCCTATGAGAACACATACTGGAGAGAAATCATACCTTTGCCGGGTATGTCAGAAAACATTCTCGAACATTTCAGGTCTGAAAAGTCATGAAATGACCCACTCTGAAGAGAAACCATTTCTGTGTATTGTTTGTAAAGAAATATTTTCCAGATCTTCGACGCTACAAAGACATGTTAGAATCCATACTGGAGAGAGACCATACCAATGTCAGATATGTAAACAAAGTTATTCCCGATCTTCTCATCTGCGAGACCATGTTCGAACCCATACTGGAGAAAAACCATACCAGTGCCAGACTTGCCAAAAACGGTTTATCCAATCTTCTTATCTCAAAAGTCATGCAAGAATTCATACTGGAGAGAAACCACACCACTGCCAATTATGTGAGTTTAAAACTTATAATAAAAGTGATCTAAGGATTCACTTGAGAACTCATACTGGAGAAAAACCATACCAGTGCCAGATATGCCAAAAACGGTTTATTCAATCTTCTTATCTCAAAAGTCATGCAAGAATTCATACTGGAGAGAAACCATACCAATGCCAAATATGTCAGAAACGCTTTTCTCAGCTTTCCAGTCTAACGCTTCATACAAGAATCCACACTGGAGAGATGCCTTACCAATGCCAAGTATGTCAAAAGCGTTTTTCCCAATCACCAAATCTAACACGTCATGCAAGAATTCATACCGGAGTGAAACCGTACAAATGCCAGTTATGTGAGTTTAAAACTAAGACTGAAGATGATCTAAAGATTCATATGAGAAGGCATACTGGAGAGAAGCCATACCTTTGCCGGGTATGTCAGAAAACATTCTCAAGCAATTCAGGTCTAAAAAGTCATGAAAAAACCCACTCTGAAGAGAAACCATTTCTGTGTATTCTTTGTAAAAAAACATTTTCCACATCTTCAATTTTACACAGACATGTTAGAATCCATACTGGAGAGAGACCATACCAATGTCAGATATGTAAAAAAAGTTATTCCCAATCTTCTCAACTGCGAGATCATGTTCGAACCCATACTGGAGAAAAACCATACCAGTGCCAGACATGTCAAAAACGGTTTATCCGATCTTCTCATCTCAAAAGTCATGCAAGAATTCATACTGGAGAGAAACCACACCACTGCCAATTATGTGAGTTTAAAACTAATAGGAAAAGTGATCTAAAGAGGCACACGAGAACACATACTGGAGAGAAACCATACCTTTGCCAGATATGTCAGAAAACCTTCTCATGCGCATCAGGTCTGAGACATCATGAAAAAACCCACTCCGTGTCTGGCTCAAGTTTGTAAAATCATTTTCCAAAGTTTACAGTCTGCAAAATTATTATGTTGAAAACCTTACTTGAGAACAGCCATACAAATTCCAGTTATACCAGAGAACATTCTCACGCGATTATTTCAGGTATGTCAGGAAACATTTTAATGCACTTCGTCAGAAATACACGAATGAAACCTAAATGGAGAGAAATCATCAGGTTTGTAAAAAACATTTTCGCGATCTTCGAGTCTACGAAGAAACAAAAGTCTCAACCAGAAATTACCTGAAATATTTGACGTTGTTGACGTTCACCAACAACAGTTGGTTGGTAAACAAAATAAGAAAAATGGAAGTGTGGAGCTACTCAATCTATGATGATACGCTCGAACGATTTTCATGCATATCAATTTTGTATTCAAAGTAAGAGCTTTAGTGCAGTGCAACTGAGTATTCCTGTAGCACTTGGACATATTCAAGGATCCTGCTTTTGTTTTGCGTGTTTGGAACATTTTTAGTTCAATTTAGGTAGCCCGATTATGCTTGTGTCTAATTAAGCATTTTAACTCTATTGTTTTTATAATTGCACTGATTGTATGTTTCACATGATCTACTGTGGCTGTTTTTGTGTTGTTTTCACTCAATCCAAGTTTTACGTGTGTGTCTAGTTAGGCACTCTAACTCTATTGAAATGTTTTTATTATTTCACCGATAGTATACTTAGCATGATCTACTGTAGCTTTTTCGAGCTGTTTTCACTCAAACCAAATTTTACATGGTCGTGTTCTCACGCTGTTGCACATCCGTAACTGCACATACAAGTAATTGCAACGATAATTTCACACCATTAGTACTGATGTTAAAGTTGATAAGTCTTAGTAAATAAAGTTAGTTCGATCTTTATTTATCATAGTTAAGCAAAACGATATGCATCATTCGTTTGTAAATGCAGTCAGCCTTAGGACGCAAGATAGATCTGCAGTAAATTGCTCACAAAGGGTTTGTAAAAAAACAGTTTCGCGATCTTCAAGTCTACGGAGAAACAAGTCTCAACCAGAAATTACCTGAAATATTTGACGTTATTGAGTTCACCAACAGTTGATGAAAGTAAGAAAAATGGATGTGTGGAGCGACTCAATCTATGATGATAGTATACACACGAACGAATTCTTGCATATCAGATTTGTATTCAAAGTAAGAGTATTTCTGTAGGACAGGACATAATTATTCAAGGATCCTGGTTTTGATTAGCGTTTTTTTTAACATTTTAAGTTCCACTTAGTTAAGCCTATTAATCTTAGGTCTAATTAAGCATTTTAACTGTTGTTTTTATTATTGTGCTGATTGTTTACGTCACGTGATCTACTGTAGCGATTAGGCCTACGTGTTTTCACTCAATCGAAGTTTTTCATGTTCGTAAACTCTCAGGCTGTTTTCGTGTCCCGTAGCTGCAATCACAAAGTTATTGCAACGATAATTTCATACATGTATGATAAGTTTGGTTAAGGTTGAAATGTCTTAGCAAATAAAGTTTGTTCGATCTTTATTTGTCATAGTTAACCAGTATCGACTCTTAGAAATGTAGCATCCATGAACAACTGAGTGCGATCCAATTCCAGTTTTATGTTGTTCCGTTTCGTCTAAACCGCCGTCTTCCCATTATGAACTATATTGTGCCATACGAACGGTGAGAACTATTCAAATAATTTCTGTCGGAGTCAACGGCCTTTGCTGCCATAAGATGTTTAACGCTGCCATGGATCGATCCATGCATATCGCTATGCAGAGTCACTAGCTAAAGGAACACGCAGCTCGGAAGGAAGATTATTCCACGTGGTCGGCCCAACCACTGAGAAGGCACGACGCTGCATCTTTGAAGTGCGCGCAAAGGGAACAGCAAGTTCGCCTCGAGACGCAGAACGAAGATATCTGCGTGCAGCCAAACCTGAGGTGGGGCAACAGAATTCGCGCAAGTAGGCTGGGGCGCTCCCTAAGTGGCACCGCCAGACCCAGACCGAAATCCTAAATGGAATGCGCTGGGAAACAGGAAGCCAGTGGAGTACGTCACGCATATAATGCGAGACATGGTCAAATTTACAGAAACCACCAACAAGCCTGTAGCAGCTGCACGAATGGATGTGTGAGCATGATGAGACGTGGCGTAGGTGTGGGACACTGTCACATCCCATGCCAGGCATCGTCCACGTGACCAAGGGATGATTGTGACACCGTTTGGCCGCTTTCCGTCTGCTCTTGAACGGCCGTGAGGCTCTCTCTATGCAGAGATTTTCTCTCTGCTTAGCGCTGTCCTGATGATGTCGTTTAGTATACTACTGTTGTATACAATGTTGCCTGCTCCTCCTCGTCCTCTCCTCCCCTCCTCCTCCTCTCCTTCTCCTCCTCCTCCTCCTCCTCTCCTCCTTCTCCTCCTCCTCCTCTGCAAACCAATCGGTGGAGCCCACTTGCGTCAACTTTTTCTCGAGAGTAGTTACACAAATGGGGTTCACAAAGTGTCGTGCCTACCCTCAACCCGACCGCGATCCGTACTTCCTCGTCTGAGAGGCGCAGGCACAGTGCGGTCACAGGGGAGCTAACATCCAATCACCAGAATGAGGTGCTCGTGAGGCTAGCAGAGAAGCACGATCGCGTGGACACCTATGTCCGTACATCAACATCGAACATTCTCTGGCGAAGAGTTGAGTGTTGCTGTTGGTGTCAGATTCAGAGTCATCAACGCATTGAGTGCTGAATTCACAAGTTCGTATTATACGTATCACAGTCGACTTAGACATGGTGGTTAATGAATGCCTGCAGTTCGTCTGTGCTAGCAGCAGAAGCGTAGCGAGACTTAAAGTCAAGAGGAGCAAGCGTAGACCAGTTTACTCTGTTCCTGACCACCATGCCTAGTATGGTATAATTACATTAATTTTGGCTCCAGTATATATGAATTAGATACAACTCAACCAACAGTGCCAGATTAATGGTAGCTACGCTGTTACTTCAGGTATACAGCAATCTCTATGGCAGGCGGACTTGCCATAGATTATAGATGGTTAATAAGCCGGAGAATATCAGTTGGCATATATCTCAATCGGCAAAAAATTAGATTGCAAGCAGAAATAGGTTGAAGCTCAGATCAATAATGGCGCAACTGATATCAATAAATATGATTGGATATATAAAAAGCTTGTTGAATCTTGATCAATCTAATTATTACCAAGACCGAGTTGGCATAGGCCTAATCCATGCGAAAGAAGACAAGAGATTGAGCAGGCTAAGAGTAGAACCTTGTGTATAACCTGTATAACATAGGTTATGATAGAAACATATTTTTTTAAATGACAATGTGATGTTTATTATCAAATTGTAAGATATATTATTATTAGCAATTAAGATGTTGAAGTTATAGGTAATTCAAACTGTATAGAATAGAAATATCATGTAAACAGTAATGACTAAAAATGATACGTTGTAACACGCGACTTATCTACGACTTTTATCACAAAATAATATATTACCAGGTTTATAAAATGACATTATAAGACTGATGACCTACATTTACCAGCCTATTTAATCTGGCAACCGGACTCAGATCAGTCCAGTTATTATTATTCAGAATGCAATGATTTTTTTTTGATAAATGATTCAAATCTTGTTGAAGTAGTTATATGTCAGTGATGCGACTCCAAAGTAACCATTGAATCTAATTGAAAAATGTTAAGATATTAGATTTTAACAATAAAACGATAAAATGAGGCTGACTTTAGGCAATTTCGATTAATCTCCGGTAACTATATGAATGTATGAGTGCCATACAATAATAATAGCAAATCTCAATTTCAGCGAAATGATATGTTCCAATACATGACTTACTCCACTAATGTTTCTATCAATGATTGCTAAAAGATAATAAATAATTTATAAAATGACATTATATTTAAGGTACATAAACCAGCCTATATTAATCTGGCAACCGGACTCAGATTTTCACTATATATTATTTTAAAATTCGAACAAATGTCTGAAAATCTGTCAAAGTAGTGATGTGTCACGTGTGTTAAATGTTTTTGAATATAAAATCGCTAGTTTAGTGCAATGTAAACTTCTGATTTCCAACTGTAAAACTGCAGCAAGAGTGAATTTGACACCTCTTATAGGTACGATATAAACTCCTTGCTTACTTAATGAGCACAAAGAATGATGACGTCACTTATCAGTGACTTAGTCTACGAGGTAACGTTACAAATCTACTGTTTAAAAATTAATTCATGTTAGTCGTCGATTATCAATCAGTCTTTGCAATTTTCAATTGCTTTTCTCTTTCAGTAGAATGATCCGTTTTAGTTATTATTATCAGTGTAAAGTCTCACAACTAGCGGACCGCAATTAGTCAATTATTGTGGCGTTTGCATATCCGTCGTTCGTTTAGTTCGTCAATAATGTATGTAGGCTGCTTGAGTAAGCAAGTAAGTAAGCATGCTTCTTTTTTTTATCCAACTGCATAAATGCACTTTGCATTTTACATGAAATTACGCATTATAAAGCATTCATGTTAAAAACGTCTTTTCTCATTAAGTTGTCAGCCTGTGGGACAATTGGTCATGCGGCCTTGGACGCAAGGTATAGCAATTAAAGCAAAATTAAGTAAGGGTATTGTTGACCATCAACTTTCTAGACATGTCGTTTATTCACAAAGTTCTATTAGGTTTTAACGGGTTGTGAAACGAAGAAAAAGTAGTTAAATTAACAAAATCCTATAATTTATGGTTCTTCTTTTGTAAAATCAGCTAACTGTAATTTTTACATGTTAAAGTACATGTTCTCCGGACATTTCCCTCGGTTCATTTCTCCTCGGACATTCCTTTTTCCTCCGAACAGTAAGTAGGTAACTCTACCATTGTCCATGGTAACTGTTATTAATCCAACTTCTATTGAAGCAAAGACCTTCTTTCATCAATCCAGCTTCTATTTAAGTAAAGAATTTCGTTCATCAATCTAATTTCTATTGAAGCATATAATCTGTTTCATCAATCCAGTTTATATTTAAGGAAAAGGATTTCTTTCATCAATCCAACTTCTGTTAAAGTAAAGAATTATTTTCATCAGTCCAATTTCGAAGGGAAATGTCCGGGGGAATGTTTGCGGCGAAAATGTCCTAGACCCTTACAGTACATGCTCATTCAATTCAAAATGAAACTTCAAAACTGTAGTTTTATTGTTCCCATCATAATTACAAAATACTGTATCAACACTTGTTATTTAGGCAACAATGCGGAGAGCCCTGAAGGGTCACAGGACCCACTAACTAGGGAATACCTAACGTACCATATTGCCATTGAAAATGACGGTTCGTATACTAGAACCATTAAACGCATAATGACGTAAAATGGTACAAAACAAACTTAACTAAGCTAATGGCAACACAGCAATTTGATATAATAAACACATTTAAGAGAGCTCGCATGGATTTTTTAAATCAGTGTAAGTTAGGCAGGTGACGAGTGCTAACCAGGGATAATGTTCCAGACTATTGTTTCCTGTGGCATATAAGGCGTTCGTTTACCTTGTGATTAGTGCGTGCTTATTCCTCCTAAGATTCAACTTGTCTAGTAAGGTAAGTATGAGCGTCCGATGTTATATTAAAATAGTCATTAAACACTGAGGGTATTATTTAAAATAATTGTCTACGTCAGTAAACTGGACTATTTGAATGGTATTGTTTGATTAAGTCTAAGCTGGATTTTAAATCTACTAAAGAACTGATAGTGTAAAATAGTTTATCGTGACCCTAGCTATTATTGATAGATTGCTCTTTGCTGCAATATGTTAATTTTATGTAAGCGGTGCATATAGTTGTCGAATTGATGACAATATTACCGTAGGCAAGATATGGATATAATGTGTCCGGATAGTTTGGGACCCCTTACTGAAGGAATACCGAAAAAAAAGCAAGTAAGTAAACATATTTTTTATTTCCAAGAAACTGCATAATCCTGACTTTGGTTTATCAACAAATTACGTAATTTATAAACATTCTTGTTTAAAAATTTTCCTCATAATTGACGTCCTGTGAGACAAAATTGTATGTGCCTTGGACGAAAGAGATAGGAATGCTGCTACATTAAGTAAGGGTAAAACTGACCATAACTTTCTTAGAAATGGCCGTTTATTCGGACAAAGTTCTTTTAGATTTTAACGTCTAATAATCGATCAAATAAGTAGTATTAAATTAAACAAAATCCTATAATTGATGGTTCTTTTGTAAAATCAGCTAACTGTAATTTTCACATGTTAAAGTACAGTCTCCGGATCCTTGACACCGGAATTTTCTCCTGACGGACATTGTCTTTTCCAATTAAAAATAAGTAAGTAGGTATACTCTAACCATTGTAGCATGGTTATGTCATCATTAATCCAACTTCTATTGAAATTTTAACCTTCTTTCGTCAATTTACTTCCATTTAAGTAGAGAAAATCTTTCATCACATGTATTGAAGCATATAATCTGTTTCATCAATCTTTTTATATTTAAGAAAAATCGAATTTCTGAATCATCAATCCAACTTTGTTAATTTTCATAAGAAATTATTTTCATGTGTCTCTGACCAGTTTAGATGTTGGTCAATGCATCAAAAGAAATTTGGCCCGTAAGTGCATGCTCATTCGTTTGAATACAGTGTGCAAGGACCATTTTAGATAGTGGAATACTGTAGACTGTTTTTTTCATGTTCAATGTGTTTCTTGTAATTGTCTTTGCAAATTGATATTTAGGCGATCAACATCGCGGAATTCTGATTCTGTCTCCCATAATTATATGTCTTTTATATTATGACTATGATGCTTTTTATTTTAGGTTAATAATTATGAATAACTAAATGCAAGATAAAAGAAAATGTACTTTTTAGATTTCTACTGAATGCTTAGAGAACTTCAAACTGAAAAAGGCAAACAAATGGCGGGCTTGGACAATAATATCACTCCACAGTCCACAAAACTTACAAGAGTTTCAGTGTTTTCAACTCTAGCTATGTGTAAAAATCATATCTGAAGCACAAACTCTGTTACTTTATAATCATGATGTCGAAAAGCATTTCTTTCAAACATTCTTTAGGATATTCCAACGTAAATGCAACACAAGAACAGACAGAAAGTTCACAGCTGCAGAACCATGTTAGAATCCATGCTGGAGAGAAGCCATATCAATGCCAGATATGTCAGAAACGCTTTTCCATGTCTTCCAGTCTAAAACGTCATGCAAGAATCCATACTGAGGAGATGCCTTACCAATGTCAAATATGTCGGGAAATTTTTTCCAATCTTCATATGTAACACTTCATGCAAGAATTCATACCGGAGAGAAATCTTACCAATGCCTAGTATGTCAAAAATGTTTTTCCAGATCTTCAACTCTAAGACTTCATGCAAGAATTCATACCGGAGAGAAATCTTACCAATGCCTAGTATGTCAAAAATGTTTTTCTCAGCCTTCATATCTAAGGATTCATGCAAGAATTCACACTGGAGAGATGCCTTACCAATGTCAAGTATGTAAAAAACGTTTTTCCGCATGTTCAAATCTAACACGTCATGCAAGAATACATATCGGAGAGAAGCCGTACAAATGTCAGTTATGTGAATTTAAAACTAAGTATGAAGTTTATCTAAGGATGCATATGAGAAATCATTCCGGAGAGAAGCCATACCTTTGCCGGATATGTCATAAAACATTCTCGAACATTTCAGGTCTTAGCAGTCATGAAAAAACCCACTCTGAAACGAAACCATTTCTGTGTATTCTTTGTAACAAAACATTTTCCGCATCTTCAACTCTAAAAGTTCATGTTATAATCCATACTGGAGAGAGACCATATCAATGTCAGATATGTAAGAAGAGTTATTCTCAAGCGTCCCATCTCCGAGGCCATGTTCGATTCCATACTGGAGAAAAACCATACCAATGCCAGACATGTCAAAAATGGTTTATCCAATCTTCTAGTCTTAAATGTCATGCAAGAATTCATACCGGAGACAAACCATACCAATGCCAGATCTGTCAAAAACGGTTTATCCGATCTGATCATCTTAAATGCCATGCAGGAATTCATACTGGAGAGAAACCATACCACTGCCAATTATGTGAGTTTAAAACTAATGCTAAAAGTAATCTAAAGAGGCACACGAGAACACATACTGGAGATAATCCATACCTTTGCCAGATATGTCAGAAAACGTTCTCATGCGCTTCAAGTTTGAGACGTCATGAAAAAACCCACTCCGTGTCTGGTTCAAGTTTGTGAAATCATTTTCCAAAGTTTACAGTCTGCAAATTATGTTGAGCAACGCCATGCAAATTCCAGTTATACCAGCGATTATTTCAGACTTTGTCAGTTAACATTTATTCACTTCATCAGAAATACGCGAATGAATCATGTATGGGGAGAAACCATTCTGTGTCAGATTTGTAAAACACATTTCTGCGATTTTCGAGTCTATAAAGAAACAACAGTCTCAACAATAAATTGTTGGCTACTCAATCTATGACGATGCGCCCTACAGAATTGATGCATTTCAGTTTTCGATTCAGAGTATAAAATTATGGGCCTAAGAGCTTTAGTTCAGTACAATTGAGTATCCCTGCTGGACTGGACATATTCAAGGTTTCTGCTTTTGTTTTGCGTTTTTTGTGACAGTTTTAGTTCCATTTAGGTAGTCCTATAATTCTTATGTCTAGTTAGAAGCGTGTTAACTCTATCGGACTGTTTTTGTTATTGCACTGCTGGCTTTCTTCACACGATCTACGGTAACTTTGTTCGTGTTTTCACTCAATTCAAGTTGTACATAGACATACTCTCACGCTGTTACTGTTCCGTAAATGCAATCACAAAGTTATTGCAACGATGCACATAATTGCACATATTCAGTGCTTTTGTTAATGTTGAAATGTTTTAGCAAATAAAGTTTGTTCAATCTAAATGTTGTCTTAGTAGCATCCATGTACAGCCGAGGGAATAAGATAGGTCTGCTGTAAATTGCCGACCACATTGTGAAATGTCGAAATATTTGTCACTGGAAAAGGCCCCTCCGAATCGACTCCTGTTTGAACTTATTCTAATTGGGTTTAAGTTTAATGTTGCTTCATTTGGATTGATTGATTGATTGAAACATCACACCACTCAAATCAAATAATGAATGTAATTCGGTCGAGTGCCTCTGGGTAGGTCCTTGAAGAGGCGATATATAAATTCTATGAATGAATGAATGATAATTCCGCCTATAGCAACGGTTTTACATTCGTATACCCGGTACGCCCGATAATACAGTTAAAACAGTGCGAACAATAAATAGACGTGTTGCGGAGTCCTCAGACCCAGAAAAAATTGGCAACAAGCTGATTTTTTATTTTCCATAAATGGTTTTATATATAGTTTCAATTAAATTATCCCCAGGGAAAATCAAACCAGTCAGTTTTTTTTAACGAGTCATTTTGCAAAACGGCGCCCGTATTTCGCCGATCCCAGGAGAGTACAGCAAATATGGCCGTGCAAGTTCGCCCTGTAATATTTGCTGTACTCTCCTGGGATCGGCGAAATGCATTAACAAGTACGTCTATCATCAGCGATAATTGTTACAGGTGTATTTGTACTTGCTAATTCAGGATCGGCGTACACTGAGGCACCCGTTTTTGAGTTTTCCATGTAACCATGCTTGAGTATGTATATGGCAGTTTGAGCATATTTTGGATATAGAGCCAAGCACACTGATTGTGCCCTGTCACTACAAAGAGTATTAGCATCTTTGCGATATCATCAAGATGCATACCCAAATCTCCAAATCTTTAAGGACTAAGAACTTTTTTAGAATGTCAACATACTTCATACATTGTAGCCATACTCTTGCAGTTCTGGACATAGTGGCCAACATGGTTGTATGAGCTGAAAGCGCATGGTCCAATTTTCTTAAACATTCAGAGGCACCTAAACTTGGTAAATCTAACTCTTTCCTGTTCACGCTATCAAGTCAGTAACATCTGCATCGGTGATGCAGCCAGGAACGTCATTATTTACGGAAGTATCTAGTACAGACGTCGTAAGCAAAATATTTAGTGCTGAATCAATCAAATGTCCTCGTAAAGCCCGGGCCACAGCCTTGCACCGATCATATGCACAACGGCATTTAGACCATAGCAGCACTCCAAAGCTTCTGAAAGCTCAGAACCAGACATCACAGAGCCAATGCTGCCAAGAAAGCTCATAATTACATGAAAAACATACCACATTAAGCGACTGTGAAGTGATAACAGAGGCTGGTCAAATGTCACACATGGTGTAATTATGTTGAGTTTCTTGGCCTGGTCACTGATAAATACCAGTGTTGACAATATACATGATCTGTCACCTTGGTTCATGCCAATAATGGGTATCATATGGATGGGTATCATATGGATGTCACCAGGAGGCAAATGTGGACCAATGCTCATGTCTTGCATGTAACCTGACCAATTCAGTCTGGGATCTGCCTCTACTCGAAAATACCACCTAATTTTCAACAGTAACGGACCATGTTAGAAACTTTAACACGTAACGTAACAGACGTTTAACAGACTTTTCACTAAATTTGAGGATAATGTGTCTAAAGAATTGTCAGTTACTGACATAGAAAGGATTCCCATCCCGTGAAAGGTTCCCAAACTGTCTAGCATCACAACGTTGTAGTCAACCTTGTCTGCAGGCTATTGCATGAAATCTGTTGGACTAGTAGCTGGTAGATCATCCTCAGCAGACTGTAAAATTGACTGAGCACTTGTATTTGTTCACCTCGTCAACTGTCACAGACAGCCCTAAATGTGCCAACATTTCGTCGGCCGAGAATCAGGTTGTTCTAACTGACAAAATGTTGTTTTCGAGAAAACGGCAAAAGTATCTTTGTACAGCAAAATGATACATTCAAGTAGCGAGTAAGCTATCAATAAATAGCTCTGGAGAATCAGCATTTTTCAGCCACAATGTTGCCTATGTTATTTTTGTTGTTTATTTAATTTTTTTTCAATTGTGGAGTTATATATTGAGATAGAACAACATAGCGCTCAATGCCTGGCTAAAAAATAGGGTCGGCCGCGTTTCAACGTGGACATAGAACAAGCTAGTCCGTAAACATACTGTCAAAATGGACATAGAACACTATAATTCTGGGTGTTTTGGTACTTCCGAAATGTCTATGAATGTTCTAACTTCATGTGGGTATAGAGCAAGCTGCGCCAAATTCAACGGTATCAAAATGTCCAAAAACATAAAAAGTGGAGTTAGAACAACCTGATTCTCGGCCGACGATTTGAAAAAGTGTCTTAGAGCCAACCATGCGTCAACAGTGACACTGACACCCAATAAAACAGGTGATATAACAGATCTAGGACCGCTTGCTTGTATAATGACTGGGGTTTCTCCTGGTGAATTCGCAGACTTTTGAGGAGATGGCGACCAGGGCGGATCACGAATTGCTTCAGGCAGTGATCCAGAACGAGTTCCACGTCCTACGTGGCCTGTTCCCGCTGGTGGCCAAGAGAGGCTAAAATTTCCGGCCCAGACAACACCCGTTTGAGCTGTCAGTCAAAGACAAAGACAATCAAAACTTCATACCTAGAGTCCTCTATGCTAGTGTTCAATGACAATGCCCAGTCCTCATTCAAACGTTATGGTCAGCTGCGCAATGAGTAAAACTAAACACCTATTATTTCTCTAAACTCTATAACATTGTGCCTGACTGCGGTGTGCCAATCAGAGCTGTCTTTCTCAATAAACGAATATAATTATTAATGAAGTGACCTATGGCAATCTGTTTAATTTCATCACCAACAATACTTTCTTGAAATGTTTGTAACAAAAATGGTTCGCTTCATTTATATACAGCTTTCGGCAAGACTCCTTAGACTTGTGAACATTAATTACATGTGGTGCAGATAATAAATACTCAGTCAAGTCGGTATGACCCCGCTTGATGCTACTTGACCTTAACTTCTCACGTCCTGTTAGAACTCGGACAGGCTTCTCGCTATCGTCATCACTGCACAGATTGTGACAGGTCACATAAGAATCCTGAGAAAGCACGAAAGACATGCGAACACACTTTATATTATAAATTTCAGATCTTAGGTTGAAAATGTAACCACTAGCATCGTAAAACAGCAACATTGTATAGTTTATTTCTACAAAACGTAACCGTAAACAATAATCGTAAACAAAAATATTCCAGGTACAGCGCTCAAATAGCCATGCAAAATTTTATACTTTCAAATTTCTCTTATAAAAAACCCCATCGTGAGAACTGATCGGCTGGGGACCATTTTTTAAATACATTAATATTTTATCTTTAATTATTTTTTATTTCCAGCTTGTTGCCAATTTTTTCTGGGTCGTCCAAGGATTTCTTTTAATGCGACCCGACTAAAAATGGTCTTAAGGAAGAACGGACTTTAGGATGGACTTAAGGACGGACAAAAAGACGGACAGTCGTCTTCAGACAGAAGGACGAACGGACATGAGGACGGGAGACAGAAGGACGGACAGTTTGACGGCGGACAGGCGTCTACGGACGGAAGGACGAAAGGAGAGAACGACGGAAAGACAAAGGGACAGACGGAAGAACGGACGGGAGGACAAACGGAAAAACGACCCAAAGAGAGGACGGGCAGAAGGATAGAAGGACAGAAGAAAAGATGTCTTACAAAAACTTCAAGACAACAATCAGCAAACATGCTGGCAACATTTGATCACTATTACAAAACGTTTGTTGAAAAAGAATTTCACTCCACTCTACTTTGTACCCAGCTATTAGTCATATGGAAAAAATATGCGTATTTAATTAGCTAATGCTTTGCCCTTAGCTTTAGAATAGCGCTTTTGAAATTATTCTAAGTTTATGATTACGATTACGATTACAACTCCGTTTGCAATTACGATTACGATTACAACTAGTCACAGCGCTATACAAATGTTCTGTTAGATTATATTCACCAGGCAATTTTAGAAAATACCCAATTTTGACGTTCAACGTTATCAGACGATGATAAAGGTTTGTAAAAAGTGAAATTATTGTAAGGCAATTAATCACTCAATCATTCATTCAATTTTAGTTTGAGACCTATAATACGATATAAACTCCTTGTTAATGTAATGAGCATCAAAAATGATGACGTCACTATGATCAGCGACCTAGTCCACGAGGTAAGGTTACAAAATTCTACTTTTTAAAAGTTAATTCATGTTAATAATCGATTATCAATCAGTTTCGCAATTTTCAATTAACTTTCCATTTCTGTAGAATATCTCGTTATAATAATTTCAGCGTTGTATAATGTCTCGCGACTGGTTTAGACGTAGGCCTACACATTTCTTGGTGATTGTCAAGACTCAAGAGGGACTAAAAATCGTGCATAGGAACTCGCATAGATCTATTACTTCTGACCTATTATTTGTTGATGAACTGTTCTTTGAATCTGAGATCGCTGTTCTTTCAAAGAATAGCCTACTTTCTATTATTGCATATAGTGGTCTTTATTTTCTTAGGCCTACTTATGAGTAGGCTGACATTGATAATTCAACCTAACAATCCAAGTGCTTTGCTTACATTGATGCTTCCCCTAACTTAGTGCCTAATCCAAATGCTTTAACAATGGAACTTCTGCACTGGGGTTATAATTTTGCAGATATTTTAGTTATACACTAAATTGTAGAATTTGAAACATTTTCGGCAAGCATTTAGTATCGGGGTGCGTAAGTTTACGGGCGTGGGACGGTATCTTTTGGCATGCTGCGCGGAAGGTACGATGTTTCTAAAGACGACACTATAACCCTAACCCTGACCCTAACCGACCCTCACGACGCGTAATCTTACCCTAACCGACTCTCACGACGCCTAAAACGACGGGAGAAAATACACGCACCCCGATACTAAATGCTTGCCACATTTTCAATACAGCCTCATTTTCAAAAGATATAATGGTCACATATTAATTTGACAAATTTTGATTAATCAGAAGACAATCAATCAATTCAATCAATCAATTTCGTTTATTCTAAACATTAAGTTGTCACCTGTGGGACTTTGCGGTCATGCGGCCTGGGACGCAGAGAATATCAAAAGCAAAATAAAGTAAGGGTATTATTGACCATCAACTTTCTAGACATGTCGTTTATTCACAAAGATCTTTTAGGTTTTAACGGGTTGTGAAACGAAGAAATAGTAGTTAAATTAACAATATCCTTTAATGTATGATTCTTTTGTAAAATCAGCCAACTGTAAATTTCACATGTTAAAGTACAGTGTCCGGACATTTCCCCCCGGACATTTCTCGTCGGACATTCCCTTCCCCTCCGAACAGTAAGTATGTAACTCTACCAGTGTCCATGGTAGCCTAACTGTCATTGATCCAACTTCTATTTAAGTAAAGAATTTCGTTCATCAATCCAATTTCTATTGAAGCATATAATCTGTTTAATCAACTGTGGAGGCGCCAGGATTTCAGATTTTGGGGTGGTTAAAGCCCCAAACCCTTCCCTTTCTTCCCATCCTCCCTGTGATTTGCAGTGATTTCCCACTTGGGGGGGGGGCTGAGCCGCAGTTAGTGGGCTAAGTCCCCTGTCCCCTCCCTGGCGCCGCCACTGTTCATCAATCCAGCTTATATTTAAGGAAAATAATTTCTTTCATCAATCCAACTTCTGTTAAAGTAAAGAATTATTTTCATCAGTCCAATTTCGGGGAAATGTCCGGGGGGAATGACCCTTACAGTACATGCTCATTCGTTTGAATACAGTGTGCAATGACCATTTTAGATAGTGGAATTCTGTAGACTGTTTGTTCATCTTCAATGTGTTTCTTGCAATATTGTCTTCGCAAATTGATATTAGGCGATCAACATCGCGGAATTCTGATTCTGTCTCCCATAATTATATCATTTATATGCCTTTTATATTATGACTATGATGCTTTATATTTTAAGTTAATAATAGGAATAACTAAATGCAAGATAAAAGAAAATGTACTTTTTTAGATTTCTACTTAATGCTTAGAGAACTTCAAATTGAAAAAGGAAAACAAATGGCGCGCTTGGAAAATAGTATCACTTAACAGAAATTTACAAGGGTTTCAGTGTTAAACTCTAGCTATGTGTAAATATCATATCTGAAGCACAAACTCTGTTACTTTATAATCATGAAGTCGAAAAGCATTTCTTTCAAACATTCATCAGGATATTCCATTATAAATGCAACACAAGAACAGATAGAAAGTTCCCAGCTGCAGAACCATATTAGAATCCATGCTGAAGTGATGCCTTATCAATGCCAGGTATGTGAAAAGCGTTTTCCTCTATCTTCAAAGCTAACACGTCATGCAAGAATTCATACCAGAGAGAAATCTTACCAATGCCAAGTATGTCAAAAACGTTTTTCTACGTCTTCCAATCTAACATGTCATTCAAGAATTCATACCGGAGAAATGCCTTACCAATGCCAAATATGTCAGAACCGTTTTTCCGATTCTTCAACTCTAGCATGTCATGCAAGAATTCATACCGGAGAGAAATCTTACCAATGCCAAATGTGTCAAAAGCGTTTTTCTCGTCTTTCCAGTCTAAAATGTCACGCAAGAATCCATACTGGAGAGATGCCTTACAAATGCCAAAAATGTCAAAAACGTTTTTCCCAATCTTCAAATCTAACACGTCATGAAAGAATTCATACCGGAGTGAAACCGTACAAATGTAAGTTATGTGAGTTTGAAACTAAGTATGAAGTTGAACTAAGGATCCACACGAGAAAGCATTCCGGAGAGAAACCATACCTTTGCCTGGTATGTCAGAAAACATTCTCAAGCAATTCAGGTCTTAGCAGTCATGAAAAAACCCACTCTGAAGCGAAACCATTCCTATGTATTCTTTGTAACAAATCATTTTCCGCTGCTTCAGTGCTTCACAGTCATGCTAGAGTCCATACTGGAGAGAGACCATACCAATGTCAGATATGTAAGAAGAGTTTTTCCCATTCTACTGAACTGCGATATCATGTTCGAATCCATACTGGAGAAAAGCCATACGAATGCCAGACATGTCAGAAACGGTTTATCCGATCTTCTCATCTCAAACGTCATGCAGGAATTCATACTGGAGAGAAACCACATTACTGTCAATTATGTGAGTTTAAAACCACATTACTGTCAATTATGTGAGTTTAAAACTTATACTAAAAGTGATCTAAAGATCCACTCGAGAACACATACTGGAGAGAAACCATACCTTTGCCAGATATGTCAGAAAACGTTCTCATGTGCATCAGGTTTAAGGCGTCATGAGAAAATCCACTCCGTGTCTGGCTGAAGTTTGTAAAATCAGTTTCCAAAGTTCACAGTCTGCAAAATTATTTTGGGAACTATACTTCAGAACAGCCATACAAATTACAGTTTTGTCAGAGACCAATATCACTCGATTATTTAAAGTTTGCATATCCGTTTTGTATTCAAATTAAGAGCTTTAGTGCAGTACAACTGAGTACTCATGTAGGACTGTATATATTATGTGCGACCATCCTGCGTTTGTTTTGCGTTTTTGTTACACTTTTGATCAATTTATTTAGGCCTGTAATTATTGTGTCTAGTTATAAGCACTGTAACTCTAGAAATGTTTTCGTTGTTGCACTGCTGGTATTCTTCACATGATGTACTATAATTTGTTCGTATTTTCACTCAATTCAAGTTTTACATCGTCGTACTCTCACTGTGTTACCGTTCCGTAAATGCAATCACAAAGTAATTGCAACATTAATTCACACATAGTCAGTGCTATGGTAACGACGCTGTTAAGGTTGAAATGCCTTACAAAATAAAGTTCTTTCGATCTTTATTTGTCGTTGTTAACCATTAACGAATCTTAGAAATATTATTATAGCATCGATGTTCAGCTGAAAGCGGAAGATAGATCCTCAGTAAATTGACCAGAACATAGTGAAAGGTCGAAATATTGTCACCCAAAAGGGCCCCTCTATAATTATGTAAATCAGCTCTTGTATGAATTTAGTTTATTTGGGTTTTTCGCTTTTGATTGATTGGTTGGCTGATTGATTGATTGATTGATACTGTTAATTGAAGCATCACACAACAAACAAATAAAATAATGATAATTAAGCCTATAGCAAATGTTTTACATTCGTATGCGCCCGATAATACTGGTAAAACACTGAACAATAAACTAGCCTAAGCAGACCTATTGTACTTGGATGGAACAACCAGTAAGAACTCCATTCCCTTTTCGCCCGATCCAAACAATTTCTTTTGATTTTTATCACATTATCATCTTAAGCAGACACAGGTCTATTGTACTTTGAAGGAACAACAAGAAAGATAACATAAACAAATGAGTCTTCAAAATCTTTTAAAACGCTCGAACAATATCAGGATCCCTAAGCGCAACTGCCAGAACATTTATTTAAATGCTGACGGAAACATTCCACCGATGTAGTCAAGAACGTCAGAGGGCAGAGATGGAGTCTACAGTGTGATTCTCGTTAACGATAACGATAACGAAAATGTTCGTTAACGAAAATAAAATGATTTCGTTAACGATAACTATAACTATAACTAAAAAATATCATTAACTATGACTATAACTATAACGAAAATAACAATAACGAAAATTCATCTTTATTTTCGTTAATACAAAACATAAAAATAGGAAGTGCAATATGGATGATTCGACATAGGCCTAAATGAGGACGAAAAATGCGAAAAATGCGATATTTTTATTATGCAATTTGCCAGTTTCTTTGGAAACTCGTGTATTCATGAAGCTGAATGCACCTATGCTTCAAAGGCTTTCAAAGTTCTGAGCAAATTGTGAAACAGCGTGTTAGAACGCACAATAACGCAAATGTTCGTTAACGAAAATAAAATGATTTCGTTAACGATAACTATAACTATAACTAAAAATATCATTAACTATGACTATAACTATAACGAAAATAACAATAACGAAAATTCATCTTTATTTTCGTTAATACAAAACATAAAAATAGGAAGTGCAATATGGATGATTCGACATAGGCCTAAATGAGGACGAAAAATGCGAAAAAAATACGATATTTTTATTATGCAATTTGCCAGTTTCTTTGGAAACTCGTGTATTCATGAAGGTGAATGCACCTATGCTTCAAAGGCTTTCAAAGTTCTGAGCAAATTGTGAAACAGCGTGTTAGAACGCACAATTTTACTTATAGCCTTAATTATTGTAACTAAGTAGTAACTAAAATTAACTAAAATAAGAATCTATTAACTATAACTATAACTAAAATATAATACTAACTATAACTATAACTAAAATAAAAAACCATTAACTATAACTGTAACTATAACTAAAATAAAATCTGTAAGGAGAATCACACTGGATGGAGATGGAGGCGGATAGAAGGACGGAGACAGATACAGAGGCACAGTGAGGGAAAGACTGAGACAAAGACAGAGAGCTAAAAGATGGACAGGGATATGGGTTGGAATAGAGGTAGCGGTAGATAGAGATAGGTACAGAGATAGGTTGGATAGATAGATAGATACATGTAGATATCCAATGAACTGATCGGATGAGATCCAGAGGCTCTAACATTTTTGGGGGCCCTTCTTTTGTATTTTCTGTAGACTGAGATTCTGAGAATTCAAAAATTCTATTCGACCGCTTAGGCTGCTCACCCACTATAGGGCATTCTTTCTGCATTTGAGCCTACCAAAATTATCAATTTCTTGGTCAAAGTTTGCCTTCTTTGTTTCAGCAGATTCGATGCAGAGCAAAGCTAAACTAGGAATTCGTTGGATCGTCGCTTTCCATAGCAAGTATTAGTTTTGCTTTTGCCTCCATCTATATTTTGTGGAAATTTTCACTGACTTTTGAACAGAAATTGTTAAAGAATTCAATTATTCAGCTACTTTCGACAAACACAGTTTTTGATCCTGCAGGAATTTTCCGGTGGAATTTATTATTTGCAGCAACAAATTCCATAATAATTATAGGCTACCGTCATTTGAGGAATCTCGTTCTGCTCCATTTTTTCACAAACGCTTTAGCCTCTGCTTTGGCAACTGGTCAATGGTCATCATGTAGGCCTAGGCTACTCATGATAGTGTACTTGATGACGTTACGGCCGTTGCGGTTTGTTGCTAGCAAGTTTGATGTTATTTACGCAAAAATTAATTATTAGCCTAATTGCTGTCCAAATAAACAAAGCAACTATAAAGGACAGCCGGAAGGACGGCGGACATAAGGACGAACTGAAGGACTTGGACGGGCGGACAAGCGTCTACGGACAAAAGGGCGGGCGGAAGGACCAGCGGACAAAGAGACGGACAGACGGAAGAACGCACGGGAGGACGAATGGAAAGACGACCCAAAGACAGAACGGGTAGAAGGATGTCTTACGAGAACTTCGAGGCCTAATTGACCTAGCTGCCCTTTGCTGAAAAAGATATTATAATATTTCCATTTTTCTTTTTTTACTGGCAATACAACTTTCAGCAACGACTTCAACTTAGAGATTCAATATTAAACGAATATAATTACAACAATCAGCTGTGGAGCGACTTGAGGTTCCGCGACGGTGAACGTGCAAGATAATCAATCATTAGGCATCCAAACAATTCTTATAGACAAAGTCGTTCAACGACGACTCCTATGGTTAGGAAAATAATGCAGAGAGAATGACAGTTGACTGATTCCCACGCAATGCTCTACACGCAATATTAATTCACAGACTTTGATTAAACAAAAGACGTCAATTATTTACTTTTCTAATAGGCTACACACTAACTATCCATATCCATGAAACCAGAAATGTCTGGCTAGTGAACTTTCTGAAAATCGAGATCGACTCCTTTCTAAGACAAACCTCTTTCTGGCCTTCATTCTGTCGTCCCGTTCTTTTCGCATACGGTACGACGTCGAATACTTGCAACACTATTTTGAGCACACATCTGACCAAAATAATCAACGTTCAAGAAATGCGCTATAATATGTACAACTATGAAGCTGTGCATCCTTTGCGGTATCTTCGGGGTCTAACTTCCTGAATAGGTTAGCTATCAATATGGCGTGATCGGAAAAGTACCAATGCGTTTTTTCTAGAAAGAAAACAAACGTGTAAGAAATCGGAGCATCGATTCAAGAAGTCGGATATAGGCCCTATGGGCGCTTGACTACTTTCGCTGCGATGTATCATCGGGTAAAATTTTATGGCATTCGGAGTAACTTAGTAAATATCGAGTCTAACCAGTTAGGCCTACTCTGCCGTACAAAATGGTGGTGACCAATCCTGGTCTCCATTTCCTTCTGCCTTTTCCGGTTATCCCGTAGTTTAGGTGATCCTAATGCCTAGGTCTTTTCAACCTCTTTTCTTTTCCTATATTAATGTATTGGTAAAGTCGTAGTTTACGTTGCTAAATTATTCTAATGTCTTCAATGCCGTACTTGACGTTGGTAAGTAAGAAGTCTACCTATGTGCATTATCATCAATCCAGCTTCCATTTTACAGTGACAACATCAAATAATTTAGCAACGTAAACTACGACTTTACCCTATTTAACCTGTTTGTACTGAGCTGCGGTTTGCCAGCCTGATTGGTTATAATAAACGAAGATATATATATATATATATATATATATAGGTTGGTAAATTATTTGAATGTCTTCAATGCCGTACTTGACGTTGGTAAGTAAGCAGTCTACCTATGTCCATGATAACTATCATCAATCCCGCTTCGATTTCATCAGGAAATTTTTTTAATCAGTCCAGCTTCCATTTAATTAAAAAAATTATCCAACTTCTATTTAACCAAACAAATATTTTTCATCAATGGAACTTTTATTTAAGCAACGAACTATTCTCATGGGTCCATCTTCTACTTAAGGAAACAATATATTTTCATCATTCCAGCTTCTGTTGCATCAAAAGCTTAGTTTCATCAATCCAGCTTCTATTTATGGTAGACATTATTTCGATCAATCCAACTTATATTTAAAGACAGAAATGGTTTCATCAATCCCACTTCCAGTTAGTGAAACAATTTTGTCCCTTAATCCAGCTTCCATTTTAATTTGACGATATAAAATAATTTACCAACCTAAACAACGGGTTTACCCCTTTACTCTTCTCCTTCTCTTCTCCATCGGATCCATCCCCTTCCCTACATACGACTTTATCCGTCACTTTAAAATCACGAGCAGATCACAAAGTACTTTTTACATTCTGTTTTAACATAACATAACAAGGTTTATAGTGGCTCAGAAGACTTTCATCTGTGTCAGAGCCACTCTCAGTTTTACAACTGTTAATCTTCTGACAACTCTGAGACTGCCACAATAGAGCTAAAACAGTCCCTAGTGAATCAGTGGCAGGCTATAAAACTTACTTCAAATCAAATAACGATGACCGTACACTACCGTCGAAATACATTGTTACGCCTTTGCTTCATCCATATGGCTTTCAATTTGGACTGAATTTCTAATTTTTAATTTCTTGTGTTTTTCTACTTGAAATTGTAACTTCTTCTGTGGTTCTTCAGTTCTTGGTCTGCTATAGGCCTACGGCTTAACTTGCGCTGTATAGAAGCCTCAAAGAACTGTGTAAACATATATTTTCTTGTTCTTACAGTCTAACGAACCATGTTAGAATCTATACAGAAGATATGCCTTATCAATGCCAATTATGTCAAAAGCGTTTTTCTCTATGTTCAAAACTAACACGTCATGCAAGAATGCATACCGGAGAGAAATCTTATCAATGCCTAGTATGTCAAAAACGTTTTTCTCAGCCCTCGAATCTAAGGATTCATGCAAGAATCCACACTGGAGAGATGCCTTACCAATGCCAAGAATGTAAGAAACGTTTCTTAAAATGTTCAAATCTAACTCAGCATACAAGAATTCATACCGGAGTGAAACCGTACAAATGTCACTTATGTGAATTTAAATCTATCTATGAAGGTTGTCTAAAGATTCATATGAGAAAGCACACTGGAGAGAAACCGTATCTTTGCCGGATATGTCATAAAACATTCTCAAGCAGTTCAGGTCAGAAAAGTCATGAAAAAACCCACCCTGAAGAGAAACGATATCTGTGTATTCTTTGTAAACAAACATGTGCCAAGCGTTCATCGCTCCAAAGTCATGTCAGAATCCATACTGGAGAGAGACCATACCAATGTCAGATATGCAAAAAGAGTTATTACAAATCTTATGATCTGCAAACTCATTTTCGAACCCATTCCGGAGAAAAATTATACCATTGCCAGACATGTCAAAAACGGTTTTTCCAGTCTTCTCATCTTAAAAGTCATGCAAGAATTCATACTGGAGAGAAACCACACCACTGCCAATTTTGTGAGTTTAAAACTAATGATAAAAGTAATCTAAATAAGCACACGAGAGCACATACTGGGGAGAAACCATTTCTTTGCCTGGAATGTCAGAAAACCTACTCAAGCGCTTCTAGTCTGAGACATCATGAAAAGACGCACTCCGTATCTGGCTCAAGTTTGTAAAATAGTCGACAAAATTTATTGTTAAAAACCTTACTTGAGAACAGCCACGTGAATTGCAAATAATGTCGGGAAACATTTTAATGCACTTCGTGAGAAATGCATGAATGAACCCTAGATGGAGAGAAATCATCCTGTTTGACATAATTTGTAAAAATATTATTCGCTACCTTTGAGTCTACAAAGAAACAAAACTATTGTTTTTATGTTTGCACTTTTAGATCATCTACTGTGGCTGTTTTTGTGTTGTTTTCACTCAATCCAAGTGTCTAGTTAGGTACTCTAACTCTATTGAAATGTTTTTATTATTTCACCGATAGCATACTTAGCATGTTCTACATTAGCTTTTTCGAGCTGTTTTCACTCAAACCAAATTTTGCATGGTCGTGTTCGCACACTGTTCTGCACGTAACTGCACATACAAGTAATTGCAACGATAATTTCACACAATTAGTACTGATGTTAAAGTTGATAAGTCTTAGTAAATAAAGTTAGTTCAATCTTTATTTGTCATAGTTAAGCAAATACGATAGGCAGCATCCATCTTGTAAATGCAATAAGGCTGAGAGCGCAAGATAGATATGCAGTAAATTGCTCACAAAAGGTTTGTAAAAACAGTTTCGCGATCTTCAAGTCTAGGAAGAAACAAAGTCTGGACCTGGAATTACCTGAAATATTTGACGTTACTGAGTTCATCAACAACAGTTGGTGAACAAATAAGAAAAACTGATGTGTGGATCTACTCAGTCTATGATAATACCATACACAAGAACGAATTCATGCATATCAGTTTTATATTCAATGTAAGAGCTTTTGTGCAGTGCAACTAAGTATTGTGTAGGACAGGACATATTCAAGGATCCTGATTTTGATTAGCGTTTTTAGCATTTAAAAACATTTTCGCAATATTCAAGTCTCAACCAGAAATTACCTGAAATATTTGAGGTTACTGAGTTCATCAACAACAGTTGGTGTACATAATATAAGAAAAATGAATGTGTGGAGCTACTCAATATTATCATGATAGTATACACACGAACGAATTCATGCATATCAGATTTGTATTCAAAGTAAGCGCTTTAGTGCAGTGCAACTGAGCCTACTTCTGTAGGACAGGACAGAATTATTCAAGGATCCTGGTTTTGTTTAGCGTTTTTCAAACATTTTCAGTTCAATTTAGTTAAGACTATTGTTCGTATGTGTAATTAAGCATTTTGACTCTATTGTTTTTATTGTTGCACTGATGGTTTGCTTCACATGATCTACTGTAGCTTTTTCGTGTTTTCACTCAATCGAATTTTTTCATGGTCTCAGGCTGTGTTCGTGTCCCGTAGCTGCAATCACAAAGTTATTGCAACGATAATTTCATACATGTATGATCAGTACGGTTAAGGTTGAAATGTCTTAGCAAATAAAGTTTGTTCGATCTTCATTTGTCATAGTTAACCAGAATCGACTCTTTTAGGCCTAGTGTAGCATCCATAGACAACTGAGTGCGATCCGATTCAAGTTTTATGTTCTTCCGTTTCTTCTAAACGCCGTCTTCCCATTATGAACTATAATTGTGCCATACGAACGGTGAGAACTATTCAAATAATTTCTGTCGGAGTCAACTGCTCAGATAGGACGAAAGTAGTCACGTCTTTGAGGGCAGGTCCTCAACCTTTGAAAGCAACGAAGACGATGGATAGAAGACTACTACTACTAATACTGCTGCTGCTACTACTACCACCACCACCACCACTACTACTATCACTACCACCACCATCGCCACCATCACCACCACTAATACCACTAGCAATACGACCTCTTCTCTTATTTTTACAACTGTTGAGGAGATTTCCCTCTAGATCGTCTTTTTATTAAACAAATTGTATAGATTGTAAAACGATATCTGTCCGGTGATATAGGCCAAAACGTTAGCGACTTGCTGAGAACGACAGCAATAATGCTCATCGAATCGACTCTGATGGTATGACACCGAATTTTCATCCAATTGCTTAAACGGTGTCGATTTGCGCTTGGTCCTTGAGAGAATATCCTACGGGGAAGAAGTTAAATGGACACCGTTGGCGATTTACTGATGAATGCAATTTCTTGCAATTATTAAACGGGGACGTTGTTTTAAATTGACACCGGGTTTGTCCAATGTTGTAGAATAACGATGACGTTTTCATTGGGGCTCTTCAGTGAAAATTCTATCACCGCTCGGAAAAATACTGTCGCTGATGAGTAGGCCAATAAAAATGACCTAATTTTTGAAAAAGAAGGTCATTAGACATTAGACTTGGAGGATATTAGAACGTTTGTACACTAGGAGATAAGTACTTTTGAAGAGCGCATCAGATTCACATTTGGGTGTGACCTTTCGCTCTTTAAAAATTTACTTTATTTGATGATGATATATGATGATGATGATGATGATGATGATGATGATGATGATGATGATGATGATGATGATGATGATGATGATGATGATGATGGTGATGATGATGATGATGATGATGATGATGATGATGATGATGATGATGATGATGATAAAATAAACATATTCGAATAATTCGCTGGTACCGTAATGTATAATTGCTTTATTCTTCACTATAGGCCTAATGAATGCGATCTGTGCTGAGGACACTGTTGACTGTTAATAAAGCCGTTCAAGTTGTTGTGTGTGTTCTTGAAACTCCTGCTATAGGCTAATTCGGGAGTTGAACTCACCCGAACATTCATACCCCAAGCCGCAATTTTTTGGGCTAACGGCTGGCTTGAGAAAATTTACGGCGGCTTTTCGGCTAGCCATAAAATGACGTAGACTACCTTTTTCGGCTAGCCGTAAAAAATACGGCTTGAAACATAGTTAGTTCAAAACGAATATCGACTATAGAGTTCCAAAAAGCCAATTAATTAGACATTAGGACATCTGCTACAATGCCATAAAAATGAACAATAATTATTAATAGTGGCACACAAAAAGTCATTCGAAACAGTAGAGTTTCAATAAGTCCGAACTTGTACGGTAATCTACAAATTCATAACTTTTTGAAACCACCGGGAAAACTTTACAATCACAACTTTGTGCGTGTTCTAGCTGAATTAGCTGAATATGTTTCCGGCGGCTAGCCGTAAAAACATTCTCGGCGGTTTTTCGGCTAAGCCGTAAAATTTCCGGCGGCTAATCGGCTTGGACAAAAATTCGGCGGCTCGGCGGCTATGGCGGCGGCTTGGGGGTATACGAACAGTACCGGCCTTACCATTGTGCGAACCGTGCAATTGCACAGGGCCCGCAAATTAGGGGGCCCGAAAATCTCATAAAATTAACACGAACAAGACATAGGCTACTAATAATAGGTCTATTATGGTTTCAATTAAATCTTCTCTTTTATAAAAAAATACAAACTTTAATTTTCTGCGACATTTTCGGGCCCCCTATTAGTGGGGAGGCCCGAAAATCTCACAGTAAAACCTGATAATTTCGGGCCCCATATTGTGGTGGCCTGAAAGTGTCACAGAACATTAACATGAACAAGACACCCTATATACTAATAATAATAACTTTGCTTAAATTTTAAAGTGAAAAATTTTACATCTTGAATACTTATGTCCGCAAGCTATGCCTAGAAAAAGTAAGGGTCTCTGATACAAAAAGTTTCAAAACCACTGCTGCACGCAACTGTGTACGGTACCTTTGTTAATTATTTGATATAATTTCTGTTAGATTTTGGAGGATTTTATTTTTAGGGTTTATTATTTAGCACATATATGTTTTTCATTGCTAATCATTATATATATATATATATTATATATATATATATATATATATATATATATATATATATATATATATATATATATATAATGATTAGCAATGAAAAACAATTTGACTTGTGTCATGGGGGCCCGTACAGTTCACTCTGCACAGGGCCCGCAATATACTAAGGCCGGCACTGATACGAACATTCCTCTTTCCTGGGTTTAGTTGATAAAGCATGCGAGATCACCTACTCTCTGAGGCAACCTCCAGTTCTGAAGATGACCCCTGGCTTTGGGACAGTAGTGTTGCGCAGCAGACTATCCAGCCAATGTTTATCCTCATCATATCACCGTGCTTTACACATCATAATGTGTGTACAATTCACAGAGTGAATTTAACACCTTCTATAATACGATATAAACTTCTTGTTAATGTAATGAGGACAAAAATGATGACGTCACTATTATCAGCGACCTAGTCCATTCGGCAAAAAATAATATGACTGAACATTCAGTTTAATAAGTTCGACACTTGGTTCTGTTCCTGCATTCTCATCTTAATATCCCATATTTTTTTAAATGGAACAAACGTCTGAAAATCTGTCGATGACGTGTTGTGCGTTAAATACTCTCAATATTATTTCAATATAAAATCGCCAGTCTTAATACTACGTAACGTTTTTATTATTTTTTCAGTCGTACACTGCAACAGAGTGAATTTAACACCTTCTACAATAAGATATAAACTTCTTGTTAACGTAACGAGTCCAAAAATGATGACGTCACTATTATCAGCGACCTAGTCCATTTGGTAAGGTTCCAAAATTTACATTTTAACAATTAATTCATTTTAATCGTCGATTATAAATCAGTTTTCAATTTTCAATCGCTTTTCTCCTTCTGTAGAATGTCCCGTTGGTTATCCCGTAGTTTAGGTTGGTAAATTATTTGAATGTCTTTAATTCCGTACTTCACGTTGGTAAGTAAGTACAGAGTGCAAAATTTTCCAGCACACATTATCAGTAATGTAATGTAATGTAACAAAACATTTATAAAGCGCCACTTAAGAGTCTCTCAGAAGCGCTCAACACGTACCGGTAGCCATCAAACAGCTGAAAAATGCGTCTTTAAGAGTTTAGAGAAAACCATATAGCCGCGTGCAGCACGCACAGACAGCGGAAGAGCGTTCCTGATCCGTGGCGCCGCAATCGAGAAGTCGAGCACAGGTGGTGGTTCGAAGAGAAGTCATTTCGCGAGGCAGCCGGAGAGCCCGCCGACCAGTTTTAGTGCCAACTGGAAGGCACAGTTCAGCAATGTAGTCCGGAGCAGTACCAGTCGTAGCCTTCCAAACCAGCGTAGAAATTTTGAATTGCACACGATCAGCAACTGGAAGCCAGTGGAGCTCATGTCGCATGTAGTCAGATATGTGTGAATATTTCGGTAGATCAGTAAAATAGGAGGGACGCAGTAAAAGGGACGCAAGTAGTCTTCATCCCTCTACCACAGCACTATGGACTAAAGTAAATCACCAATTAAATAATTATTTGATAGCTGTTTCTTGTGTTTACCTAATGTCTAAAACAAAATGCTTTAAAACAATACTTAGATTCTGTATTATCAGTGCAATTACAAATGTTAACAAATTTCTTGAATCTCCCGGATTCGTATCCTTAGGAGGTGGCAACCTATATGTCCATGATAACTATCATCAATCCTGCTTCCATTTCATGAAGAATTTTTTGTAATCAATCCAGTTTCCATTTCATGAAAAAAATTACATATTTTTCATCAATGGAACTTTTATTTAGGCAAAGAACTATTCTGATGGGTCCAGCTTCTACTTACGGAAACTATTATTTTCTTAAACCCAGCTTCTATTGCATCAAAAACTTAGTTTCATCAATCCAGCTTCTATATACGGTAAAAATTATTTTCACCAATAATCCATCTTCTATTTAAATACATAAACGGTTTCATAATCCCACTTTCATTTAGGGAACCATTTTTTTCATCAATCCAGCTTCTATTTTAAATTGACGATATCAAATATACCAGTGCGAAATAATTTGGGGACCTAACATGGAGAATTACCAAGGTTGTTAGATTAGATGATGATGATGGCAGACAGTCTTTACGGAATTGGGGTCGCTGTAGCCGTGGATAAGTTTTTCTGACGATCTATTGTGTCGCTGACATTTCCTCATAAAAACGCAGCCACGTGTCAACATCTTCGGCGCATTTTAACTTAGCTCTCATCTCCATTTTTTCTTCATTATTTATTATACATTCATTTTCGAATGGCAATCGAGAAAATATCCGCTGTCCACCATTTTGGTTTTGCTTGTGCATCGAGGCCCGGAATAGCATCCAATCAACAGCAGGCCGTAATTACTCATGAATATTCAGAATCTGAGTTCGTATATAGAATGTTAATATGCCGACCGGACTTACCCCGGAATTCGTCATGCACAACGATTCTACAGAGTAGCGACCGTCGACTGATCTCTTTTTATCCATCTAGTTTAACTTGCGGGAATCTTGCTTGATTGCTTGCATTTGCTTGATTGAGCCACAGGCTAAAAAGTCAAATCTTGCGACGACTAGTTCGATCACTTACAATCATTCAATCGTCGTGAAACTTGGCAGATAGACTCGCCCTCGCACACACTTCATTCTATCAAAATTTCAGCTCCCCAAAAAAGGCTAGCTTATAGAATCGGGGACTCAACTTTTCGAATCGGGGAATCCCCTTTTCCGATACGGAGCGTTGTGATTGGCCAGCGTTGCCATTGGCCGCAACAGATACGGGTGCGCTGCCTCATTAAACGGACGCTATGTTGTAAAATGAACGCGGACTATATATTTGTAGAGGTAACTGCTTCATAAGACGCATTATAGGATACTAGATGGATATAGTAAAAAACTTTGTTTTTACGGGCTGTATTTTATTATCCATCTAGTTTAACTTGCAGGAATCTTGATTGCTTGCTTGGTTGAGCCACAGGCTAAAAAGTCAAATCTTGCGACGACTAGTTCGATCACTTACAATCATTCAATCGTCGTGAAACTTGGCATATAGACTCGCCCTCGCACACACTTCATTCTATCAAAATTTCAGCTCCCCAAAAAAGGCTAGCTTATAGAATCGGGGACTAAACTTTTCGAATTCGGGGAATCCCCTTTTCCGAAACGCAGCGTTGCCATTGGCCAGCGTTGCCATTGGCCGCAACAGACACGGGTGCGCTGCCTCATTAAACGCATGCTATGTTGCAAAATGAACGCGGACTATTTTCAGAGTACACGTTATAGGATACTAGATGGATATAGTAAAAACTTTGTTTTTACGGGCTGTATTTTTATTATCCATCTAGTTTAACTTACGGAAATCTTGTTTGTTTGTTTGTTTGAGCCACAGGCTAAAAAGTCAAATCTTGCGACGACTATTTCGATCACTTACAATCATTCAATCGTCCTGAAACTTGGCAGATAGACTCGCCCCTCGCAGACACTTCATTCTATAAAAATTTCAGCTCCCCAAAAAAGGCTAGCTTATAGAATCGGGGACTCAACTTTTCGAATCGGGGAATCCCCTTTTCCGATACGCAGCGTTGTCATTGGCCGCAACAAAAACGGGCGCGCTGCCTGATTAAACGCACGCTATTTCGTAAAATGAACGCGTACTATAGGACAGAGATAGAGAAAGATAGATAGAAAGATAGATAGAAAGATAGATAGAAAGATATATGGATAGTTGGATGGACAGACAGAAAGATGGATGGATGGATGGACGGACCGATGGATCGATGGATAGAATAGGGTAGACTTTTACTGGGTCAATACGCATGACAAATGGTAACATATTCCATTGAGAAACCTTTTATAACAACTTCTTCAGAGTTTGGTGGGTACTTTTGGTATATTAACCCTCGGGCTATCACTTAAAATGGTTGCCACCCCTCTAGGTTTTTTTCATCTCAAACTTTTTCCGTATGGAATAAAAATTTGACCTATTAGGTAGCTGTAGGGGGTTCATTTGCACACGTTTTGAGGTAAAATGTGAGATGATATCTCACACCGTTCAAAAGTTATACCCAATATACCCGAGGTACCAGGGGGTTGGATACCACCCCCCTAGATTTTGACTATATCTTATCCGTCATTTAATATTAAGAGACAAAAATTATACCATTCTATAGAGGGAATGTGGGGCTACATTTCTGTGGTCACTGAGTTGACCTGCGACAACCGGAAGTGCTCAAAATAAATTATAATACGCGTAATATGCGTGAAAAATGGCTGAATGGAAGCACTCCCCCCTTAGTTTTTTGTCTGTAGCGTATTCATTTGTCTTCCTGGAAGAGAAACAAAGATACCATTCTTTAGAGGGAATGAAGGGCTTCATTTGCATACCTACATCTTTGTCTTTTGAATACCGGAAGTGATCAAAATAAATAATAATACGCGTAATCTGTGTGAAAATGGCTGAATACAGCGTTATAACGTAAACCGATATATATGTATGGATATATATGTATGGATGTACATTTATACTATATAAACATGTGTAGGGATGATTTTGTGTATCTTTTATACATAGATTAGTTTCAAAACACACATAATCTTATATTTGTTTATCCAAAAAGTACAAAATGTACGCAATAATATACAATATTGCTAATTAATGGGTCCCGTTGTTAAAAGTGATGTAATTTCGAGGTGCATTCACATAATGTACAACTAAATACACCTTTCTGTGCAGAAATGAATGCTGAATCAATGCTATATTACAAGTTATGATATGTAAAACCAAACATGAAATCCAGGGGGTGGTAACCACCCCCTTAGGTAGTCCGTGTTACAAAAAAGCTTGGTAGCCCTAGGGTTAACCCGCCTAATTGGCCTATCACTTAAAATTAACCCATTAGTGCCCAAACCTGCCCCCAGTGGCCAATCTTTATGATACTTGGGAATATAACAAATGATGCTAGGGTAAGGTTCTTGGAACTTATATTTATGTGATTCCGCGATCAGCCGCTAGATGGCGTGCTGTTCCCATTTGGGAACATTAGGCACATATGGAGTCTGTTCCCATTTGGGAACACCATGCAAATTTATTGCAGAAAATCTGTTAAATTTGCGGTTTTCAGTTACTACACTAGTTTAACTTTATGCACAGCATATAGGCTGGTTTCCTAGAGCAATAAAACTACACATCAATGTTGAAGTAACTAGTGTTCAGAAGTTATAAAGCAGTACCAACGATAACATTGCCATTCCTAACAATCTAATTCTGCGACTAAACACAGTGATCATACACATCAGCATATTCCAGGTATTTCTCTACAATGCCTTCCAGGAGACTGGCAGTATTCTGTCTTAAATGCGATGATATGATACTACTGCTCGTAATGTAGATGAAGTGGAACCATGCACCTTGTGCAGTACAGCCTTGTATTCTTCTTACACAATCGACGTCTTGCTTGTCTTGCACTTGGAACCTAGATGATGATCGACTCCATCGTAGCGAATGTCACTGACTGAGTGGCTATCTGATAGAGCTGTTGGAGGCTTGTCCAATTGTTGTATGGTATTGTTCCGAATTTTCCGACGTAACTCCAGGTGATCAGATAATTCAACGTGCAGACTCCAGGCAGCAACAAGAGTCGAAGGCATTAGGGCATCTTCATCCACACACTCTTCAGTGGACTATCTCTGGTGGAATAACTATTTCAACATCTCTCTCAATAGCAGGCACTGCATCTGAAGCCTATGCTAGGCGAACAAGCTGCTCAGGGTTATCATTGTCTCCATCTTCATCAGACTCTATAATAATGGTGATCGCCTCAGACAAGGAGAACTTTCCTTACCCCTGAAAAGGGTATTATATATAAGGTGTGATTGCTGTGTAAACTAAAAATTATAATTTATCTCATATTCTTTTATAAATATGGACAGTAATAATGCACTCGATGCAGTGGCGGATCCAGAGGGGGGCGATTGGGGCGATCGCCCCCCCTAAGAGTCCAATAATTAATTTTTTTATTTGAGGATTTGTTTGCTATTTGTGTTGTCTTTTTAATTAATTTTATATAGTCTCTGCACACAAACACACAGCATCTATATTATTACTCTTTGCATATCCTAAAATATTTTTCCCTCTGATACAACGAATGTATACCGTAGAATGAGGTTACCTTTACCCGTGTCACTGATGGCTGCATGTCGCCCAAATTGAAAAATTAGTTTTCACCTTCTGGCAGACTGGCCTTCCGTAGTTATCTCGTGGTTTCGACATCGACAAAGTTTTTTTACCCCCATGCATATGCATTCAGCTCCATTTTAGCATATTTTATTATTCCTCTGTAGACAACTCCATTTTAAAATACTTCATTCAAATTATATAAAACCTAAGAAACAGTCATTTGGATTGGTTAAAATAATTCTTTGCGTTAATAGAAGTTAGATTTATTAAAATTATTCATTGCGTATAGGCCTAAGTAGAAGTTGGATTAATAAAAAAATAATTCATTGCGTAAATAGAAGTTGGATTGATGACAGTAATCATTAAGTTAAAAATCATTGAAATAATTAAACAGCCTACGCTAAAATGGAGTTGACCATATAGCCTACATAATAATTAAATACGCTATTACTCTTTACTGAAAAAAAAACAAGAATGAAAATCATTCATTCATTCATGAATATCGAATATTTAGATATCGTCCCTTCAAGAAAGCTACTCAGAGGCGCTCCCAACTCCAGCACGGCCAAAAAGAACAACCTTATGGTGAGAAAAGATCATAAGAGAGAAGGTCCTAGGAAAGGGGCGAAGCTCCAGATGGAGGCCGTTCAAGGTCGAAGAACCCATCACCGAGAAAGCGCGGTTCTGCATAATGGAGGTACGGGCAAAACGGATAAGCATAGGAGACCCTGTTCAGGTGAGTGGAGGGGTCGAGAGCCCCTAAGGATAAGGCAGCAAAGCTCAAGAAAATAGGCAGGAGCGAGGCCCAACATGCAGCGCCAGACTAGGGCAGCTATCTTAAACACAAAATTAATCCGCTGCTCAGAGGGGAGCCAGTGGAGAACGTCGTGAATGTAGGCTATCAAGAGACGTGGCCAAATTTGAATATACGGCCGATAAGGCGGGCAGCATAACGCAAGATTCGATCCAAGCACCCCCAGTCGACCAGCCGGGAGGCCAGCGTATAGCGAGCTACAATAATCAAGTTTAGTTGTGACGAAGGCATGGATAAGAGTAGGCTATAGAGGTAGCAGAAGCAGTTAGTGAGCGGGCGACAGTGCGGAGCTGGTGCAATTTGAGCCTCAGTCCAAGGTGACGCCTAGGTCACGCACAGCATGCAGTAGGCCTAATTAACAGTTATGATACATACAATGGCGTTTTGCCGTTTCATGAATCACAATCGGTAAACATGTAGCCATTATTTTACCAGAATTTGGTTCTTTTCAGTGTAAAATTTGTTGAAATTTCTTCCGAAATGTTTGTAAGCCTAAAAGAATTCTTCTAACGGTACCGGTCAGCATTGCATCAGCTGCGATGAGCTTCTCTTCATTACGTCTACTAAAAACATGGTTGAGAGACCAAAATTAATGGGTCTGGAAAGGTTGACCGGTTTAGCCCTCCTGAACGCTCATCGAGAATTTAAGTAGATGCGGAGAAAGTGATAGATCACAAAGATTGGAAACAGAAGATTGGAATTTGTTTTGTAACATGTTATAAAGTTGAGAAACTATTAATTTGATAATTCATTTTAATTTTAATTCCTTTGATCTAAAGATCCATACTAGGCTACTTGATAGGTAGTCAATTACATTTACCTTTGCAGTTGGCATTTATTTACAAAAATCTTGGTATAAAATTGTTTACATTTATATTGCGTTTGATATATAATAACCCACAGAAATCGCCCCCGTAAAGAAAAAGTCTAGATCCGCCCCTGACTCGATGCAAAGTTTTTAATAACTCAATGAATTTCTGCACCATGTTCCCAAATGGGAACAGACAACATTTGTGCCCAATGTTCCCATTTGGGAACATCAAAGATTTACTAAACATTTCTACCCCAATACATTTGATTTTTAAATGCACATTTGGCATAACAGTAGCTACTTAATGTCTCACTTAAATCATGCGTATTGACCCAGCAAAATTTAAATTCTCTTATCTTATGTGCAGACGAGAAACTGGAAGCAGCCGGATTTTGAAAAACCCGAAACTTTAAAGATGGCTGCCGCCCACTAGAAATTTTTGCAAACTCAAGATTAGGCTAAAATATCGTAAATGGACTATTTAACAGTCAAAAGCTGCCCAAAGTAACTAAATAACACGATACATTTATTTTATACTTAAATTCATCCGCGTGTTCCCAAATGGGATCATATTAAGTTGAATAAGTTCGAAACTTAGTGCTCTTCGTGCATTCTTATCTTAATATTCCATATATTTATAAATTGGCATAAATGTATGAAAATCTGTCGAAGTCATTCTGTATGTTCAATACTCGCAATAAGACTTATTATTTCAATATAAAATCACTAGTTTAGTGCAAATGCGAACTTTTGATTTCCAACCGTAAAATTCATCAAGAGTGAATTTGACCCTCCTAGCCTACAACACGATATAAACTCTCTGTTACATATTGAGCACAAGAAATGATGACGTCACAATTATCAGCGACCTAATCTACTAGGTAAGGTTTTCTTTTTAACAAATAATTCATGTTAATCGTCAATTATCAATCAGCTTTTACAACGTTGATTTGCTTTTCCCTTCCTGTAGATTGTAGAATGTCCCGTTACAATAATTATCAGTAAGCTTATAGGCCTAGATTAAAGTCGCGAAACTAGCGGACCTCATTTAAGATTGTGGCGTTTCATATCCGTCGTTCGTTTAGTTCGTCAGTATCTAAGCTACTGAAGGATAATCTGCATAAATATCTTCCCCATGCTTATTAAAAATTTCGTTAATCTATTGTTTTAGCGTTCGAAATTATTCGCCATTGTATCGAGACAACAGCGTATTCTTATTATTTTAGTCCTCCACACCTGCCCTCACGAATTCCGTCTGGGAATGCATGTAGGCTACTGCGAGCTGGAAGTCTTAGCGTTATGAGATTTAAGGATGTATAGGGATAGTAGAAATTCACGGGGAAAAGTTCAAAATTCACAGTGGCATTTTGTAAAAATGGGCGAAAATCGGGGCAAGTTCGCGGCAAGAAATCACGCTTTTATTGACTAAGATCCGACCAAAGAATAACGTAAATAAGAGAGAAACGATGAGCTCGCTACGTATAAAAAATTATGTCAGTGTAAACGTTCTGCATCAAATCACGTTTGTGTTTAGTTAGCTCTAATCAATGTAGCCTAATGATATCAATAACATTGATTATTACACAACGACACGATAATATTATGTCATAGTCAACGTTCGGCTCCTAGTCAGGTTCTGCAATTATCATGGACCATCATTAGCGTACATGTGGCGCCAAGTTCTCGTCTCTAAAACTATAACGCTATAGGGCGACACATGTAGAATCCATCCTGGAGAAAAAAGATACCTTTGCCTTCTCTGTCTGGAAACACACACTGGAACCCACCCTGGAGAGAAACCGTTTCAGTGTGAACTATGTAAACAAATATTTTCTTGTTCTTACAGTCTACAGAACCATGTTAGATTCCATACGGGACAGATGCCTTATCAATGCCAGGTATGTCAACGGTTTTTTTCCAGATCTTCAAGTCTTACACTTCATGCAAGAATCCATACTGGAGAGAGGCCTTATCAATGCCAAATATGTCAGAACCGTTTTTCCAATTCTTCAACTCTAACACTTCATGCAAGAATTCATACTGGAGAGAAATCTTACCAATGCCAAATATGTCCAAAACGTTTTTCTCGGCGTTCCGGTCGAACAAATCATGCAAGAATTCACACTGGAGAGATGCCATACCAATGCCAAAATTGTCAAAAAGGTTTCTCTAATTCCTCAAATCAAACACGTCATGCAAGAATTCATACCGGAGTGAAACCGTTCAAATGCCAGTTATGTGAGTTTAAAACTAAGACTGAAGGTGACCTGAAGATTCATATGAGAAAGCATTCCGGAGATAAGCCATACCTTTGCAGGATATGTCAGAAAACATTCTCAAGCAATTCAGTTCTTAGCAGGCATGAAAAAACCCACTCTGAAGAAAAACCATTTCTGTGTATTCATTGTAAAAAAACATCTACCAGATCTTCAACTCTGAAAAGTTCATGCTAGAGTCCATACTGGAGAGATGCCTTACCAATGCCAGATATGTCAGAACCGTTTTTTCGTTTCTTCAGCTCTAACACTTCATGCTAGAATCCATACTGGTGAGAAACCATACCAATGTCAGATATGTAAGAAGAGTTATTCCCAATCTTCTCACCTACGAGATCATGTTCGAATTCATTCGTGCAACAAACCATACCAGTGCCAGACATGTCAGAAGCGGTTTATCCAATCTTCTTATCTTAAAAAGCATGCAAGAATTCATACTGGAGAGAAACAACACCACTGTCAATTATGTGAGTTTAAAAGTTATACTAAAAGCGATCTAAGGATTCACTCGAGAACACATAGTGGAGAGAAACCATACCTTTGCCAGATATGTCAGAAAACGTTCTCACGCGCTTCAGGTCTGAGAAGTCATGAAAAAATCCACTCCTTGTTGAACTGAAGTCTGTAATATCAGTTTCTAAAGTTCACAAGACTGCAAAATTATGTTGGAATCCATATTTGAGAAAAGCCTTACAAATTACAGTAACACCAGTGAACAGTCTCACCGCGATTATTTGAGATATGTCAGGAAACATTTTTATGCACTCTGTTGGAAATACATGAACGAAGCCTCATTGGGAAGTTTTGTTATAAAAAGTTTCCGTCAGGTTTCATCAGGTGTTCGTCAGGTATGTTAAAACAGATATTTAAACGATCTTCGAGTCTGAGAAATTAATTTAAATATTTGACGATATTGACGTTAACACTTTGACCGCCGGACCATTTATTAGCAGTACGCCACAGCCATATAGAACATTTGAATCGCGGCAGCCCGATCGTTTAATTTGACACGTGGCAGCCTTATGCATCGCTAGTAACCAAATGACCTGTCTCACAGTCACAGAGACGTCTCCGCCCGCCCAATAATAACTGGGGGTCAAAGTGGAGCATTAGGTACCGTATGCTTTGACTGCCGGACAGTCTGAAACGCGGCAGCCGTACCGTAAATATGACACGAGGCATCCCTATCGTTAATTTGACACGCGTAAGTCCTGTCGAAATCTTCAACAAGCCAGGGCCAGACTCAGAATCTGAGCTATCATTACCAGATGTAGCGTTGATTGACTCGGAATCTGAGCCTGGAGCCCCTGTATATTTGAAGTACGAATATTCGCGTACCTGGCCTCTCGGCAAGCCCATACAAGTACGAGGATATTCGTACGTGGCGGTCAATGTGTTAACCAGCAACAGTTGGTGAAGAAAGAAGAAAATTGGAAGTATAGAGACACCATGAGGTTTGTAAAAATAATTTTCGCAATCATCGCGTCCTCGAAGAAACAAAAGTCTCAACCAGAAATTACCTGAAATAGTTGTTGACGGTAGTGAACAAAGAATAAAAATGGAAGTTTGGACTGAGGAGTTACTCAATCTATGAGTATGATGATCGTATACTCACGAACGAATTCACGCATATCAGTTTTATATTCAAAGTAAGAGACTTAGTTCAGTGCATCTGAGCATTCCTGTAGGACTGGATAAACTCAAGGATCCTACTTTTGTTTTGCGTTTTTTGTGGCACTTTCAGTTCAGTTTAGGTTGGTTTATAATTCTGATGTCTAGTTATAAGAACCTGAACTCTATCGAACTCTTTTTGCTATTGCACTTGTGGTTTACTTCACATGATCTACGGTAACCTTGTTCGTATTTTCACTCAATCCTAGTTTTACATAGTCGTACTCTTACGTAGTTAGCGTTGCGTAAATACATATGCAAAGTAATTTCAAAGATTATTTCACACCAATTCAGTGCTGATGATAACAATGCTGTTATGGTTGAAATGTTTTAGCAAATAAAGTTTGTTGGATCTTTATTTGTCGTAGTTAACCAGTAACGACTCATAGAAATGTAGCATCCATGTACAGCTGAGGGCGGAAGATAGATCCGCAATATAATTGCCCTCAACATAGTGAACGGTCGAAATATTTGTCACCCGAATAGGTCCCATATAAATAAACTCCTCTTGTATGAATATATGGTATTTGGGTTTGGGTTTTATTTCGCTTCATTTTGATTGATTGATACTGTTTATTTAAAAACAACACAATTCACAAAGTCAAATAATGACAATTTCACCTATTATATAATAACAAAGGTTCTACATTCGTATGCGCCCTATCGATAATACAGTTAAAACACCGTGAACGATGAACTAACCTAAACAAACCTATTTATTGTACTTTTATGGAACAACCAGTAGAAACTCAGTACCTTATCCCCAAATCTAAACCTAACATAATGATGAAAGTCCTGAAACTGCCAATACAAGTATTAGTAGGCCTACTGACAATGAGAACGCTGATGTACCGCCGTTTCGTCAGTCTCTGGATGATAATGAAGATTATGAAAGTGCTGCAACAAGTGTAATTCAAGAAACTCAAAGTAAACAGACTGAATAACCACTGCTTCAAAATCCACAGCAAGAAGTAAAAGAGGTTCTACATTCGTCGAGGAAGCTAAGATAAACCGTCTGATTTAAGATCACAAATATAGCGTGGAGCTTGACAAAAAAGTGGTTTACAGGTAAGAAAGAGAATTTTAAACTGAAGCTCAGCAGTTAAGGGAAGCCAAAGAGGGTGTTCAGTCATAAAAGATAGAAATGTAAAATCCATGTAGGCCTACAGCTGTGGGCGGAAGACAGATCCGCAGTAAATTGTCGATAACATAGTGAATGTCGCAATATTTATCACCCGAGTAGTTAATCATCTGCTAGCCTTTAAAACTACACTAGGTTGCCATTGTCTTAGGCCATTAAAAACTACAATAGGTTTCCATTGGCGATTTCGACGTCTAATAGGTTGCCATAGGCGATTAGGACGTCTTAGGATATTAAATGTCGAATATACAACGGTTACGACCATAAGAAAGAAAGAATGAATTAATGATTAAATGAACTTTAAGAAATGCGCTAGAAAATGTAAACACGTGGAGCTGTGCATCCTGTTCGGGATCTTCGGGCGTGACTTCTGGGATATGTGTCAATATGGCGAGATCGGCAACTTTCTATTACATTTTTATACATTAAAAGAAGAAATCGGAGCATCGTGTCAAGAAGTCGGATATAGGGGCCTAGGTGCGTCTGACCAATTATTTCGCTGCGAGTATCATCGGGTAAAATTTGATGGCATTCTCATTAACTTAGCAAATCCAGAGTCTAACCCCTAACTCTGCCGTACAAAATGGCGGTGACCAATACTGGCCTCCATTTCCCTCTGCCTTTCCCTTCTCCTTCTCTTCTCCATCTCTTTCCATATTATATGACTTTAGTATGATTTATCCGTCACTTTAAAGTCACTCACAGATAACAAAGTAGGCATCCATTTTTACATTCTGTTTAAGAACTGTTGAACTCTGTTCTTGAATAATTCTATTTCTCTATCTCATGTTATGTCTTTTAAGTTTCTACTATGATGCTTTTTATGTTAATAACATCAATAAACAAATGCAAGACAAACGTAAAAGTGCAGTTTTTGATTTCTACTGAATGCTTAGTGAGATTCATTCTGAAAAAGCAAAGCATCTGGCGAGGTTGGACAATAATATCAGTCCACAGATACTTAAAAGAGGTTCAATGTTTTTAGCGCTGCCTTTGTGGAAAAACCATATCTGAAGCACCAACCCTGACAGTTCATTATCATTAATGATATCGAAAAGCATTTCTTCAAACCATTCATCGGGATATTTCATCGGCAATGCAACACAAGAAAATACAGAAAGTTCCCAACAATGTCAGAAAGCTTTTGTGATGGACAGTCATACGAAAGAAGACAATAATAGCGATTCCAAAGCAAAGACATACGAATGCGACTTTTGCGAAAAAATATTTACGCAAAACAGAAGCACATGAGAATCCATACTAAAGAAAAAAAAACATGTTATATGACTTTGCATAAATGTTTGTATTATTTATTTTTTCTGTAAGCTACTGTGCGTTTGCTGGTAGTCAAATAAAGAATATTCTTACTTACTTACTTACTTAATATGGCTGCTTACGGGTGAAAAAATAAATCTCCCTAAATATCTGTTCGGTTATTCCAAATAAAAGCATTTTACATCCATGCTTTCAAGGGCGTTATTCTGTCGTACACAGTGGTGGTGACAAATTTCCTCCCCTTCCCTCTGCTCTTCCCTTCTCCCTCTCCTTTACGTCTCCTTCCTTATAATAATGCTTTATTCGCCAATTTGCAGTCGACAACAGTCGACAACAGATCACAAAGTACATGTTTGCATCGTGTATGACAACTGTTAATCTTCGCATCTATAGACGAAACTGAGATCACCCAATAGAGCTTGCAGTTCATTTAGAATCATTGGTATGCAACGAAACTTACTTCAACTAAAATAACGATAGGCGAAAGTGGTGGCGACTTGCCACCGTCATTTTGAAAGAGATGATGACCGGACTCTGACGTTACAATAGAATGTTGCGCCGATGATGGCTATGAATGGCTTTGAATCTGGAATGTATTTTGAATTTTTAATTTCGTTTGGTTTTCTACCTCAAATTGTGACTTCTCCCGTGGTTCTTCAGTTCTATACTTATAGATTTCGTAAGCAATAGTCTAAACGATTTGACTTTCGGTCTACCCCAGCAGTAAAGCTTATTCTTCCTGCTTTGACTACAAGCTTCAAGACGGTTGACATCTGTTCTTGAAACAAATTGGCCATCAGTGCCATACTGGATATGTAGGCTACATTGTGTGCCTGTTTGCGCTACTGAAATCGGAAAACTTTACGCACATTCCTTGCATCACACCCTTAACATAGCCTATAGGCCTATAAATATTCGACACTTGCCAAACATACATTAAAGATAAATATTCGACACAATTACCAAATACGCGTAATTTTTAAAACATAAATCGAGTGCTAGCTTACTAGATGCATGAAATATGTTATTTATTCAACAAGAAATACATACAACAATGATTATAATGAACTGGAGGCGCAAAATTACGGTCGCGAGATCAATTGGGAAAACACAAAAATCGTGACAACGGCCGAGTAGGCTATTCAGTTATAGCCTACTCTGATTTAGTCCTCCGCACCTGCCTCATTAATCCCGTCTAGCGGTGCCTTTAATTCGATATGTAAGTCTTAGCGTTTTGAGGATTAAGGAGGTGGCCTTGATTATGAGAGCTTGGGAATTTTTGGATATCGTCGATAGCTTTTGGGAACTTTAATTTCTTCATCCACGAGCACCCTAGCTAACTTAGCAATAATGATCGTTCACTGTCGGTGGGAAGAGGAGACAGTGATGGAGAGAATTGGCCACCAGCCTTCGTATGCCGAGATTAAGAAAATGAAGGCGCTAATTATTCATGCCCATGGCTGTCTCAGGGCTAGCTTAATCGACTGCAAAAATTGCTCATCACCTGTTGTGGTTTAATTCCGTTTCTTCCACGCAGAAAGGTGGTAGACTGCTAAACATAATAGGCCGCAATAAATCATGCTGCACGATTTTAAAGCGTTTTAATTCAGGTGAATGACCAGCAAGTAGCATACCAACGAATTAAACATAGGCCTACTGTTCAAGGACTATTTTAGATAGTGGAATACGGACTGAATATTGATGTTCAATGTGTTTATTGCAAATTGATATTGTGTCTTAGGCGATCAAGCTGGCGGAATTCTGATTCTGTCTCCCATAATAATGTGTCTTTTATATTGCGACTACGACGCTGTACTGTTTTAGATTTCTACTGGCTGCTTAGTGAGCTAAATACTGAAAAGGCAAACAACTGGCAAAGTTGAAGAATAATTTCAGTCCATAAAACTTAAAAGAAGTACATAGTTTTAAACTCTGGCTTTGTGCAAAAATCATAACTGAAGCACAACACTCAGACAATTCACAATAATTAATGATGTCGAAAAGCATTTCTACCAAGCATTCATCAGCATATTCCATCGGAAATGCAACACAAGAAGAGATAGAAAGTTCCCAACTATGTCAGAAATCATTTGTAGGCTACTGGATAATCATACGAAGGAAAACAAGGAAAGCCATTCCAAATCAAAGACACGCGAACGTGAGCTTTGCGAAAAGATATTTATGCGCGCCTGTGACCTACAGAGGCACATGAGAATCCATACTGGAGAAAATGCATACTTCTGTTTGGTATGTAAGAAAACATTCGCATACCCTTCGAGTCTGAAAACACACACTAGAACCCATACTGGAGAGAAACCGTTTCAGTGCGAAGTATGTAAGCAAATATTCGCTCATTCTCAAAGTCTACAGGACCATGTTAGAATTCATACCGGAGAGAAATCTTACCAATGCCAAGTATGTAAAATACGTTTTTCCAAATGTTCAAATCTGACAGCTCATGCAAGAATTCATACCATAGAGAAACCGTACAAATGTCAGTTATGTGAGTTTAAATCAAAGTATGAGCGTTGTCTTAAAAATCATATGAGAAAGCATACTGGAGAGAAACCATATCTTTGCCTGGTATGTCATAAAACATTCTCATCTTATTCAGGTTTGAAAAATCACGAAAAAACCCACCCTGAAGAAAAACGATTTCTGTGTATTCTTTGTAAAAGAACATTTAACAGATCTTCATCGCTACAAAATCATGTTAGAATCCATACTGGAGAAAGACAATACCAATGTCAAGTATGTAAACAAAGTTATTCCCAATCTTCTCACCTACGAAATCATGCTCGAACCCATACTGGAGAAAAACCATACCAATGCCAGACATGTCAAAAACGGTTTTTCCAGTCTCCTCATCTCAAAAGTCATGCAAGAATTCATACTGGAGAGAAACCACACCACTGCCAATTTTGTGAGTTTAAAGCAAATGGTAAAAGTCATCTGAAGAGGCACACGAGAACACAGTCATACTGGAGAGAAACCATACCTTTGCCAGATATGTCAGAAAACCTTCTCATGCGCTTCTGGTTTGAGACATCATGAAAAAACCCAAAGTGATCTAAAGATTCATTTGAGAAAGCATTCCGGAGAGAAGCCATACCTTTGCCAGGTATGTCAGAAAACATTCTCAAGCAGTTCAGGTCTGAAAAATCATGAAAAAACCCACCATGAAGAGAAACGGTTTCTGTGTATTCTTTGTAAAAAAATATTTTCCACATCTTCAGCTCTACAAATTCATGCCAGAATCCATACTGGAGAGAGACCATACCAATGTCAGATATGCAAAAAGAGTTATTCCCGATCTTCTCACCTGCGAGATCATGTTCGAACCCATACTGGAGAAAAACCATACCAGTGCCAGATATGACAAAAACGGTTTATCCAATCTTGTAATCTTAAATACCATGCAAGAATTCATACTGGAGAGAAATCACACCACTGCCAATTATGTGAGTTTAAAACGAAATGGAAACGTTGTCTAAAGAGGCACGCGAGAATACATACTGGAGAAAATCCATACCTTTGCACGATGTGTGAGAAAACCTTCTCAAGGGCATCAGGACTGAGAAGTCATGAAAAATCCACTCCATGGCTGGCTCAAGTTTGTAAAATAGTTTCTAAGTTTACAGTGGACACAATTTATTGTTAAGAACCTTATTTGAGAACAGTCATACGAATTTCAATTATAATACCGGAGGACATTCTCTCGAGATTAGTTCAGGTATGTCAGGTAACATTTTAATGCACTTCGTCATAAATGCTTGAATGAACCGTAAATGGAGAGAAATCATTCTGTGTCAGGTTTGTATAAAATAGTTCGCTACCTATGAGTGTACAAAGAAACAAAAGTCTCATCCAGAAATCACATGAAATATTTGACGTTCACCACTAACAGTTTGTAAAGAAAGGCGAGAAATGGAAGTGTAGGGCTGCTCAATCGACGATTTTCATACATATCAATTTTGTATTCACAGTAAGGATTTGAGTGCAGTGCAACTGAGTATTCCTGTAGCACTTGGATACATTCAAGGATCCTGTTTTTTGCGTGTTTGGAACATTTTTAGATCAATTTAGGTTTCCTGTTTATGCTTGTGTCTAATTAAGCATTTTATCTCTATTGTTTTTATAATTGTATCGATTGTATGTTTCACATGGTCTTCTTTGGCTGTTTTCTGTTGCTTTCACTCAAACCAAGTTTTACCTGTGTGTCTAGTTAGGTACTCTAACTCTATTGAAATGTTTTTATTGTTGCACCGATTGTATACTTAGTATGATCGACTGTAGCTTATTCGCTCTGTTTTCACCCAACCAAACTTTATATGGTCCTGTCCTCACACATAGTTACTGTTGGGTTACTGAACACACGAGTAATTGCAACAATTATGTCCTACAATATATTATTAGTACTGATGGTAACGATGCTGTTTGAGTTGATAAGTCTTAGTAAATGAAGTTATTACGATCTTTATTTATCATAGTTAAGCAAAACGATATGCATCATTCGTTTGTAAATGCAGTCAGCCTTAGGACGCAAGATAGATCTGCAGTAAATTGCTAATAAGTCTATAGAGAAACAAGTCTCAACCAGAAATTACCTGAAATATTTGAGTTCACTAACAGTTGATGAAAGTAAGAAAAATGGATGTCTGGAGCTACTCAATCTATGATGATAGTATACACCCGAACGAATTCTTGCATATCAGATTTGTATCCAAAGTTTATTCAAAGAGTATTTCTGTAGGACAGGACATAATTATTCAAGGATCCTGGTTTTGATTAGCGTTTCTTTAACATTTTACGTTCAATTTGGTTAAGCCTATTAATCTTATGTCTAAAAATTAAGCATTTTAACTGTTGTTCTTATTATTGTGCTGATTGTTTACGTCACGTGATCTACTGTAGCGATTAGGCCTACGTGTTTTCACTCAATCGAAGTTTTTTATGTTCATAAACTCTCAGGCTTTGTTCGTGTCCCGTAACTGCAATCACAAAGTTAATGTAACGATAATTTCATACATGTATGATCAGTATGGTTAAGGGTGAAGTGTCTTAGCAAATAAAGTTTGTTCGATCTTTATTTGTCATAGCTGACCATTATCGACTCTTAGAAATGTATTTATTATTCATGAACAACTGAGTCCGATCGAATTTCAGTTTAATGTTGTTCCGTTTCTTAGGCAACTGGCTATCCTAAGTTCCTAACATTGTTTATCTTCAAGATATCACCGTGGTAAATAATGATATGACTTAACATTTATAAGTTCGACACTTGGTTCTCATCCTACGTTCTGGTCTTAATATCCCATATCTTTTTAAAAATTGCAGCCAATGTCTGAAAATCTGTCGAAGTCATGCTGTGTTTCAAATAGGCCTACTCGCATAATAATTATTGTTTCCATATAAAATCGCTAGTGTAGTTTTAAATTAGTGCAATGTTAACTTCTGATTTCCAACTTAAGACTTACTGTAAGACTGCATCGAGTGAATCTGACACCTCTTATAATACGATATAAACTCTTTGGTCACGTATTGATCACGAATAACGATGACGTCCTTATAATCAGGGACTGAGACTAGTCAACTTGTTTTGGTACGGTTTGAAATCTACAGTTTAAAAATTAATTAATATTAATCGTTGATAATTGATAATATTTGAGCAATTTTCAATTGCTTTTTCTTTTCAGTAGAACGTTCCCTTATAATAATTATCAGTCTAAAGTCTTACAACTAGCGGACCGCAATAATATTGTGGCGTTTGCATAGGCTATTCGTCGTTCGTTTAGTTCGTCGATATGTAGGTCTAGGCTGCTTAACGGTAAACCAAAATAAATCTCCCTAATTATCTGTTCCATGTAAAAAAATTCAACCCATTTTACATCCTTGATAATTTTATATCTCCTCCCCTTTCCTCTGCCCTTCCCATCTCCCTCTCCTTTACGTCCCCTTCCCTACAATGCTTTATTCGCAACTTTGCAGTCGACCGCAGACAACAAAGTATATTGTATATATTGCGTTTCACAACAGTTACTGTTAATCTGTATATATAGACGACATTGAGACCACCACAATAGAGCTAAACAATATTCCCTCGTGAATCATTTGGAAGCAGCGAAACTTCAAGCCAAAATGACGACAGGCAAAAGTGGTGTGTGTGTTTGCGCTACTGAAATCGAGAAAATTTACGGCACATTGCTTAGCAACACGCCCAAACATATTTAAATTTTCGACACAAATGACATTTACCAAATAATTCTTGAGACGTAGAATAAAGGTAGATTAAATCGAGTGGTAGCTTTCTAGATGCATGAAATAAGTCATTTATTCAACAAGAGTGGAAAGTTTAGACGTACACATTTCTTGGTGATTGTCAAAAAAGACTAAGTCTTGCATAGGAACTCGCAGCTTTTACCTCTGATCTATTGTTGCCCTATTCATTGAATATGAGTGGGGGGTTGATTCTTCCTGGGACCAACTGACTTGTGGAGTTGATTCTTCTTAGGACAAATAGAGGCGAACAGTTAGTATCGGGATGCGTAAGTTTACTGGCGTTTCACGGTATCTATTGGCATGCTGCGCGGACGGTGCCATATTTTGTAATGACGACGCTAACCCTAACCCTGACCCTTACCGACCCCCACGACGTCTAACCTTATCCTAACCGACTCTCGTGACGCCTAACCGGACCCTAACCGAGACTCACGAAACCTACGCACCCCGATTCTTCAATGTGTAACCGGTAGGCTATTTGACTGTTTTCGTTTGGATGAGTTTTCTTCGTTGTTAATTGGTCCTACACCGAATGTACTCCTTAACTAAGACTGCCATTCAATTTGTCCTAGGAATAATACACTCCACAAGTCATTTGGTCCCAGGAGGAATCAACTCCCATTCAATTTGTCATATGAAGAATCAACTCCACTGGAGTGTCTATTCACCAACAGGAGTGTTTTAGTCCTAGTAACAATACACTCCACCGGTCAATTATTCCTAGTAAGAATTAACTCCACCAGTCAATATCTGTTCTGTTCTCAGCCATCCTCGTTTCGAGGGTCGGCCGCATCATGAATAATATTCCTCCAGCGTCTCCTGTCTTCCGTCAGTCTTATCAATTCCTCCATTGTCAATCCAGTCCATTCCTTTATGTTGCTCAACCAGTTTGTTCTCGGTCTTCCTCTTTTCCGATTTCCCGGCATTGTGCCCTGCATGATGTCTTTCTCCAAGCATATTCCCTCTCTTCTCATGATGTGTCCGAAGTAACTAAGTTTTCTTTCTCTTACCGTCTTCAGGAGACTCCTCTCCACTCCTGCTTCCTCCAGCACCCATTCATTTTTCCGCATTTCCGTCCAAGATATATTCATGATCAATCTCAGACACTTCATCTCGAATGCCTCTATTCTTCTCTCCTCCTCCTTCCTCAGTGTCCAACTTTCACAACCATATATAGCCACCGGCCAAACCAGTGCTCTCCATAACTTTATCTTTGTTGTTGTTGTTATGTCATGGCTCTTCCATATCTTTTTAAGGTCTGTAGCCACTGCATACCCCTTTGCCAATCGTACTCGGATCTCTGCACCGCAATCACTGTCTTCGTTGATCGTTGAACCCAAATATGTAAATCTGTCCACCTGCTCCAGTTCCTCCTGATTAATCCTGACTGTACATTTGGTTTCCGTTGTTGTCATAACCTTCGTCTTTCCTATATTAATCTGCATTCCATATTTCTTTCCTATCCTGTCCAGTCTGTCTATCAACATTTGCAATTCTTCTTCCGAGCTTGTTAGTAGTACGATGTCATCGGCGTATTGTAGGTTTGTCAGCCTTCTTCCTCCTACCTGGACTCCTCCATCATACCCTTCTAACGCTTCTCTCATCACTCTTTCCGCTAAGATGTTGAACAAGCTTGGTGACAAAACGCATCCCTGTCTCACTCCGCGTCTAACTCTGAATTCCTTCGATAGAGTTCCTGCCACTTTGACTCTTGCTTTTTGTTTCCTATACAGCTTTGTTAACAAATTTATTATATGCCCTGGGAACCCCATTTCAATCATTGTCGTCCAAAGCGTTTCATGAGCTATTGAGTCGAAAGCTTTTTTGAAATCTACGAAGCACATGAAAAGGGGTTGTTGATGTTCGTTTGCTTTTTGCATAATAATTCGCAGGTTCGTGATCTGATCCCTAGTACCTCTGGCCTTCCTAAAACCGGCCTGTTCCTCTGCCACCTCCGACTCCGTCTGGTTCCTTATTCTCTCCAGAATAATCCTTAAGATAATTTTGCTTGCATGCGCAACCAGAGCCACAGTTCTGTGGTTCGAACATTGTCTAGCATCTCCTTTCTTTGGTATAGGAACAAAAATAGACTCTGTCCAATCGTCTGGCCATTCCCCATCCTCCCATAACGCTGTGCAGATGTAATGCATTTTTTCTAAAATCTTCTCTCCCCCGTATTTAAACAGCTCTGCCGGCACTCCGTCAGGACCTGCCGTTTTGCCGCTAGCAATCTGTCTTATTGCTCTTACCACCTCTGATCTTAAGGGCGGTGGCTCTCGTTCGTATCCCGTTATGTGTTCCCTGCCTTCTATATCATTGTATAACTCTTCACAGTATTGCTTCCATCTTTCAGCTATACCTTCCTTATCGGATATAAACTCTCCGTTTTCAGCTTGTACCGATTGTAGTTTAGGTTGAAATTTGTTCGTTATGGATTTGACTGCTCTATATAAGTATCTGCTGTTGCCCCTCTTATTCTCTTCTTCAACCTTTCCACACATATCCTCTATTTGCTTTTGTTTATCCCTCCTTAAAAGTCTTTGTACTTCTGCTTTCCTTTCTTTATATTCCTCTCTATCTCTCTGCTTCGCTTCTCGCTTCTTTATAATGAGATTGTGTGTTTCTTCAGTAATCCAGGGTTTCCCCTTGTCTTTCTTCTTGTATCCCACAATTTCTTCCGCTGCTGTAAGTAGAACCTTTTTTGTTTCTTTCCATACTTCATTTGGTGATCTTTCCTCTGCCACCCCTTCTAAAGCATTGAATCTATTTGTTACTTCCACTTCGTAGGCGAGGCCTTTATACCCTTGAAGTTCCTCAACGTTCAGCCTTTTTATTACCTCTTCTTTCTTTTGCCTTCCTAGTCTTATCTTCAACGATGCCACCAGCAAATTGTGATCCGTATCACAGTCGGCCCCTGGGTAAGTCCTACAGTTACTAATACATGTCCTCCACTTCCGCTGTATTCCGATGTAATCAATCTGATTCTTTGTTGCCCCATCTGGAGATGTCCAGGTACTCAGTCTCCTCGGGTGTTGTTTGAACCATGTGTTAGCCAATGTCAACTCCTGTTCCATACAGAAGTCAATCAACCTTTCCCCTCTGCTGTTTATCTGACCGAGTCCTTCTTTTCCAGTCACTGGTGGTATGCTCATATCCCCCACTTTAGCGTTGAAATCCCCCATTAGTAATGTGATGTCCCTTTTCGGAATGCTTTTTACTGTCCCTTCCAATATATCTTGGTAGAACTAGACTACGGAGTGTTTAAGGGGGGGAGTCTATTCAGCCAACTACACCGGCGTATACGGCGGAATAGTTAACCTGGACGTAAACTGCGCTGACGCTGGGTTTTCCCAATATTCAATTGGTTATCGTTGATCCAGGCATGCGACTTACCTGGTTATCGTGAAAGTTAGCTTAAAATGCTCCTGACGTAGAGGCGCATCTATGGTGTAAATTTCAAGCTGGTAGCTGCAAAATTAAGGGAGTAGGTAGGACAATAACCAGGCAACTCAACTTACCTGCTTTGAGAATTTTCGCATTCCGGTGCCATGATTGCGTGCATAAATGAGATAAGTCAACAAACCCGGTTATTGCATAAAAGATCATAGCCTCTCGGTTGCGAGCAATAGACATGTATGTGAACAAACCTGATTATTGCACGCAACCGTGAGCCAGTTATATACGTTGTCGGATGCATTAGCGAAGTAAGTAAGGATATAATAACAATATTCTGCCACTAGATGGAGACCATTTAGCCATTTTCACGAACTTCAAATCGGTGTCATTCAGTTACCTTCTTCTGGCTCATGTCTCTAGGCCTAATGTTTATCATTTCCATGCAATAACAAGGTTTGCTCACATATTAGATTCTTACATGTAAATAAGTTTCCAGCACCACACGAAAGTTGCTTATAATTTACATGCAACAACAAATTTTGTTCACATACATGATTCTTGCATGGAAAGAAGTTCCAAAACTACAGCGAAGTTTCAATGCCATAACCAGGTTAGTTAACATATGTGATTGTTGCATCAAAAAAATTCCAGAGCTACAGGGAAGTTTCAGTGCAATAACCAGGTTAGTTGACATATGTGATTCTTGCATCCAAAAAAGTTCCAGAACTACAGCGAAGTTTCAGTGCAATAACCAGGTTTCTTGTTCATTTGCCCATAAAATACTAATTAGCAACAGCCAACCTTTAATAATTTTATTTTATGATCAGTTACGATTAGATGCACCTTATACTTTTTAAATTTTGTCGTTATCTATTTCCTGGACGAAACGGCAAGCTTTTGAAGAGCAAAAAACATTAAAACTCGATTTGCCGAAAACTATGATTTTTCACTTACCTGGTTATTGCACCAAGGTCTTCAATTGGTTATCGTTGATCGGGCATGCGCAAGAGGTCCGTTACCGTCGAAAAGTAAAGTAAGTAAGTAAGTAAGTAAGTCAAGCCTTTATTACCCTACAAGCAAGCGAACAACAGATTAATCGAAATAGAATGTAAAATAACAGATCGAAATAATAATAATGAATAGCAATAATAGTGAGTAGGTCGAAACGTGGAATTTCACGGTTGTGAGGACATGAGGACAAAGTAAACAAATAAAGTGTTGAAAGACGGGGTAAACCAAAACAAGTCGTATTTAATATAAATGTAATATTAAGAGGCTTTTTTGTTAGAGTAAATATGAGAGTGAACGTTAGCAGCAAAGGGAGGCCTACGATAAGATGACACGAGGAAAAGCGACAAGATTTTGAAGTTTACGCTGAAGTTGGGACAGATCAAGGCCTAACGCAAAGACGCGACACTTCTAATGCCACATCGTAAGACATCTCGTCAAATTTTAACATTTTGTGACGGCGAAATGAAAAGCAATATAAAGTTCGCCGTCGACGAACGAGACGAGTTAATTACAGAATCTCTTAAACACTTTTTGACGTTTAAAACGTCGTCGAATGCAACGAATGACGACCGCCGCCATTTTGTTTATCGCCTTTAAGCTGTGAATAGAGGATTTACTCCTACCTCAGACTCGGAGTAGCCTTATTCGCAGCGTAGAGCGCTGCGCCTGTCTCATGAATACCGATTTAACCCGCTACTCCCGCGTAGGCCAGATTACAGCCGGGAATAGGAGTTACGCGTGTCTCATGAATGTGGTCACTGCTGAGACTGCCACAACAGTCCCTAGTGAATCATTGGCATGCTATAAAACTTATTGAAGCCAAATAGCGATGGCCAAAAGTACACTTCCGTCGCAATACAATGTTACAAATGCATCATTTATACAATGCTATAAATGATGTGTGCTGCTTCTGCGGCGCAAATGCCGCCACGCAACCTTGGAAAACTTACTTCTGCGGCAGAAATTCTTTTCACCTTTTATCTAAAAACGACTCTAACCCTGACCCTAACCGACCCTCACGACGCCAATTTATAGGATGTAACGCATTTTGAACAAGGATAGATCTTGTGGGAAAGCTTTGTCGTATCGACAATTCAGCCATTTTAAGATGTTTTCAACTCGCATGCGCGGTGAATGCGCAAAAGGCTACCGCCGCAGAAGTAAAATTCTCGTTTATATTGCGGCGGTAACTTCCGCCGCAAAAGATTTATCCATAAATGATATTGAATTTTGAATGTATTTTTAATTTTTAATTTCTTATGTTTTCCTACTTGAAATTTTAACTTCTCCCTTGGTTCTTCAGTTCTTGGTCAGCAATCAGCTATAAACCTACGGCTAAGTTTGCAATGTATTATAGCAGCCTCAAAGAACTGTGTAAACATATAGTTGCTTGTTCTTACAGTCTACAGAACCATGTTAGAATCTATACAGGAGATATGCCTTATCAATGCCAAGTGTGTCAAAAGCGTTTTCCCCTATCTTCAAAACTAACACGTCATGCAAGAATTCATACAGAAGACAAATCTAACCAATGCCTAGTATGTCAAAAACGGGTCTTGATGGGGCGCTATATAAATCCTCTTTATAAATAATAAACAAAACAGTTTGCCAGCCGTCTCTATTATGGGTTCGTATCCAAGTCATTTGTAGTTCGTTTCAAGTGGCTTTTGTTTGTCAGCTGATATAAACTTAGGCTACGTCTCTTGTAATCTTCTTAGGGTCATCTGAAGAGTCTTGTAAAATTTATGTTGATTCATTTTTTGATTTATGTCAAGTGGATTAATCTAAAGATCATTCACGATAAAGTTACCTGCCATTGATTTGAGTCTACTCGAGAAAAGAACATCAAGTCTTATAAACCTTAACTGTTCCAGTATAACGAGAGCGTAATAAACAAAAGTGAGGTTGAGATAATGTCAGTCTAACACCAGCAGGATAAATTGTGCAGGATTTAACATAAGTTTTCAAAATCGGATATAGAAATCACTAAACACCTGACAGGTATTCAGAGGTAAGCTCAAATACAACTAACTTCCATGATCGTCAAAATTTCATAATTTAACAAATAATAATAGTAGAATGCGATGTTGAATAAAGATAGAGAAATACACCAACTGCGCATTGTCAAGCAATCTGCGTTGTAGCCTCGACGTGTGAAAAGCTGCAATTTAAAACAATACAAGAATGGTTTCATCCGAGCATCGAAAGTTCTAATCCTTCTCATGCGTCCTTGTGTTAATGAACGATGTGTTGGTGACACAAAAATAAAATATTTCTAGTTAACCGATTGTTGCTGTCGACTTTGATTTACAGCATTAGTGGCTTAAGGTTTTCCGATATTACATGTATTTGGGACGGATATGGTAAAATATACAGCCAGTGTATAATTATGGTACATATATACATGCAAACGTACACACTTCCTTATTAAATCACACACTCTCACTGACTAACTGACTTACTGACTCATTCACTCGTCTTTGTCTTATAAAATCTCGACCTGGCTTTTCCAATGGACGATAACTTTGACTTCATCGATTTCAATGCTTTGTATATCAAGACAACGACGCAATAGAAGTCATTAGATGAAATCAAATCATGATTAGATTATTAATCAGAGAACCGTCTGTAGATTGCTTCCAAGGTCTCATCTGATTAATTAGGTTAGCCTGTGTCTTCTGTGCAATATACGTAGGCTGAGTTGATCACGATACTAACTAAACATGTTTTTCTCATACCTTTATCTACTAATGTCGAAGGGTTTCTCGATTAAGTTAAGCGAACTTAAGGCTAATTGAACTCTGCTTGTCTTCTCACCTGAATAATCAAATATTGGACAAGTAGACCTACGTTATAAATTATCATGAGAATCTATAAGTCGGAAGATTGCTGAAGTTTGCATTAATCTCTGCCACCGAGGTTTAAGTCCCGAAGTTAAATAGATAATTAATCCGTCGGTGGCTGATGTAGAGTTTGCGCTTCAGCCCAAAAAGGTTCGGACTTCCTGGCGGCGCTAAGTTTACCCACATGTGGAGAAAAGGCACAACCATCTTAAATTCGCGTATGAATTTTCAGTTAGAAGTAATAAATTCAATAAGTGAGAGATCAGAGTACTGAATTGCAATAGTCAAGGTGGACAATTGAACGGGCAAGACCACGGAATGCATCAAAGTTAAAGCTCAACTAATAGGTCAGAGTTGTGCGGTGGTTATGGTATTTGTAAATTTATATGGCGCCTCTTTAAAAAGACTCATCAGCGGCTCTCCCGAACCAACACAATAAAACCATGGTCGAGCAAAATGGTCTTCAAGGGTTTTCGGAAAAATATTCAAAGAGAGGCTGAGAAGCTCATGTCGCAGGTTGCTAGGCAATTTGCTCCAGGAGGATGGTCCGACCACAGCAAAACTTCTATGCATGGATGTTGGAAGTCCGCGCTGGTGAAACAACCAAGTCGCTATGCGTTGCAAAGCGGAGAGATCTGCTACTGCTCTTGCATGGGTAACCAGGGCAGTTCCTCTCAAAACCTTGGTATGCCACAGATCAGGCGAGAAAAAAGTTTAAAAGAAATAAGGCCTGCGTAAAAGGCATTGCCATGATCAACTCTGAAGTTACTGAAAATTATAAGAGTTTGTTTAATTATAAGAGTTTATACATAAAATAACGTTTCCAATGTAACAATATTATTTTAAATAGCCTTGCTTGTTTCTATTTATGTTTTAACGAAGAAGAAAGACATGACGTCGCAAACAACTTCAGCAGCTGAAGGTAATCTTAGGAAATCATTATGTCTTCTTGTCGCGGTTCAAGTCTCACCTTCCATGGAATAATTATTATGCATTGCTTCATTACACTAAGATTAAAGATCCCACGTGCAACTCTTAAATGTGTGTCGGTCGGATTGCCGTGTTTCAGCGCCTTACAAGGTGCACGGGGCCCAATTGGTCAGAGTGCTTCGTCAGTAACGCGAAGAGTATAATGGGTTTGAGCCTCGCCCAAGGCAGTTAGTATGTAGGGACCCTGAGCAAGTCCTTCACTCTCAATTGCCATGTGTCATCGATATTCCGTCGTGTGATCGTCTGCACTTCTGAGATTTGGAAGGAGGGCAATATCAACATCATCATATTCGTTTATTTAACACAAAACTGTCGACAAAACGCAACAGAATACATGAGTTAGTGAGAGAGGCAGTTTTTCATCTATTAGGCGTTTTTGAAAAGCATGCGTGCTACGAAGAGCTTGTTGTTAAATAAAGTTAACTAGATATTTATTAAAAAGCAAGTTATTTGCTTGTTGAAAAGAATCCGCACCTTTTAGGTCAATGAACGACATGATTCAATTCTTTCTCGAATTTGATATGTGCTTTATTACGTCCTCACTTCTGTGGGTCAAACGATCGCCAGGGTTTAGCCATACATAGGACATCAATTGTGCTTCCCTACATAAAATTCTAAATCTGTCACTGGCTTCCTTTCCATCCATCATGTAGAACGTTACATAATCGGAAATATGCATAGTTTTGTAGGCTATTATTTCAGACCCCGTGGGAAGAAGTTTCGATTTAAATGACGCCGACACGCTAAATAAAAAACAAACGAATAAAAACAAAATAATAAAATAAATGGACTTCTATAATTATGAATTATTTAGTGATGTCTTGCTTTCATGTAGTTACATTTTCGATAGGTTTGTGTAATAAGTTATACAAAAACCTTCGCCTAAGGTAGAGAGGCACTGAGTCGAGAGAATGTTAGTTTCAGGCGTTTTATAGTCATGCATCAATTGCCTGTTTTTTTTTAGAAGGAGAAATCAGTGAACGGAGTCTAAAGAGAAGACATTCTGATAACACTGAAGTGATTGAGATTTACCAGAATAAACATCTTCACGAATCAATGAGCGGTAGGCCTAACTATGATACACAATTCCCATAATAATCAAGTTCTTAGAATGAGAACTTGATTCAGAAGAATTATACTACAGTAACGCAATGCAACTTAACGTGTTGCAAGTTACGAGCATTAGTTTGTAAATGGAGTTTTGGCAAAATTCAGAATGTGTCGCAGAAAAAAACCCATTATTAACATAAATAAAATTATAGGCCTACGCCCGTTGCGTACAAAATTGAGATAAGTCTAACCGTGAATAAAGAATATACTTTCTTACTTAATCAGTATTTGATAGCTAAACACGTCTTACGTATAAAAGCGCATACTGTCATGTATCTGAAACCATAATCTGAAATTAAGACAGTGTCAATTTCAAATTGTTTAGAATAAGAAAATTATATAGAAATTGCATGTTCCTTATTTCAACTAACGTAACTATACAACGCAAAAGTTTACAGGATAGCAGGGTTAATAGGATTACAAACACACCTCTAAAATAAGCCACCAGATGCTTTCAACTAAGACATTAACGTTGGCATTTGTTGTTTCGTTTAGTTTAACGTTTTGTTTCAAAAATTATATGAAACTTATTCGATATTATATGAAATTTTTGATGCGTGCTAGGCGTATTCCTGTCACTTATGACAAAATGTCAGGAAGACGTTTAGCACATGTCAAAATGTTTCTGTGATTTTACTTTCAGAAGAAATTAAATTGCGCGTAGTTCGTGACTTCGATCCCAAACAGATGAACTACAAAATGGAAATGGAACTCGAAGATATTCTAAATAGTAGTACAATGGTACAAATTATAAATGATATTGACCTCAACAATATTTTAGAGATAGAAAGTTTGACAGAATTTACGACGGTAACAAAGGAAATAGAAGATGAAAAACATCATGTGCTATAATTATCAAAATGAAAGGCATCAGACTGGATCTGAAGAATTTGAAATGATAAACATGGGTGATAAAGGACATGAAAGAGAAGTGTGCGATGGGAAAAATAATGAAACGTTACAGGAGTTGTGTCTTCCAAAGCAGGATAAACAAGTTAAACCGGACAATGAACAACTTATATTGGATAACGAAAGTTACAGCATAAAAGAAGATATAACCGACATTGAATATCAAGAAGAAGCTATCAGAATGAAAGAACTTGGAAGGGTCAGGTGGAAAAAACTCAAGACGCACCAAGATGATGAGGTTGATTCTCTTGAAGCGCAATGGGAACAGATAGAACATCGATTGATGCCGTCTAATGGGGACGAACATTTCCACTCAGAAGGCGAAGTCAATCCTTACGCAGAGACGCTTAGAATTAAAAGAGGAGACGAAGTGAAGACAATTCATCCCGTCCATCGGAAATGCAACACAAGAAAATAATATTATAGGAAATTCTCAGCTATGTCAGAAATCATTTGTGCTGAATAGTCATACGAAGGAAAACAAGAAAAGCGATTCCAAAGCAAAGACACGCGAATGTGAGTTTTGCCAAAAGATATTTACGAAAAACAATAACCTACAGAGGCACATGAGAATACATACAGAAGAAAAAGAACATACTTCTGTTTTGTAAATGAGACAACATTCGCATACTCTTCGAGTCTGAAAACACACACTAGAACCCATACTGGAGCGAAACCGTTTCAGTGCGAAGTATGCAAACAAACATTTTCTGGTTCTTACATTCTACAGAACCATATTAGAATCCATACTGGAGAGAGACCATACCAGTGTCAAGTATGTCAAAAACGTTTTTCCCAATCTTCAAATCTAACAATTCATGCAAGGTATGTCATAAAACAGAGATGCCTTACCAATGTCAAAAAAACCCACCCTGTCTAAAACGTTTTTCTCAGTGTTCCAGTCTAATTTAACAGTCATCGCAAGAATCCATACTAGAATCCAACTGGAGAAACCAATGCCAAGTATGTCAACAGCGTTTTTCCCAATCTTCTCACCTACGAAATCATGCAAGAACCCATACTGGAGAGAAACCATACCAATGCCAGAAATGTCAAAAACGGTTTTTCCAGTCTTCCAGTCTAAAAAGTCATGCAAGAATTCATACTGGAGAAATGCCTTACCAATGCCAAGTATGTCAAAAGCGTTTTTCCAAAGTCTTCTGATCTAACACACGATGCAAGAATTCATACTGGAGAGAAACCATACAAATGTCAGTTATCATGCATTGAAAACCAGGCATAAAGGTTATCTAAAGAGTCATATGAGAACACATACTGGAGATAAGCCATACCTTTGCCGGGTATGTCAGAAAACATTCTCGAACATTTCAGATCTGAGAAATCATGGAACAACCCAACATGAAGAGAAGCGATTTCTTTGTATTCACTGTAAAAAAGCGTTTTCCACGTCTTCGTCGCTACACAATCATGTTAGAATTCACACTGGAGAGAGACCATACCAATGTCAGATGTGTAGAAAGAGTTATTACAGATCTTCTTACCTGCGAGATCATGTTCGAACCCATACTGGAGAAAGACCATACCAATGCCAGATATGTCAAAAACGGTTTATCCAATCTTCTCATCTCAAAGGTCATGCAAGAATTCATACTGGAGAGAAACCATACCACTGCCAATTATGCGAGTTTAAAACTAATGATCAAAGTCATCTAAAGAGGCACATGAGAGTACATACTGGAGAGAAACCACACCTTTGCCAGATATGTCAGAAAACGTTCTCATGGGATTCAGGTCTAAGAAATCATGAAAAAACTCACTCCGTTTCTGGCTCAGGTTCGTAACATCATTTTTCAAAGTTTGCAGTCTGCGAAATTATGTTGGAAAACATTGTTGAGAAAAGCCAAGCAGTTTCCTGTTATAGGCTATCGGAGAACATTCTCACTGGATTATTTCTGATTTTATAAGTTAACATTTATTCCCTTCGTTAGAAGTACATGAATGAATCCTAAATGGGGAGAAAACGTTCTGTGTCAGAATTTAAAAAAAAACAGTTTCTTTATCTTCGAGTCAAAAAAGGAACAAAATTCTCAACCATAAATTACCTGAAATATTTGACGTTATTGACATTAACCCAGAAACAAAAGAACAAAGAAGACAAATGGAAGTATGGAGCTATTTTATTGTTTTTATTGAATTGTTGAAAAAAGGTTTGTAAAAACAGTTTCGCAATCTTCGAGTCTACGCTGAAACATAAGTCTCAACCAGTAATTACTTGAAATATTTGACGTTATGAAGTTTTTTTGCAGTTGGTTGGAACAAATTAGAAAAATGGATGTGTGGAGCTGCTCATGCTATGATGGCAGTTTAAAACGAACGAATTTATGCTCATCAGTTTTGTATTCAAAGTAAGAACCTTGTGCATGCGATTGAGTATTTTTCACATGGTCTTCTTTGGCTGTTATTCTTGCATTGCTTTGTGTTTAAAAAAAAGTTTTAGTTCAATTTAGTTAAGCCTAGGTACTCTAACTAAATAAGCATTTAACTCTTTTTATTGTTGCACTGATGGTATACTTCACTTGATCTACTGTAGCTTATTTCTCTGTTTCACTCAATCGAAGTTTATCATGTTCGTAAACTCTCAGGCTGTTTTACTGTTGGGTAACTGCAATCACACGAGTAATTGCAACAATTATTTCATACAATATATAATTAGTTTGATGGTAACGATGTTTTGAGTTGATAAGTCTTAGTAAATAAAGTTATTTCGATCTTTATTTATCATAGTTAAGCAAAACGATCGCATCATTAGTTTGTAAATGCAGTCAGCCTTAGGAGTGCAAGATAGATCTGCAGTTTTAATTGTTAATAAGTCTATAGAGAAACAAGTCTCAACCAGAAATTACCTGAAATATTTGAGTTCACGAACAGTTGATGAAAGTAAGAAAAATGGATGTCTGGAGCTAGTCAATCTATGATGATAGTATACACCCGAACGAATTCTTGCATATCAGATTTGTATCCAAAGTTTATTCAAAGAGTATTTCTGTAGGACAGGACATAATTATTCAAGGATCCTGGTTTTGATTAGTTTTCTTTAACATTTTATATTCAATTTGGTTAAGCCTATTAATCTTATGTCTAAAAATTAAGCATTTTAACTGTTGTTCTTATTATTGTGCTGATTGTTTACGTCACGTGATCTACTGTAGCGATTAGGCCTACGTGTTTTCACTCAATCGAAGTTTTTTATGTTCATAAACTCTCAGGCTTTGTTCGTGTCCCGTAACTGCAATCACAAAGTTAATGTAACGATAATTTCATACATGTATGATCAGTATGGTTAAGGGTGAAGTGTCTTAGCAAATAAAGTTTGTTCGATCTTTATTTGTCATAGCTGACCATTATCGACTCTTAGAAATGTATTTATTATTCATGAACAACTGAGTCCGATCGAATTTCAGTTTAATGTTGTTCCGTTTCTTAGGCAACTGGCTATCCTAAGTTCCTAACATTGTTTATCTTCAAGATATCACCGTGGTAAATAATGATATGACTTAACATTTATAAGTTCGACACTTGGTTCTCATCCTACGTTCTGGTCTTAATATCCCATATCTTTTTAAAAATTGCAGCCAATGTCTGAAAATCTGTCGAAGTCATGCTGTGTTTCAAATAGGCCTACTCGCATAATAATTATTGTTTCCATATAAAATCGCTAGTGTAGTTTTAAATTAGTGCAATAGTTAACTTCTGATTTCCAACTTAAGACTTACTGTAAGACTGCATCGAGTGAATCTGACACCTCTTATAATACGATATAAACTCTTTGGTCACGTATTGATCACGAATAACGATGACGTCCTTATAATCAGGGACTGAGACTAGTCAACTTGTTTTGGTACGGTTTGAAATCTACAGTTTAAAAATTAATTCAGCGGTCCATCTGTTATCGTAACGTAAGGGCGTGGGGTCAATTTTGACCCCATAGTAATAATTATGTAATTTGAATAAAACAAGCACATAAATTGCATAAGAATGTCATTATTATTGTAATATTCACTGAAATGTCAATATTTGTCGTACTTCCTCATGACATGACGTCATAGCGTGACGTCATTTCAACGACGTCACTTCATAATGTCATGATGCCACATACAAACATTGCTTGTAATAGTGCACCTACACTAATGATTGCATGAGAAGGTCATTAGTGTAAATTACGCCTCTACTAATTCACTGAAATGTCATTATTTGTTCTTCTTCTTCATGACATTGGCGTCATAACGTGACGTCATGTAATGACGTCACTTCATGATGTCATGATGCCACATACAAACAATTGCTTGTAATACTGGTCGCACACTACTGATTGCACGAGAAGGTCATAGTATTATTAATATTCACTGAAATGTCATTATTTTTTGTTCTTCCTCATGACATGACGTCATAACAGGACTCCTTCATGATGTCATGATGCCACATACAAACATAGGCTTGTAATGCTGTTCTTATTCTAATGTATCCCTCATGAAATGACGCTAGAATGAACATGGGAGACTACTAGGAGTCTAGGAAAGTATTCCATCAATCATCAGAGACATGTCGGAAAAGAGATCTGACAGTGGACAGGGCACACATTCTTATGGCATGCCTTGCAGACAGCCGTGGCTTTTCTATCTGTCTGTCAGGGACAAACTTGGCAGCAACCTCGTTTGTTGGAGGTTCCTGAGTGTCGTGTAGGCCTACATGTTTCAGTGGTGCTCTAATCAGCCCAAGATGAGATGCATAAGGTCGTCGCTGTTCCGTTAGCTCTTGGCATAGTAATTTCCCCAATTTCTTGATGAACAGCCGACGCTTTCCCACTGAAGCCTTGTCAAACTTCAATTTCTCATGGAGGACGTGAGCGAAAGTGCCGCAATATCCAGTTGGTTGCAGAACAGCACTACCGGCCAACGTCTGGTTGAGAACTTCATGCTGAATGTTTTTATCATCTGGTCAGCACAATTGACTCCTACTTTTGTCCAGTTGTAGAAGTTTATAACCTCCGGAAGTTTCCTAGACCAAAAGTCCCACTGGAGGTGTGCATAGTCGACAAGACGACGACCACTTTGTCTTTCTTACACTTGTCGCCGGTCTCATTGAACCCGATAAGGGATGATTACAAATCGCATCCTCTGGGAGTCACAAATTCTTCGGGCAACTCTACTAGAATAGTACGAATATTACCAACCAAAGTCGCTTTGTTTGTCCACAGAACATCTCTAGCCAGGAACAGCAAGGTTAAAAAATTATAACTGGTCATGTTGCGACCTTCACATTCAAGAGGTTGTATGAGCTGGAGGACAACGTTTCCTCCCAGATCTTTGGTTGGAGCTGCATCGGCGCTCTCTTTGCCGCAATATATGCTGGCATTGTACTTGACTTCAGCATTGCAACACATCCCTAACTTGATGCCGTGTTTTGACGGCTTGTATTGTATAAATCTGCACCGACCTCGATATGGAGCGAGTCTGTCGTCAATTGTGAGAAATGGGCCTGGAATCATTGCAAAATAAGGGCAGCACTGATAAGTAAATATAACAAAATAAGGAAATAATATTGCGGGTTTTTGTGCAACTTTAGACTGTTTAATGAGAAAGAAACACTCAATTACTGAATCTGGGGTCAAAAATGACCCCATGACCTTATGTGTATAAATGTCCTGTAACTTTTTTCCATCTGTAATTCGTATGCAAACTCAACTGGAATACGTATGACAACCTGTCCAGTATAATCAGGGCACCATTAGACTAATATCGATCAACTTGTTTTAGTACGGTTTGAAATCTACAGTTTAAAAATTAATTAATATTAATCGTTGATAATTGATAATATTTGAGCAATTTTCAATTGCTTTTTCTTTTCAGTAGAACGTTCCCTTATAATAATTATCAGTCTAAAGTCTTACAACTAGCGGACCGCAATAATATTGTGGCGTTTGCATAGGCTATTCGTCGTTCGTTTAGTTCGTCGATATGTTACAGTAGGTCTAGGCTGCTTAACGGTAAACCAAAATAAATCTCCCTAATTATCTGTTCCATGTAAAAAAATTCAACCCATTTTACATCCTTGATAATTTTATATCTCCTCCCCTTTCCTCTGCCCTTCCCATCTCCCTCTCCTTTACGTCCCCTTCCCTACAATGCTTTATTCGCAACTTTGCAGTCGACCGCAGACAACAAAGTATATTGTATATATTGCGTTTCACAACAGTTACTGTTAATCTGTATATATAGACGACATTGAGACCACCACAATAGAGCTAAACAATATTCCCTCGTGAATCATTTGGAAGCAGCGAAACTTCAAGCCAAAATGACGACAGGCAAAAGTGGTGTGTGTGTTTGCGCTACTGAAATCGAGAAAATTTACGGCACATTGCTTAGCAACACGCCCAAACATATTTAAATTTTCGACACAAATGACATTTACCAAATAATTCTTGAGACGTAGAATAAAGGTAGATTAAATCGAGTGGTAGCTTTCTAGATGCATGAAATAAGTCATTTATTCAACAAGAGTGGAAAGTTTAGACGTACACATTTCTTGGTGATTGTCAAAAAAGACTAAGTCTTGCATAGGAACTCGCAGCTTTTACCTCTGATCTATTGTTGCCCTATTCATTGAATATGAGTGGGGGGTTGATTCTTCCTGGGACCAACTGACTTGTGGAGTTGATTCTTCTTAGGACAAATAGAGGCGAACAGTTAGTATCGGGATGCGTAAGTTTACTGGCGTTTCACGGTATCTATTGGCATGCTGCGCGGACGGTGCCATATTTTGTAATGACGACGCTAACCCTAACCCTGACCCTTACCGACCCCCACGACGTCTAACCTTATCCTAACCGACTCTCGTGACGCCTAACCGGACCCTAACCGAGACTCACGAAACCTACGCACCCCGATTCTTCAATGTGTAACCGGTAGGCTATTTGACTGTTTTCGTTTGGATGAGTTTTCTTCGTTGTTAATTGGTCCTACACCGAATGTACTCCTTAACTAAGACTGCCATTCAATTTGTCCTAGGAATAATACACTCCACAAGTCATTTGGTCCCAGGAGGAATCAACTCCCATTCAATTTGTCATATGAAGAATCAACTCCACTGGAGTGTCTATTCACCAACAGGAGTGTTTTAGTCCTAGTAACAATACACTCCACCGGTCAATTATTCCTAGTAAGAATTAACTCCACCAGTCAATATATCCTTGGAAAAATAGACTACGGAGTGTTTAAGGGGGGGAGTCTATTCAGCCAACTACACCGGCATATACGGCGGAATAGTTAACCTGGACGTAAACTGCGCTGACGCTGGGTTTTCCCAATATTCAATTGGTTATCGTTGATCGGGCATGCGCAAGAGGTCCGTTACCGTCGAAAAGTAAAGTAAGTAAGTAAGTAAGTCAAGCCTTTATTACCCTACAAGCAAGCGAACAACAGATTAATCGAAATAGAATGTAAAATAACAGATCGAAATAATAATAATGAATAGCAATAATAGTGAGTAGGTCGAAACGTGGAATTTCACGGTTGTGAGGACATGAGGACAAAGTAAACAAATAAAGTGTTGAAAGACGGGGTAAACCAAAACAAGTCGTATTTAATATAAATGTAATATTAAGAGGCTTTTTTGTTAGAGTAAATATGAGAGTGAACGTTAGCAGCAAAGGGAGGCCTACGATAAGATGACACGAGGAAAAGCGACAAGATTTTGAAGTTTACGCTGAAGTTGGGACAGATCAAGGCCTAACGCAAAGACGCGACACTTCGAATGCCACATCGTAAGACATCTCGTCAAATTTTAACATTTTGTGACGGCGAAATGAAAAGCAATATAAAGTTCGCCGTCGACGAACGAGACGAGTTAATTACAGAATCTCTTAAACACTTTTTGACGTTTAAAACGTCGTCGAATGCAACGAATGACGACCGCCGCCATTTTGTTTATCGCCTTTAAGCTGTGAATAGAGGATTTACTCCTACCTCAGACTCGGAGTAGCCTTATTCGCAGCGTAGAGCGCTGCGCCTGTCTCATGAATACCGATTTAACCCGCTACTCCCGCGTAGGCCAGATTACAGCCGGGAATAGGAGTTACGCGTGTCTCATGAATGTGGTCACTGCTGAGACTGCCACAACAGTCCCTAGTGAATCATTGGCATGCTATAAAACTTATTGAAGCCAAATAGCGATGGCCAAAAGTACACTTCCGTCGCAATACAATGTTACAAATGCATCATTTATACAATGCTATAAATGATGTGTGCTGCTTCTGCGGCGCAAATGCCGCCACGCAACCTTGGAAAACTTACTTCTGCGGCAGAAATTCTTTTCACCTTTTATCTAAAAACGACTCTAACCCTGACCCTAACCGACCCTCACGACGCCAATTTATAGGATGTAACGCATTTTGAACAAGGATAGATCTTGTGGGAAAGCTTTGTCGTATCGACAATTCAGCCATTTTAAGATGTTTTCAACTCGCATGCGCGGTGAATGCGCAAAAGGCTACCGCCGCAGAAGTAAAATTCTCGTTTATATTGCGGCGGTAACTTCCGCCGCAAAAGATTTATCCATAAATGATATTGAATTTTGAATGTATTTTTAATTTTTAATTTCTTATGTTTTCCTACTTGAAATTTTAACTTCTCCCTTGGTTCTTCAGTTCTTGGTCAGCAATCAGCTATAAACCTACGGCTAAGTTTGCAATGTATTATAGCAGCCTCAAAGAACTGTGTAAACATATAGTTGCTTGTTCTTACAGTCTACAGAACCATGTTAGAATCTATACAGGAGATATGCCTTATCAATGCCAAGTGTGTCAAAAGCGTTTTCCCCTATCTTCAAAACTAACACGTCATGCAAGAATTCATACAGAAGACAAATCTAACCAATGCCTAGTATGTCAAAAACGCTTTTCTGAGCCTTCATATCTAAGGATTCATGCAAGAATCCACACTGGAGAGATGCCTCACCAATGCGAAGAATGTAAAAAACGTTTTTCTCAATTTTCAAATCTAACACGGCATATAAGAATTCATACCGGAGAGAAACCGTACAAATGTCAGTTATGTGAATTTAAATCTAAGTATGAAGGTTGTCTAAAGATTCATACGAGAAGACATACTGGAGAGAAACCATACCGTTGTCGGATATGTCAGAAAACATTCTCAAGCATTTCAGGTAAGAAAAATCATGAAAGAACTCACCCTGAAGAGAAACGATTTCTTTGTGTTCTTTGTAAAAAAATATTTTCCACAACTTCATCGCTACAAAGTCATGTTAGAATCCATACTGGAGAGAGACCATACCAATGTCGTATTTGTAAGAAGAGTTATTACAAATCGTCTCAAGAGATCATGTTCGAACCCATACTGGAGAAAAACCATACCAATGCCAGACATGTCAAAAACGGTTTATCCAAACTTCTTATCTCAAAAATCATGCAAGAATCCATACTGGAGAGAAACGATACCACTGCCAATTATGTGAGTTTAAAGCTTATTATAAAAGTCTTCTGAAGAGGCACACGAGAACACATACTGGAGAAAAACCATACCTTTGCCAGATATGTCAGAAAACGTTCTCACGGAAATCAAGTCTGAGACATCATGAAAAAACTCACCCCAGTGTCTGACTCAAGTTTGTAAAATTATTTTCCAAAGCTCACTGTCTGCAAGTTATGTTGGAACCATGCTTGAAAAAGCCATACAAATTCCAGTTATACCAGAGAACATTATCACGCGATTTTTTCAGGTACGTCAGAAACATGTTTATGCAGTTTGTTAGAAATACATGAACGAACCCTTAATCTAGAGAAAATATCAGGTTTGTAAAAAAAACATTTTTCTCGATCTTAGAGTCTACCTCGAAACAAATGTCTCAATCAGAAATTACCTTAAATATTTGACGTTGTTGACGTTGGCGAACACAAAATGGAAATGGAAGCGTTGAGCACTCAATCTATGATGATATGCACGAACGAATTCAATATCAGTATTGTATTCAGAGTAAGAGCTTTAGTACAGTACAACTGATTATTCCTGTTGGACTGGACATAGTTAAGAATGCTGTTTTGTTTTGCATTTTTGTGACACTCTTAGTTCAATTTTGGGTAGTCCTATAATTCTTATGTCTAGTTATAGGCACCTTAACTGTTGAACCGTGTTTCTTATTGCACTGCTTGTATATCTACTGTAACTTTGACCGTGTTTTCATGCAATTCAAGTCTTACTCTCACGCTGATAGTGTTCCGTAAATGCAATTACAAAGTAGTTACAAGGATAATTTCACACATAGTCCGTGCTGATGATAACGATTCTGTTAGAGTTGACCTGTTTTAACAAATAAAGTTTGTTCCACGTTTATTTGTCGTCGTTAACTAGTAACGAGTCCTAGAAATGTAGCATCCATGTAGCCTATAGCTGAGGGTGGAAGATAGATCCACAACAGTGAACGGTCGAAATATTTGTCACCCAAATAAGCCCCTATAAATCATCTCTTGTATGAATGTATTATCTTTGGGTTTAAGTTTTATTTCGCTTTATTTGATTGATTGATTCATTGATTGGTTGGTTCTTGATTGTTTGGTTGGTTGATTGATTGATTGATTGTTTGCTTGATTACTTGATTAATTTATTAATTGATTGATTGATTGATACTGTTTATTGAAACACCACATAACACAAGTCAAATAATGATAATTCCGCCAAAAGCAAAGGTTCTACATTCGTATGCGCCCGATGATACAGTTAAACTACTCAAAAATAAACTATACTAAGCAGACCTATTGTAGTCTGATGTAACAACTCGGTACCTTGTCCCGCAGATCTAAACTTAGGGCCGAACATAATAGTACTGAACAATTTCTTTTGATTTTTTTTATTATAAATCGATTTGTGAAGTTCAAATGATATAAGTAAACACACCATAAAATGCGCTTAAGCAGTTGCTTAAAAAGGTGACGTGAACAAATCTTTTAAAAACGCTCGAGCGACATCTAAGGATCCCGAAGCGCAACAAGCAGAACATTCATATCCTTTACTTTGAACTATTCAACCTGCGAATGTCCTTGCTCTGGGCTATCTGGTTCTATCCGACATACTAGATCAGCATAGCCTACATCAGCGGCAGATCGCAGTTGAGACAGTCCCGCAACCAATAAGGTCAGTGTGACGATGTCAATGTACCCGTATTTATAATATTTATCTTTTATCTAGACAACCACTCTGAGTCTCTGATATGACACAGTGCTCGTGAATGAGCTGGTAAGCTGCGCTTAGCTTTATTTATTTTACTGTACTTTCCGCTCCCAACACAGATATGGAAGCGATTTATAGCTTGAAGCCTTTAGTTAGTAACTTATTCTAACAAATATTTCTTGAAAACAAATTCTTTACTTTATACTTGAGAAATTATTTATTCTATTTGTTTTCAATTTTTTGAAAAGTATTTGGTATACGTAGGCTAGCAGAGAACAGACTCCAGATATGTAGCCTACTTCCCGATCAGTGAAACAACTAGGCCTTATTTAACTGTAGCTGCAGAACTGCCCCTTTTAACATTCAGAATTATCTTTCATTTTGATTTTCAGTATTAGTAAACCTTAAACTCTTCGAATTTGTATTAATCAATTATTTCAGGAAGGTTTTCAATATCGGGAATAACTCTGTTGAAGTCGCAACTTTGCATTTGTGCATTTGTGAGCAAAATTCTGCGAATTTTTCAGTAGGCTACTCTTATATTTTCTGGACACTGCACTGTCCAGAACGACCCTCCTGCTTTTTCTGTACACTGGCTACAATTTCTGGACGAACCAGACAAAATCTGGATGGTTGGCAACCCTACAGTTTTTAAAGAAATGCAAAAGGCTTCAACACCCACAGTCATACTAGCACACCGTGCATTAGCAACATTTTCGGACTTCTTTCGTTATCTCCTAATTTTGTTCCTGTCAATGACGTCGCTGCACTCATTAAGTGTTACGGTTCCAAAATCCCGTATCACGCCAGATGAGATTTCAAAATCTGATATGGCGGATCGATCTGAAGCTTCGGCCAGATACAGAGTTCAAGAATAAATGCACTAGGCCTACATGGACGTGTTTTCAAAGAGTTTTATAATAGCCTATTATTACATTTTTTCCGCTGGTAGAGGGAAGACGAAACAAGCAAGATCAAAAATAATATTTTGAACTCTGTTTACACTAATATGCTGGCAGCTTTTAATCACTATTACAAAGCGTTTGCTCAAAATTTCTCTCCACCCTAATAGGCCTACACTGCGCCTCTGAGAGGAACTTGCGACGCGCTATATAAAAATATGTTCTTTTAGATTACATTCACCAGCCAATTTTAAAACAAGTTCCCTATTTTGTTGCTCAACGTTTTCATGCGATGATAAAGGTTTGTAAACGTTTACTCGTAGGCATGCACGTATCGAGACTTAAATTCAAGAGGAGGCAACTTCACAGACCATTGGCAAAATCCTGGTCTTGGGGTCATTAGTCACTGGACGTTCCAGTAGGCCCTATGTAAAAAAGCAAGAGAAGGCAACTGCCTCCTAGTGCCTCATTGTAGCTACGCTCGTAGGGCAATCAATCCAATCAACCAATCACTCACTCAATCAATCACTGCGCCCACGCTCACATAACCGTGTTCTCCCTAGATTGGACTCCCTTACCAGGCGTGGCTTCTTAGCTAGGATGTTGTACAGTTAAACATCTGTTTTCTAATTGATTTAATTTTCTGCTAATTATTGTTTTCTTTGTACATTGATTGTTTCTGACTTTGTATGTAAAGCGCTGAGCGTTTGCTTGCGTTTAATAAAGAACATTCTTACTTACTTACTTACTCAATCATTCACTCAATTTAAATTTGACACCTGCTATATAATACGATATATTAAACTCCTTGTTAACGTAAAAGAGCATCAAAAATGATGACGTCACTATGATCAGCGACCTAGTCCAAGAGGCAAGGACCAATATACACAGGACTGGAATCTCCTTATGTAAGCGCGTTGGAGAGAAAATGGCGGCTCATGGAGCCTGGCCACCTATCGACAAAGGCGTAGAACCTCGTGTTTACCATGCTAAACGCCTATCTCCGTAGTTTAGATTATTTAACTGAAAGTCATTAAAAATATCTTTACATTTATTATTACTTACCTTCCTTCGTTCCTTAGAAACTGAAATAAAAATAATTCTGATTTGTTTTCCTCAAATTCGTGCAATTAATCGCTGAACAACACATCGGATTCACCATGCATTTTTACGTCTAAAGACGCTCCTTACACCCGCATCGCCAGGTGGCGCCAGGCTCGTTGCCTTAAACCGGAAGTACACGATATTATCGCGAGTAACCAGTCCTTTAATATAGAGTCCTTGTCCAAGAGGTAAGGTTACAAAATCTACTTTTTTAAAATTAATTCATGTTAATAATCGATTATCAATCAGTTTCACAATTTTCCCTTTCTGTAGGAATGTCTCGTTTCTGAATCACCTTCAAGGTAAAGATCGACAGATAAAAAAACAGATAATGAAAATACGGAACTGGTTTACTGATCAATTTAAGGTACTGATCCCTTAAACGCATCATCAGTGATTATAATTATAGACCACGGGTGGTAAAGGATGCACTTATGCAATTGGTCCATCCTGTTAGAACAATCGTCCAGCTGACATTCGAGGCCTGTAAGCTCTGCTCAAATAACTTTCTAGCTACATATGTGATTAAGACGGACTATCCGCGCCTCAGATTCACATTTCGGTGTGACCTTGCGCGCGTTACAAATTTATTTAATAATAATGATTTAATAATAATAATAATAATAATAATAATAATAATAATAATAATAATAATAATAATAATAATAATAATAATAATAATAATAATAATAATAATAATAATAATAATAATAATAATAATAATAATAATAATAATAATAATAATAATAATAATAAGACCCTGAGGTCTGTAAGAAATAATCTGCTGATTATTTTGACGCTCAACGCTCAATTTAGCGCACACAAAATCGAGCTAGCAACGACAATAACGGTTGAAACAGTTGATATAATAGGCTATTCATTCATTCCGAGAATTTATATAGCGCTTCTTCTAGAGACTTACTCAGAGGCGCTCCCAGCCCAGCCACGGCTAAAACGTGTGATTTGAGAGACTTATAAAAAGCATGTGAGTTTTGCCGAAACATCAATCACCAGTCTAGTGGAAGGCCATTCCAGATGGAGGG
>JACEVL010000055.1:0-142500 GCA_020284085.1 Aporrectodea caliginosa | reverse complement strand
ATTAATTGTTTCTCTAGAAAAACCGAGAGTTTTAATGAACATTGCGTCTAACATTCGCGAAAATAAACATCATTTTGACCGTTTTTCAAAGGGCAGCATTTAAATTTGACTTATGCGAAACCATCAAAGTTACATATCGTTAGAAAGGTCATGGTCTGATCTACATAATGAATCGATCATCATGATTGGTAGAAATTAAATTAACCTACAAAAGATGAATAATTAATGTGCACGAAACCCCCAACTCGTTGCTATGCGCGTCACGTGACAGCCTATTCCAGCCGTGATTGGCTAGTTGGGTATTTTCGTAGGCAATTAACCGCGCGATCGGAGATTTAAAAATGGTTGTTGTGCTTTTGGGTTCAATCGTAAGCGGTTTAAGTGGCATTGTTTCAAAGTTTATAATTATTTGTGAAAAATAGAACGCAAACTTGCCCAATTACTGAACTATGTAAACAGGCACGACGCCAAAGACGACTATTTTGCTGATGTTATTGAGAATATGTCATCGATTCTAAGGACTTTTGGGTGTAAACTTTGATCGCGTTTTTCTCCAAATTAAGTTTGCGTCACTGATGGTCTTTAAAAGCGCACAACTCCGGTTAGGAACATCATAAATAAATAAATAATATGTCATTTGAAAGGTCTTACATAGTAGAATCTCATGGGAGAATAAAGTAAATTTTGATTTTTGGCGACAAAAGCCTACATTTGCCGTGGTGGGTCACATATAATAGATGCACTAGTGCACTATTAAGGCTTTGTCGGCACGCTCTGACATAGCCTACATAATTATATGTACGGTCAAGCAGGTCAGCGATCGTTGCGCTCAGCTGCTCGTGAAGCCATGCAGGTGCACCCTTCCGTCCATCAACTTGAGCCGACTGTGTCATCTCATGTCTCGGATCTTCCTCTTGTAACCAGGGTTGGACTGGGTTGCAGAAGCGGCCCGGGAAATTTGGTCATGGCACCGAAGGCGCGAAAACCTTCAGGATTAACCGATAAGGGGGTCCGAGTGGTGCCCCACCCGCAGATGCTTCTTGTAACATTTAGCATAAAATTAAGAAAATTTTTAGTTATTAATGGGCCAAATGGCATAAATATTTTAAAATGAAAAGATTAACGCATAGACACATGCTTTTTAATTTCTGATTTGCCGTAAATTCTTAATTATGTTTGGAACAAACTGTTCAATTCTGTAGTGCGCTGAGAACTGTTTAGTTTATTTCAAAATCTTAACATCATGATTGAATAAGTAGACACAACGTCACAGTATAACAAGCACTAGTATAGCAGTTTCTTCAACGCATCACTTAGTCTAGTTGACGCCAAAACGTCAACGATGTCATCATTATTAATTCTGAGAACAAGTTCCTTTTCACAAGCCATCAGCATGAAAGACTCTAAACTTGACTGACTAAAAGAATTTCGTAATCTGTCCAAAATGTATTTCAATTTCGAAAATGATTGTGATGAGGATAATGTCAGCACGAATTTGTATGCCAAAAATTCAATAAGCAAGACTATGCAAACTGAACTTAAGGAGAACGTGGTAACAGCGAATAATGCATTTTCTGCAAGATTTGCACTTATTTCTGTTACTTTTGCTGTTTTCTGCTATTGGGACTGTTTCGCTATCTATGTCTGTTATTTCAGTGTAAAATAGCAAATTAGCCTATAGTCTTCTTCATGAGTAGTTTTGAAACTTTCCCATTTTCTTGCTAAGACCAATAATTCCGTTTGCAGCTGCTCTCTTGTTACACTGTAATTAAACTCTTCTGAGCAACTCACTAAGGTGCTGTAATCCAGTATCGAAATTTCTGCAAAATTGCTTGGATCCAAAAAAGACAAATCAGAATTAAGACTACCAAGCTCATTGAATCACGGTTTCATACTACTAATAACTTGATCCATTACCATAATATTTTATTGTGAACATTTACTCGAAATTTTCTTTCGTATTTTCAATTGGGTGGTCTTAAGCAGTTTCTTCTGGAAATTTCTTTCTTGATTCAATTCTTTTCTGTTTGAAAGCAGTCTCAACATTAATGTCGAGACTTTTTAGCTAGTTCCCTGCTAGCAAGTTCTGTAAAATGTGAAGCTGCTTCAAAAATGAGACCAAAATTTCGTTGTATTTGGCATAATTCATTTATAGTATCTTGAACCATCTTATAGGCTAGTAGGATGTCCAATTTTGTCCTTGCCGTTTGTTTGGATATAGGCCTATATTGAGATAATGGAGTTTTGTGTTCAAAGTTTTTCAAACTCTTTCAAAAACCAATGCGCTGTCAAAATAAATTCAAACTTGTCAAAGCTTCCAGAAGACTTTTCTCTGTAGGCCTACCAAACATCATTAACAACAATTCTCTGCCAATATTTCACAAGTTATAAATTATAACATTAGAAATAAGATGTAGAACCAAAATATCATTATTTTTTTGGATCATTTTTTCTTTTCTGGGCGGGCGGCCCACCGGGAATCTCCCGGTGTCCCGGCGGCCCAGTCCAAGCCTGCTTGTAACACTCTTCCGCTGTATGTACGTGCTGTTGCATTTAATTCTCTTCAGCAAACACTTTCAAACTATCTTGAAACGGACTTAAACAATTAGACGAGCTAAATAGTCATGTGAGGTAGCAGACTCAAAAGGCGCTATGTTAAGCGACACATAGTGTAATCTAGTGTATTGTTGATGAGAATCCGAGAATCCGTTGGTTGATTCCACTTGTGCGCATCGGATTGCCACTGGTGACCCTTCTACTTTACTGTGCATTGTTCGTGTTACTGTGTTTCGCTCGGTGTCTCTCACACTGGGAGCGCCTCTGATTGGTGTTCACTGTGAGAGGCGCTTTATAAATTTATAAATACAATACAATACAATTGTTCTGCTATTAACAGATGTAAAAGTGTAGGTCTTAATGACATCTTTCATCACATAGGCTAGCGTAAAGAGCGACCCTCATGTTTCGCTCTGTTAGCGGCGCTATATAAATGTTCAGTCACAATTACAACGCCAAGCCTTATTAAAAACGACATCACAAGCTAAATGAAAAGCCGACTGTCCGCCACTGAGACAATGTTCGCGGGCATACGAGTTCCGGTAGTCATTCCTTTCTCTCGCCGTCTGATCTTCCCACTGACAATTTACGGTCAGTAAATTTATTATGGCTGAGGAAGTAACTAATATATTAGACATAGCAATTAAGAACAGCCCTCAGAGAGGTGGATTCTAACCCTACGCCAGAAGAGCAAAAAACAGTCTCCATCGAAGTCTCAGACAGGTATGCTATTATTTTGCTGATTACACGATCATATCCTACCTTCCTCGACTTGTCCTGAGCCAAAAGATGAATGAAAACTCCCCGACACTGCACTACACAAACTGACTGCTTATCGGACTGGGTTCGTAGATGACAGATCACCCACCACTGACGAAGTTTCGGCAGAATGTCGAAGGCAACAGAAAATTTGAAGCTGAAGTGTGAGTAGGCCTAAAATTAAAGTAAGGTAAGAAACACTGTAACTGTAGCGTCTCAATGAACAAATCACATGGCTGGGAAACCGTTACAGCACAGCAGCGTAACACCTGGAAACAATAGAGAGGGAAAACACTAACCTTCAGTTATAACACATTTTACGTTTAACTTTGAATATCTCGGTTTCATTGAATAGGTTTCGAAACTGCTTTTCTCATTTCCTAATTGCCTTATTAATTGTTACACCTTTGCCACCAATAACAACACTTGGTTAATCTGTACAAAGGCACCAGTTACCCACACAGATGATCATCACTGATCACTGATTAGATTAACATAGAGCAGAGAGACTGATTAAGATGGGTCTCTATCAACTTTAAATCATATATTATTTGATTGGGCAATATGTTATCAAAACGATCCAGTTTAGAACCACTGAGTGGCGTCTAACTCTCAGCTGCTCAGTTAAGTACTGTATACCACTGGTATTGTTCCTAAGGCTATGAAAATTAGGGCAGAGAACGTGAAGAAGGTGTCTTAGTATTTCTCTATGTCTGCGAATGTCCAAATACAATACAAAACGCATCCAAACGTGGACCGGTGGTGAAGGATCTCACCCGATCAATTCACTGAAAACGAGCAGAAGGATCGAGGTCATACGGTCGCTAATAAAACGTGTAAATTTACATTTGCGGTTTCGACTTCTCATTGCATTCCTCGTTCACCAACTTTAGTATCAGCCGGTGTCTTACTAATTCTCTGTGTGTATACGTAATACCGTTAATATCTAATTACGAGAGTCATCTGGTAAAATAGTGTATGCCAATGGAAGTTGATTATCGTAAAGTGGTTGATCTTGGATTGTGTTAATTTGAAGAAATAATGATACAGCCGATCATGGTAGGCCTATGTTTTTTTATTTTCGCAGTTAAAATAATTAATCTGTTAAGCAGGAGGAAGCTTGTGCACTCAAAACTGCCACTCACCGCCGCCTGCATGATCCCACTCCGGTGGAAATGGACACGACATGAATATGATGAATGCTCTCATGTCGGTGTAATGGAGAAATATTTCAGTGTTTAGACTCCCCATGCCGACATCGATTCCGGTGCTGTACCAGAGCTCGTTGAACAAGCCGCAGCTCAGAATGCTGTTCGTTTCTAACTGCTGTTCGTTTCTAAGAATCAATCAATCAATCAAATCAATCAATCAATCAATCAATCAATATTCGTTTATTCAGAATAGACAAGTTATCACAGACGCAACTTGTTACAATGAAAGCTGATTCTTAGTTTAACAGGAATTCAAGTATGTTTACAGTCGGAGTTTGGATAATTAAGGTGCCAATTTAGATTAATTAATAGGCGTTCCGATACAGGACTCTGGAGACAAAGTTTCGATCGTCTTGAAGGGGAAGCTTGAAGTCATGCGGTCGGGCGCGAAGGTTATATTTAGGTTATATCTTTGCTGGAAAAAGGCTACGAAGAACATGGCTTGGGTCTGAACCTATGGCGGAGAACAAGCGGTCATCGGCAGTCCTTGCCATTACCTCGGAGCTCGGGGTCAAAGGAGGAAGAAATCCACTGCGTTTCATCCTGCCAAGCAACTTCTCAGTCATATCCCTTTCCCTGGCACTCTCATACCGTCTGATTTGAAGTGAGATCACCGTAGACGGCAGAGTTGGCATTCGACCAGCCGCCAATTACAACTTTCTTCAAGTTCGCAGGGATCATAAGCGAGGTCTACTCTGGCTTCTGAACAAGCACGCACTTGAAACGTAAAGAAGTTTCTCTGAATTAGCATCCATACTGAGACGGAGTAACGAAAGTAAAACGTTCAGCTGCAACGTTACATAACCGCTCAATCTAAAACCATAGTGACTGGGTGCAGTGAAGCAGATCGTTGGTATTTTTCTGCAATCAGAGTGCAGGTGGAATCTCTCTCGGCTTGTATATCATTACGTAATTAATGTGTTTCCATACTTTCTTGACGACTAAGACACTGCATTTTACTAACCTAGTGACCTAGTCTAATCTAGGCAATCCCGTAGTTTACGTTGCCAAATTATTTTAATGTCTTCAGTACCGCACTTGACGTTGTTAAGTAAGCACTAAGCAGTCCACCAATGTCCATGATAACTGGTATCAATCCAGCTTCCATTTCATGAAAAAATTATTTGCATCAATATAGCTTCCATTTAATAGAAAAAATTACTTTAATCAATTCAACTTCTATTTAAGTAAAAAATTATTTTTCATCAATCCAACTTCTATCTAACCAAAGAATTATTCTCATAAATCGAACTGTTATCTGCGGAAACAATTATTTTCGTCAAACAGAGCTCTTCTATTGAAGCAAAGACTTAGTTTCATCAATCCAGACTTTACTTACGGAATCAATTATTTCCATCAATACAGCTTTTATTTAATTAAGCCAAAAATTAGTTTAATCGAACCAACTTCCAGGCAAACTTATAGTAGGCTATCGGGAGCTGTAGGATTATACAGTACATGTATCTTTGGGCATGCCGCGCAGACACTAATCATTAAAGGAGCACAGATCAGCTTAAATTATTAGATTAGAAGCCACTTCCCCTCGGAATAAATGGTACAGTTTACCTAATGAAGTTTTCAATCAATGGAGCAGTTCGCATTTCGATGCAGTCGGTCGATTGATCGATGAGTCTAGAGTTACTGTAGCGATGCGTTCTTCTGCTGATCGTCCATCGATGATTCTGTCGTTCATTCGATCTTCTCAAGTCTCGATCACTCAATTGCTCGCTTTCTGTAATCACAAACTCCAGTCCGTGAAGAACATTACAATTGTTTTATAAGTTTTTCTTTCGAAATCTATCGAAATCAATAATTTTTAACAATTTTTCGCAAGCCTTCTTTCGTCGAAATTGAAAATTTCAACTGTGCAGCGTCACCATGGTAACGAATTTTACGTCATCATTTCTTAATAATTCACGCATGTATGCTTGTGACGTCATAATTGCTCAAGTTTGTTAGGCCTACCGTACGTCCTTATAAAGATTTGAAACTTACGATCTGCATAATTATACCGCAATTACAATAGGCCCACAGTCGTCCTTGGGCCTACCCATGTTCATTCATTCATTCGTTCATACATTTATATAGCGCCCCTTGCAGCGGACTACTCAGAGGCGCTCCCGACTCCAGCACGGCCAAAAAGTACAGTTTTGAGCTTAGTAAAGAAAGCTTCAGTAAAAGACCCAGGGAGCAGGCGTATCTCCTGGGGAGCCCGTTCCAGACCACTGGGCCCACCGCGGAAAAGGCTCGATTCTGAATAGTTGCAGTTCGTGCAAATGGGACTAAGAGCACCCCCTTCTCTGCAGAGCGGAGGGGGCGGCGACCTTGAATACCCGAGGGGCAGCAAAGCTCCCGCAGCTGGACTGGGGCTAGACCCAGCTGACATCGTCGTACCAAGGCAGCAATCCTGTAGGCCTATTCAATGCGCTGCCGGGTAGGGAGCCAGTGTAAAGTCTCCAGCATATAGCTGTGTAACTATTAACTTCGTTGACGTCTGTACAATGGATGATGACGTGCCAAACTTCTAAACGAACTTTATTTCCACTTTCTGCATCTGTTAAGCGCCACTATCTAACGACCTTCACCTCTGTCAATTGTACTGGTCATGACCTGCGCCCACGCTCACATAGGTCTAACCGTGTTCTCCCTAGATTTGATTCCCTTACCAGCCTACCAGGCGCGGCTTCTTGGCTAGGCTTCTTGGCTTCTTGTTGTACAGTTAGACATCTGTTTTCTAGTTGACTTAATTTTTCTTCTAATTATCGTTTTCTTTATACCTCAATTATTCCTGACTTTGTATGTAAAGCGCTGAGCGTTTGCTTGCGCTTAATAAAGAACATACTTATTTACTTATAAAGCATCAGTCGAGGGCGCTGAACAATGATTGTGGGTGAAGGACTTGATCTGTGTATTCTCTGAAACACAGAGGCATGCAGCCTGTTGTAGGTAAGCCTCCTGAAAAAGAACCAGTAAAAGTGACGAGTCGAGAGTCGATTTAGGCCCACATAATTATATCATGCGAATTTTATAATCGGGTTATGATTGTTACCAAGATAAAATAATAATACGGTAACATGGGGTAATATGGACCACCTAACTTTAATGAGTATTTCTAAGCAAAATTGAGCTTCCATACTGTCCAATTAAATTGCATCCAAACACTTTCATCATAACGAAACAAAAACATAATTGTTTGTGAACAATTAACATCAATTTATTTCAAAATATAGAAAAAAGTAAAACTTACAAAAAGGTACATATTGCCCCAATATGGACACACCTAAAAGGGGTAATATGGACCGAGTCCATGTTGCCCCAGTCCAATGGACATAGCATTTTACTGGTTATAAAATTACTGTCAATTTCCTCAGGTCTAATAATAATATTTTTCACCAAATCAAGTCGTTTATTGGCATATAGTTGGTCACATGGCTAGACTAAAAAACGATTAACAGATTGGAAATTATCAGTTGTCAATTGATACTTGTAGTAGACCCTAGGCAATATCCAAAATGTAAAAGTACTACAAAGCTTCATAAATATTGCCACGACTGCTGACTAGACACGCTTTTAATACTTCATAATATAGCCTAGCCTATAGGCTATTGCACTTCATAAAGTTTATATAGCTACAAAGCTATTGCACTTCACTATTAGGCTAAAAGGCGCAAAATTTAAACACTATCAAGCAACTATAAAAGTCCGCAAAAATGTTCAACGGGTTCAGTGTTTAGGCGTAGCCTATGTGCAAAGTTCACATACAAACTATGCTGGTTCCGACTGGCACCGGCATATTCAAAATGTGCCATTCACTACATATTTGGAACTGAATCCATGATAATGACGATGATGATGACGATAATAATAATAATAATAATAATAATAATAATAATAATAATAATAATAATAATAATAATAATAATAATAATAATAATAATAATAATAATAATAATAATAATAATAATAATAATAATAATAATAATAATAATAATAATAATAATTAATAATATAATAATAATAATAATAATTTATTATAATTTATTCCAACGCCTCTCGCTAACAATTCAACGTTTTAACGCGGTGGCGTTCAGAGGCACTTTCACCAGCCAGGAAACAGACGAATAGGGCCATTCCGGATATTTTACATTCTAAATAGTCAATATTCAATAATAATAATAATAATAATAATAATAATAATAATAATAATAATAATAATAATAATAATAACAAAAATATAATAATAATAATAATAATAATAATAATAATAATAATATGTTTAGGGCCTACTACCAGTATCAAAAATTTGTACAACCTGCGGGATCATATCTACCTAGGGTTAAAATAATAATAATAGGCCTAATGCAGATAGATTCAATCACTATTGTATTCAAATATAGAATTCAATTGAAATAGGCTCTATGGGGTCGCATGGACCGCGGTCCATGCAGCCCCTTTTCAGGGGCTACAGCTAAGCAATATATTATCTTTCACGTTGCATGAAAATATATAGCCTTCAAAAGAACGACATTTCAACGAAAAAATGATATATTGGTTATATTTATCCGACGTTTGTAACTGGTCGTAATTTTGGGTGGTAAATTTCAGTAACAAATAGTAATTGACGAACTTTATACGTGATATCGTAGATCGGTCAAACGACATCAGTAACAACATCTGGCATGCCCAAAACATAGAGTATTATTGTAAACTAGAACACCCAATAGAGACAAACTTATTTAAAAGCCAGTGACTACCTACGTTAATTGGTAACTCACCATGGCCCATATAGCCCCAGGGTCCATGCAACCCCAAGTTACCCTAATTATTATTTTTATTATTATTGTTATTATTTTTATTATTATTATTATTATATTATTATTATTATTATTATTATTATTATTATTATATAATTTTAATTATAATGTTGAAAACAGAGAGTTGATTTGTGTCAAAATAGCGTAATAATTATAATAATTTTCAGGGTAGCATAATGTTTCGCAACTGGTTTAGACGTAGGCCATACACATTTCTTGGTGATTGTCAAGAGGAACTAAAAATCTTGCATAGGAACTTCTACTACTTCTGACCTAGGCCCTATTGTTGATTAACTATTCTTTGAATCTGAGATCGCTGTTCTTTCAAAGAATAGCCTACTTTTAATTGGATATAGTGGTCTTTATTTTCTTAGGCCTACTTATGAGTTGGCTGACATTGATACTTCACCCTAACTAAATCAAAATGGTTTTACAATGGAACCTCTCCGCTGGCGTTATTTTTTTACAGATTTCTTTGTTATACAATAAACTTTAGAATTTGGAACATTTTCAATACAAGCTCATTTTCAAAAGATATAATGGTCACATATTAATTTTACAGATTTTGATTAATCAGAAGACAATCAATCAATTCAATCAATCAGTTTCGTTTATTCTCAACATCAAGCTAACAAGTCGCAACTTCTCGCAGGTAGCAAAAATTGCCTCTGCTCCGACAGTAACGGTTAGTTATTAAATGGGTTGAGATAGCAAATAGGCTATTATCTCAGCTCTTAACAGTTAGTTAATTGTCAACGTCAATTATTTACTTTTCGATTACAGAAACCAGAAATGTATCTACTCCTTTGTAAGACAATTCTCTATCTGGCCTTCATTCTGTCCTCCGGTTCATTTCGCATACGACATCGAAAAACACAAACACTATGTTGAGTACAAATCTGACCAATGGATCAATGTTCAAGAAATGCGCTATAAAATGTATAGACGTAGTCGTGCATCCTTGCCGGGGTCTTCGGGGCGTAACTTCCTGGAAATGTTTCAATATGGCGAGATCGACTTATTTTCAATGCGTTTTTAGAATTAGAAAGCGTTTAATAAATCGTAGCATCGTTTCAAGAAGTCAGGTATAGGTGCGCTTGACTAATTTCGCTTCGATGTATCATCGGGTAAATTTTGTTGGAGTAACTTAGTAAATCTGTAACTCTGCCGTACAAAATGGTGGTGACCAATCCTGGCCTTCATTTCCCTCTGCCTTTCCCTTCTCCTTCTCTTCTCCATCCCCTTTCCTCTATATAATTATGACTTTATTGTGCTCTATCCGCCACTTTAGTCACTCGCAGATAACAAAGTACATTTTAACATTCTGTTTCATGACTGTTGAATTCTGTTCTTGAATTCTGATTCTCTATCTCGTAAATGTGTTTTATGCTACTAGTATGGTGCTTTTTCTAGGTTAATAACATAAATAAATAAATGCAAGACAAAAGTAAAAGTACAGTTTTTGATTTCTTCTGAATGCTTAGTGAGATTCATTCTGAAAAAGGAAAGCATCAGGCCAGGTTGGACGATAATATCAGTCCACATAGACTTACAGAGGTTCAGTGTTTTCAGCGCTGGCTTTGTGGAAAATGTTTATCTGAAGAACCAACCCTGACAATTCATAATCATTAATGATGTCGAAAAGCATTTCTTCCAAACATTCATCAGGATATTCCATCGGAAATGCCACAAAAGAAAAGATAGAAAGTTCCCAGCTACGTCAGAAATCGTTTGTGCTGGATAGTCATACGAAGGAAAACAAGAAAAGTAATTCCAAAGCAAAGACACACGAATGCGAGTTTTGCAAAAAAATATTTACGAAAAACAATAACCTACAGAAGCACATGAGAATCCATACTGGAGAAAAAACAAACTTTTCCGTGGTATTTGAGGAAACATTAGCACACTCTTCGACTTTGAAAACACACACACGAACCCATACTGGAGAGAAACCGTTTCAGTGCGAAGTATGTAAACAAATATTTTCCCGTTCCTACAGTCTGCAGCTCCATATTAAAATCCATACTGGAGAGAGGCATTACCAATGTCAAATATGTCAAAAACGTTTTTCCCAATCTTCAACTTTAACAGTTCATGCAAGAATTCATACTAAAGAAATGCCTTACCAATGCCAAATATGTCAAAGCCATTTTTCGCAATCTTCAACTTTAACAGTTCATGCAAGAATTCATACTGGAGAGAAATCTTACCAATGTCAGATATGTCAGAAACTCTTTTCTCGGTGTGACAGTCTAACGCGTCATACAAGAATCCACTCTGGAGAGATGCCTTACCAATGCCAAGTATGTCAAAAGCGTTTTTCCCAATCATCAAATCGTCACGCCTTATCTCATGCCGGATTGAAAACGTACAAGTGCCAGTTTTGCGACGTTAAAACTAAGTATAAAGATCACCTAAAAGTTCATATGAGAACGCATACTGGAGAGAAATCATACCTCTGCCGGATATGTCAGAAAACATTCTCAAACAATTCACTTCTAAAAAGTCATGAAAAAACCCACTCTCAAGAGAAACCATTTCTGTGTATTTTTTGCAAAAAAGTATTTTCCAAATCTTCGAGTTTACAAAGACATGATAGAATCCATACTGGAGAGAGACCATACCAATGTCAAGTATGTAAAAAGAGTTATTTCCGATCTTCTCACCTGCGAGATCATGTTCGAACCCATACTGGAGAAAAACCATACCAGTGCCAGACATGTCAGAAACGGTTTATCCAATCCTCTTATCTCAAATATCATGCAAGAATTCATACTGGGGAGAAACCATGGCACTGCCAGTTATGTGAGTTTAAAACTAATACTAAAAGTGATCTAAGGATTCACTCAAGAACACATACTGGAGAGAAGCCATACCTTTGCCAGATATGTCAGAAAACGTTCTCACGCACATCAGGTTTAAGGCGTCATGAAAAAATCCACTCCGTGTCTGGCTGAAGTGTGTAAAATCAGTTTCCACAGTTCATAGTCTGCAAAATTATGTTGAAAACTATACTGCAGAGTAGCCAGACAAATTCCAGTTTACCAGAGATTAATCTGACGTGATTATTTAAGGTATTTCAAGATATATATTCATGCACTTCGTCAGAAATACATAAATGAACCCTAACTGGAGAGAAACCATCGTCTGTCAGGTTTGCTAAACACATTTTCGCGGTCTGCGGGTCTACGAAGAAAGGTTTCAGCCACAATTATCTGAAATCTTTGACGTTGGTGACGTTCACCAACAAAAGTTGTTGAACAAAGAGTAAAAATGGAAGTGTGGAGCACTCTATCTACGAACGAATTCATGCATAGGCCTATCAGTTTTGTATTCAAAGTAATAGCTGTAGCAAATTACAACTGAGTATTTCCGTAGAACTGGACATAGTTAAGGATCCTGCTTTTGTTGCGCTTTTGGTTCAATTTAGTTAGGCCTATAATTCATATGTCTAGTTATAAGCATTTTAACTCTGTCGAACTGTTTTGTTATTACAATGCTTGTAGCCTATAGGCCTACATCACATGACCTACTGTAACTTTGTTCGTGTTTTCACTCAGTTCAAGTTTTGCACAGTCGTACTCTCATGCTGTTACTGTTCCGTAAATGCAATCGCAGAGTTATTGCAACAATAATTTTGACACATAGTCCGTGCTGATGCTGTTAAGGTTGAACTGTTTTAACAAATAAAATTGTGTTTGTCGTAGTTAACCAGTAACGACTCTTTGAAAGGTAGCATCCATATGGGTGGAGGACAGACCCGCAGTAAATTGGCCGCAACTTAGGCTAGAGAACGGTGAAAATATTTGTCATCCTCTTGTAGGAATATATTATCTTTGGGTTTAAGTTTTATTTCGCTTAATTTAATTGATTGATTGATTGTTTGTTTGACTAATTTATTAATTTTTTGATTGATTGATTGATACTGTTTTTTGAAGGATCACACAACAAACACAATTCAAATAATGATAATTCCGCATAGCAAAGGTTCTACATTCGTATGCGCCCAATGATAGCCTACAGCTAAAACAATGTGAACAATAAGCTAGCCTAATCAAAGTATTCAGAATTATTATATTTATATATAAGAACAACCCAGTACATTATCCCGCAGATCTAAACTTAGGCCTTAAGATAATAGTGTTGAACAATTTCTTTTGATTTTATTAAAAGTCGATTTGCGAAGTTCAAAAATGTGACTAAACGCGTTACAAATGCGCTTTATTAATCAGCTGCTATGACAGATGCCATAAACAAAAGAGTCTTCAAAATGCTTTAAAAACGCTCGAGCGTTTTCTCAGGATTCCTAACGCAACTGGCAGAACATTTCCTCTACTTTTAACTATTCAGCCTGCATGTTCGACCAGATAATTATGGTGAATGTCCTTGCTCTGGACCCTCTGGCTTTCTCAGACCGTACTATATTGTAATCAGTGGCAGATCGCAGCTGAGACCGTTACGCAACCAGTAAGGTCAACGTGACCATATTCCTGTGTTACACATTTATAGCTTATTAAAATATGTATAATGTTATGAAGTTATATTATTGTAAGCTACTAAACTCTAGGCCTATGTCTGTCTGTTCCTGTATCTCTGTCTGTTCCTGTATCTCTGTCTGTTCCTGTATCTCTGTCTGTTCCTGTATCTCTGTCTGTTTCTCTATGTATGTCTGTTCCAGTCTGTTCGTCTACACCAGCGCACATACATCCACTGATAGAAATTCCACATTCACCCTTTCCACTAGAGAGGTACCATTGTCTGGGATAAAGTTATCAACCGCCCTCGTGGTCAGGTGAAGCAGTTGGACGGGGGCTGAAGTCGCCATAAGACTGGAGCGACTGTTCTGGCCGGATCCCAGCAAAAACTCATCTTTTCTGAACTCATTTCCTCCATAGGCTGTTTCCGTGTCCTCCGTGTCATCTCGGAGTTTCTTCTTGACTTTCAACCTGATTTACCCCGGAATTTGTCATGCAAAACGATTCTGTACAGTACTGTAGCGACGCCGAATTTATCTAATGTATTATTTTTGCTGTGTAGTTGTTATTGTTATTGTTACTATAATTAGTATTATTAATATTTTTATTATTAAAAAATAATAATAATAATAATCATAATTATTATTATTATTATTATTATTATTATTATTATTATTATTATTTTTATTATTATTATTATTATTATTATTATTATTATTATTATTATTATTATTATCATCATTATTATTATTATTATTACCACTCCTAGGCCCTACTACAACAACTACTGCTGCTGCTGCTGCTGCTGCTGCTACTGCTGCTGCTACTAGTTCTACTATTGCGACTAATACCACTGCTAATACCATTAATAATACGCCTTGGTCTCTTTCAGTTCATATTGGCGCCTCTTCTGACAACTCGTACTCTTAAGCAAACGTCGTTCCTGCCATCGTTTATCTTCAAGATATCACCGTGATAGATAATCATATAATTTAACATTAACAAGTTCGACAATTGGTTTTCACCCTACATCTTTTTAAAAATTGCAACAAATGTCTTTAAATCTGTCAAAGTCATGCTGTGTTTTAACTAGGTCTACTCGCAATATTATTTCAATATGGAATAATATTATTATTACTACCGTAGTTTAGTGCAATGTAAACGTTTGATTTCCAAAATGTAAGACTGCATGAAGAATGAATCTTGCACCTCTTATAATACAATATAAACTCCTTGGTCAAGTAGTGAGCACAAATAATGACGGCGTCACTTTTATCAGCGATTTAGGCTTGTCTATTTCGTGCGGTTTCAAATCTACTGTCTAAAAATTAATTAATGTAATTTATCGTCGTTAATTAATTATTTTTCACAATTTTCAATTGCTTTTTATTTTCAGTAGAACGTTCCCTTATAATAATTATCAGTGTAGGCTAATGTCTCACAACTAGCGGACCGCAACTAATATGGCGTTTCAATAGGCCTATCCGTCGTTCGTTTAGTTCGTCAGTAGTGTGTTAGGCTGCTTAAGGGTAAACCAAAATAACTCTCCATAAATATCTGTTCCATATAAAAAATTTATGCGCATTTTGCATCCTTGATAATTTCATGTTGCTATCAATGGTAACTCTGCTGTGCAGAGTGGTTTTGACAAATCTCCTTCCCTTCCCTAGAGCTGCCCTTCCGTTCTCCCTCTCCTATACGTCCCCTTCCCTATAATGCTTTATTCGCTACTTTGCAGTCGACTGCAGAAAAATACATGTTTACATTGTTTTTAACAACTGTTAATCTGTATAGACGACACTGAGATCACCAACAAGTAGGATACCAACGAATTAAACAATATTCAAGGACTATTTTAGATAGGGAATACGGACTGTAAATTCCTGTTCAGTGTGTTTGTTGCAATTGTCTGAAAATTCATGTTGTATCGTAGCCGATCAACCTGGTGGAATTGATTCAGTCTCCCATAATTTTTATATGTCTTTTATATTAGGGCCTACGACAACGATTTTTTAGATTAACAACGTGAGTAAATTAATGCAAGAGAATCTACTATTTTAGATTTATAGACCGACTGAATTTCTAGTGAGCTTCATACAGAAAAGGCAAATAACTGGAAAGGTTGGACAATAATTTCAGGTCACAGAAACTTAGAAGAGGTTCCGTGTTTTCCACTCTCGCTTTGTGCAAAAATCATATCTGAAGCACACATTCAGACAATTCATAATCATTAATGATGTCGAAAAGCATTTTTTCCAAGCAATCGTCAACATATTCCATCGGAAATGCAGCACAAGATAGAAATTTCACAACTTTGTGAGAAAGGATTTGGTCATACGAAGAAAAACATGAAAAGCCAGTCCAAAGAAAAGACACACGAATGCGAGTTTTGCAAAGAAATATTTACGCACATCTGTGACCTACGGAAGCACATGAGAATCCATACTGAAGAAAAAGCATACCTTTGCTTAGTATGTAAGAAAACATTCGCATGCTCTTCGAGTCTGCAAGCACACACTAGAACCCATACTGGAGAGAAACCGTTTCAGTGCGAAGTATGTAAACAAATATTCGCTCGTTCTTACAGTCTAAAGACACATGTTAGAATTCATACCGGAGAAAAATCTTATCAATGCCAAATATGTAAAAAGCGTTTTTCCCTATCTTCAGATCTAACACGTCATACAAGAATCCATACTGGAGAGATGCATTACCAATGCCAAAGTTGTCAAAAACGTTTTTCCAGATCTTCAAGTCTTAAACTTCATGCAAGTATTCATTCCGGAGAGAAATCCTTCATTTGCCAAATATGTCAGAAACGCTTTCTCCGATCTTCATATCTAAAAATTCATGGAAGAACTCATACCGGAGAGAAATCTCACAAATGCCGAGTATGTGAAAAACATTTTTCTCAGCCTTCATATCTAAAGATTCATGCAAGAATCCACACTGGAGAGATGCCTTACCAATGCCAAGAATGTAAAAAACGTTTTTCCAAATCTTCAAGTGTAACACGTCATGCAAGAATTCATACCGGAGTTAAACCGCACAAATGTCAGTTATGTGAGTTTAAATCTATGTATGAAGGATGTCTAAAGGTTCATATGAGAACACATACTGGAGAGAAGCCATACCTTTGCCGGGAATGTCAGAAAACATTTACAAACAATTCAGGTCTTAAAAGTCATGAAGCAACCCACTCTGTAGAGAAACCATTTCTGTGTATTCTCTGTAAAAAAACATTTTCCACTTATTCAAATCTACAAATGCATGTTAAAATCCATACTGGAGAGAGACCACACCAATGTCAGATATGTAAAAAATCTTATTTCAAATCTTCTCAACTGAGAGATCATGTTCGAACCCATACTGGGGAACAACCACACCAGTGCCAGACATGTCAGAAACGGTTTATCCAGTCTAGTGACCTTAAACGACATGCAAGAATTCATACTGGAGAGAAACCATACCACTGCCAAGTATGTGAGTTTAAAACTAATAATAAAAGTAATCTGAATATGCACACGAGAACACATACTGGAGAGAAACCATACCTTTGCCAGATATGTCAGAAAACCTTTTCGTGGGCTTCAGGTTTGAGAAGTCATGAAAAAACCCACTACGAGTCTGGCTCAGGTTTGTAAAATCATTTTCCAAGGTTTACAGTCTGCAAAATTATGTTGGAAACCTACTTGAGAAAAGCCTTACACATTTCAGTTATACCAGAGAACATTCTCACGCTATTATTTCGGGTATGTCAAGAAACATGTTTATGCACTTTGCTAGAAATTCACGTTCTTAATGGAGATTGGAGAGAAACCATCAGCTGTGTAAAAAAACATTTTCGGGATCTTCGAGTCTACGAAGAAACAAGACTCAATCAGAAATTATCAGAAATTCATGCATGTCAGCTTTGTATTCAAAGCAAGAGCTTTACTAGAGTACAACTGAGTGTTCAGGTAGGACTGTACATATTCAAGTATGATGCTTTTGTGTTTGTGTTATTGTGACAGTTTTAGTTCAATTTAGGTAAGCCTATAATTGTAATGTCTAGTTATAAGCACCTTAACTTTATCGAACCGTTTTTGTTATAGAACTGCTGGCGTACTTCACATGATCTAAATTAGCCTTGTTCGTGTTTTCACTCAGTTCAAGTTTTACATAGTTGCAGTCTCACGCTGTTACTGTTCTGTAAATGCAATCACAAAGTAGGCCCTAATTGCAAAGATAATTTCACATAATTTTAGTCAGTTCTGGTGGTGAATTTTTTAGCAAATAAAGTTTGTTCGTTCTTAATTTGTCATAGTTAACCAGTAACGACTCTTAGAAATGTAGAATCTATGTATAGCAAATGGCATATGATAGATCCGAAGTAAATTGCCGACAACATAGTGAAAGGTCGATATATTTGTCACCCGAATAGGCTTCATGTAAATCAACTCCTCTTGTATGAATATGTTATATTTGGGTTTAACCCTAGGGCTACCAAGCTTTTTTTGTAACACGGACTACCAAGGGGGGTGGTTACCACCCCCCTGGATTTCGTGTTTGGTTTCACATATCATAACTTGTAATATAGCAGTGGATTCAGCATTCATTTCTGCACAGAATGGTATATTTAGTTGTACATTATGTGAATGCACCTCGAAATTACATCACTTTTAACAACGGAACCCATTAATTAGCAATATTGTATATTATTGCGTACATTTTGTACTTTTGGATAAACAAATATAAGATTATGTGTGTTTTGAAACTAATCTATGTATAAAAGATACACAAAATCATCCCTACACATGTTTATATAGTATAAATGTACATCCATACATATATATCCATACATATATATCGGTTTACGTTGTAATGCTGTATTCGGCCATTTTCACACAGATTACGCGTATTATTGTTTATTTTGATCACTTCCGGTATTCAAAAGACAAAGATGTAGGTATGCAAATGAAGCCCTGCATTCCCTCTAAAGAATGGTATCTTTGTTTCTCTTCCAGGAAGACAAATGAATACGCTACAGACAAAAACTAAGGGGGAGTCCTTCCATTCAGCCATTTTTCACGCATATTACGCGTATTATTATTTATTTTGAGCACTTCCGGTTGCCTCAGGTCAACTCAGTGACCATAGAAATGTAGCCCCACATTCCCTCTATAGAATGGTATAATTTGTGTCTCTTAATATTAAATGACGGATAAGATATAGTCAAAAATCTAGGGGGGTATGGTGGTGCCTCGGGTATATTGGCTATAACTTTTGAACGGTGTGAGATATCATCTCACATTTTACCTCAAAACGTGTGTAAATGAACCCCCTACAGCTACCTAAAAGGTCAAATTTTTATTCCATACGGAAAAGTTTGAGATTGAAAAAAGGGAGGTGGCAACCACCCCCCCCCCTTGGTAGCCCGAGGGTTAAGTATTATTTCCCTTCATTTTGATTGATTGATTGATTGATCGATTGATTGGTTGGTTGATTGATTGATTGACTGATTGATTTATTGATACTGTTTATTGACACAGCAAACAAAGCAAATTAAAATTCCGCCGATAGCAAAGGTTCTACATTCGTATGCGCCCCATAATACAGTTAAAAAACACTGTGAACAATAAACTAGCCCAAGCAGACCTAATGTATTTGGATGGAACAATCAGTAGCAACTCCATGCCCTTTTCGAGCAGATCTAAACAGTTTCCAACGGTTTTTTGTTATATTAATAGCCTAAGCAGACATATGTACTTTGAAGGAACAACAGGTAAGATGACATAAAAAATCTTTTAAAACGCTGGAGCAATATCAGGATCCCTAAGCACAACTGGCAGGTAAGTGCTTAATTTTATAAACTCCTCTTCAAGAAAACTCGTTTGTTTGTAAAACGACCTGTTTTTGCAAGACCACAGAATGGCCTTGAACCGCTTGCGAAATAAAGGCATGGAAAGTAGAAAAATGAAGCTCATGTCGCAAATTGCCTGGGAGCCTCTTCCACAATGACGGACCGACAACTGCAAAGCTCCCAGTTGCATCGCGGCGGTGCACGACGGTGGAGCAAACTGATTGCCATATGTTGCAGAACGAAGAGGTTTACGACCAGGTAATGATGACATTGGAAAGCGCACATAGGTCTCTAAGGTAGGCTGGAGCACAACGGGCCATTCAGCCACGTATCGGCATAAGGATCTTGAACTCAAAGCGTCTTCGCATTTAGTTAGATACACGACCATACTGCGGAATCTCACCAATTGACTGAGCTGCAAAGTTTAACACAGATGAAGTAATCGTGCTGAGCGATTTGAAAATCCAGATAATTTACGAAATAGTATGAAAATATAAATTTGACTGAGATATACTACTGCTATTGCTACTACTACATCATCAACAACAACAGCAACAACAACTACTACTGCATCAACTAACTACTACTACTACAACTACTACTAACTACTACTACTACTACTACTACTACTACTGCTACTACTGCTACTTCTACTACTACTACTACTATTACTACTACCACTACTAATTCCACTAATAATACGCTTTTATCTTACTTTCTTTTTAAAGTTCATTTTGGCGCCTCTTCTGACAACTCGTACTCTTAGGCAACTGGTTATCCTGCCATTGTTTATCTTCAAGATATCACCGTGATAAATAATTATATGACTTAACATTAATAAGTTCGACACTTGGTTCTCGTCCTACGTTGTGGTAAATATTCCATATCTTTTAAAAATTGCAACAAATGTATGAAAAGCTGTCGAAGTCATGCTGCGTTTTAAATATTCGCCAAATTATTTCAATATAAAATCACTACGGTAGTTTAGTGCATTGTAAAATCTGATTTCCAATGCAAATACTGCATCATGAGTGAATCTGACACCTCTTATTATACAATATAAACTCCTTGTTTACGCAATGAGCACAAAGAATGATGACGTCATCGTTATCAGCACCCTACACTACTTGGTAAGGTTTGAAATCTACTGTTTAAAAAATTAATTAATCGTAGATAATCAATCAGTTTTCACAATTTTCCACATGAATTGAACTTACCTAACATCCAGGACAATGCTAAACTGGCGTTTATAGGGCTGGTGATGGCTCTTAATAATCTCATCAGAATGTGTATCAGCACTTAAAAGTGACAACATGCTCAGAGAGTTTGAGGAGAGTGGAAATGTTTGTTCGTTTGTAGACAAGAGAAACTTAGAAAGTGATGTGCCCAAATGGAGCAACCACCAGAAAGTGATGATGCAATAACTGCAGCATTAACTAATGAGCACAAGAAAAGCCGGAAGAGAACACGAAATGAAGACACATGGAAGAGAAACCAGGTTAAGAAGGTGGGGGCCAGTGGTAAACTGGTGTCTGCTAAGCAGCCTTTGCTGACTGGAATCCTGTGCACAAGAAAATGTCATAGACAGTGTAGCATGAAACTGAATGAAAGTCAGGACAAACTGTTTTAACGGTTTTTATAACCTTTCTTGGATGTCAGTTAAGTTCCCTTCATGTGTTTCTTCAGTTAAATTCACCTTTTTTTTCAGTTAAGTTCCCTTCATGTGTTTCTTCAGTTAAGTTCCCTTCATGTATTTCTTCAGTTAAGATCACTTCATGTGTTTCTTCAGTTAAGTTCACTTCATGTATTTCTTCAGTTAAGTTCCCTTCATGTGTTTCTTCAGTTAAGTTCCTTCATTGTTTCTTCAGTTAAGTTCACTTCATGTATTTCTTCAGTTAAGTTCCCTTCATGTTTTTCATTGTTCTCATGGTTTTTCAGTTAAGTTCCCTTTATGTGTTTTTTCAGTTAAGTTACTTTGTAACCCTTTAGCCAATGGTTCTCATGGCTTGGGTGCGTTTTCTCTTCAGGTTTCTTAGTTAAGTTCCTTCATTGTTCCCTTTGAAGCTTCCTACCACTTTTTTTATTTTTTTTTGTCCCCGGTTTCGTATCAAGAATTTGGGTTTTTTTAGGCCTAATGCTTCCTAGCAAGGATGAAGCTGCATAACACAAATTAATATTTTAAAATATTTATAACCGGATTTGTAACATTCATTTAGGAATTTTAGTTTTTTTTTTTCGAAAAAAAATGAAATTTTATTTTATAAGGGTACTCCATTTCTGGTACTTTTGCATACATAAAATTATTTAACTGGGGGAAACAAAGCTGGATGAAATTAGAAAAAAGTTATTAAAATAATAAAAATTTTTTTAAAGCGGATTGGGAAAACTTTTCTTTATTAAAAAATGGGAAAAGAAATAATTTTCCCGTAAATGGAAACAATGCCGTTTTATGCTTTTATAAAAAGTTTTACTTTATTTTGGGAAAAGTCATTTTTGTTCATAACTAATATAACATTTCTTATAGCTCGCAAAAAACTGACAATGGGAAAAATTGGCAACCAGCTCCGTAGTTAAACTTCATATTCTTATTTTTGTTTTTAAAATACGAGAATTAAGTAAGCCTTTTTTGACTTTTAACAAAAAATCGACAGCTAAAAAAACTATTATGCCAAAACCTTAAATTGCATACCCAACTGCATGCTTCTTCTTGTTATTGCATTCGAGAAAGTATTTAACTTTTTTGGCGGGAAGAATCGGTTTTTTCATTTAATTTTACGCATAAACCGAGAGGTTTGGCTTAGCACATTTCGTGAATAACGGGTTTTTTATTACCTGATAATCCGGGAAAAGTGGACACGGATATAAATTTTCAATATATGTGATTGCCTCATTACTCATTTTACTGCTCTTTTTAAAAATAACTGAAAACAATAAATGGTATTTCCCGACATTTTAAGCCAATTTCCCGTTTTGGGAAGTCACTTACCTTTATTAAATATTAATTGTCGGAAAGTTCACAAACATTTTCGGGTTTTTTTCCTTTATCCACCAGAAAAAGGATTTTTAAAAAAGTCCAAAATAATCCAAATTTTTTCCGGGTTTTTTAATTTCCCCTAAAAAAAAAGGGAAAAGGGAAAACAAAGGGAAAAGCTTTTTTTTATTTTTTAAGGGGGAAAACCCCAAAAAAATTTTTTCTTTTTTTGGAAAGGAGAAACCCGGGGTTTGAAAAAAAAATGGGGGGGAAAAAGTTAAAAAAAAAAGGGAAAAAATTTTTAAAAAATTTTCCTTTTTTTGTTCCTTTTTAAAAAGATAAATGGAGTGAAAAGGGAGTTTCATGTTTTATGCTTCGTTCCATTCGGTCCCTACAGCGTCCAATAATTCTGCCTGCCATACTGGACTTGAACAGTCTGTGGCATGCTGCTGGTATGTTGAACCGAAGGGGACATACTCGTCCAAACTGGTCAGGGTTCATGCAGTATGTGTGTCAAGGACAGCATAGCAGTGTTGCATATATAGATATGCTGTCTATTGTAGACTTAAATCCCTTAGATGAAAACTGCATTTATTCAACATTGATTTTTATAATCAATCAAGCCAGATTACTAGGAATCGCTTTGACACCAAACATTACCTTTGATCAGCCACTGTACATCAAGGCTGTTGATATTGCTTTGAAAGCAAATTTGGATGTGGTAATTCGTTTAGGTGGTTTTCACCTCCTTATGAGCTTCTTAGGTCCATTGGTCACTTGATGAAAGGATCTGGATTGGAAGAGGTGATGGGGTTAATTTTTGGCCCAAATACAGTTCAGCATGTACTCACTGGCAAAGCATATGCTCGATCTGTGCGTGGACATTTCCTTGTCCATGCAGCGCTACATGAGATTCTGTTGGATTATCTCAGGAGTGCAGAGCCAAATGAAGAATGTTGCCCTAATGTAGTTGTTAGTTCAGAATCAGCTCAAAATCTATGTGGTTCATTCACACAAACACTTCAGTCTGATTTGCTTGTGCTGTACGAACAAACTATGACAAACAAAGTGTGTGCAACAGAGAGAACAGTGCTTGAGTGTGATAGTCTGACTGTTGTACAAAATTTATTAGAGCAACTTAAACTCTCGTTGAGACAACACTCTCGTACGTCCCGCTTATGGTTACTTTACATGACATATATTGATACTGTAAAGATGTTTTTAATAGCAGAACGCACAGGTAATTGGTTACTACATCTGCATGCAATAAAAAGTATGCTCAACCTCTTTGCAGCCACTGGGCACATAAACTATGCTAAATCTGCACGTTTGTATGTGCAACAGATGGAAAACTTGAGTGACACCCACCCACTGCTGTATGACCAATTCCTACTTGGTAACCATACCATACGCCGATCTGATCGATACTGGGCTGGGCTATCATTGGACCTAGTCATTGAGCAAACAATGATGAGATGTATCAAGAGCCAAGGTGGTCTAACTAGAGGGCGGGGCATGCACGAAACTGCTAGAGCCACTTGGTTAAATACTTTAACAGAATGTGCGACTGTGCGTGCTGCATTGTCTGCCATTACCAGATCGGAAAGGTCCTCGCCAGACCATGCCGAGGTAAGTGTTTCACGAAAGCGCCGTGACTTCAATGATTTGTTTAAGATCAAAGAGTATCTCAAGCTGTACAGTCCGTTCCGCTTTGTTGACACTGACCGGCTTGTGAGCTTGTCATCAGGTGTAGTTGCTAATTCTGAAGACAGTGTCAACTGTGATAAGGCAGATGAGGTTGGTCTTCAGATACAGAAGAAATGGGACAATTGCTGTTATGGGGACATAAAGCTAAATAAAGCGGAACAGATAAAAACTATATCCCATTTGATTAACACATGCTCAGTTGAAAAAGAAAAGGTTTGTATTGACCCGAACAGCCTCTTCCACCGACTGGTTCTAGTAGGTGAAAGGAAGGAAAACGTGCGTGAGTGTTTCTCGTATGAACTTACACCTTATCCAATGTCCCTGTTTAAGGATGGACTCATGAGGAAGCCAGACAAACCCGGCTTGTATAGGGACTTTGCATCTGGGATGACTAATGCGCCACTGCCATCTACTGTGCAGTATGTAGTTGATGGTGGATATCTGCTACACAGAGTTAGATGGCTTCCCACAATGGACGCTTGTGACATACTTCCACTATTTTCAAGATTTCTTCAGCGTTTAGGCCCCAGAGTTGAAGTTGTCTTTGATGGATATGCATGTGGACCATCAGTAAAAGATCAAGAGCATTTACGTCGATCAGCCAAAGTAACAAATACTTGTCCTGATAGGATGGTAGATGTAAATACGAAATGTCTCGGACCTCAGGAACCTTTTCTCAGCAACAAATACAATAAGAAAGTATTCATCGACTTACTTAAGCATCATCTTTTACAGAATGGTTTTGCAGTCCACCAGGCACACAGTGATGCTGATGTAATGATTGTTGCTGTTGCTCTGAACTTTGCCAGGAATAGAGATGCCCCTGTTGCTGTTCTGTGTGAGGACACAGACATATTGGCATTGCTATTGTACCACCGAAAACCTTACATGCAGGACATGTACTTCGTGTCAGAATCAAAGAAAGGCAGAGGTGGTAAGGTTGTTGGAGGAAAATCCATAAACATAGGTTCCCTACAGCAAAAACTTGGACGTAGTACATGCGATTGCATTCTAGTTGTGCATGCATTGGGTGGTTGTGATTCTACATCTGCAATTTTTGGCCATGGTAAAGGCACCATATTCAGTAGGATTGCTAGGGACAGTTCCTGCCACGTCCATTGCAATACATTGCAGCATGAGACTTCATCAGTAGAAGAAGTTTGTGCAGCTGGAATTCATTTGTTGGTTGCCTTGTATGGCGGTAAAGTTGGTGAGGCACTTTCACACATGCGTTATGCGGCATACTGTAGCGCATCCCTTAGCCAACGATTCCAGGCAGAAAGGTTGCCTCCATCACAGAGTGCTGCACAGTTACATGCAATGCGTGTGCACCTACAGGTTGTTATTTGGGGAACTTTGGGTGCTTCTGTCATCGATCCAACAGACTGGGGTTGGAAGCTGGACCATGATATGTTCCTTCCTATACAAATACTTGGAGAAATTGCACCAAAGGACATCCTACGAGTTGTTCGTTGTAAGTGCAAAAGCACTTGCTCATCTGCGCTATGTTCATGCAGAAAACACGGTATCCAGTGTGTATCTGCGTGTGACAACTGCCACGGGACAGACTGTAGCAATGCTCGGATGGATGTCAATGATGCAAATGACAGCGACGCAGACAGTGAACACGAGTCCTCGGGTGATGTGTCTGGGATTGCATCCACGTCCATGCCAAACATTGTATGGGATGATGACTTATATTTTGAGGATGAAGAGGAAGTGTAACTAACGGGAATACTTATCACATAGACAGTGACAGTGTCTATGTGATACTACACTATGTTATACTACTTATAAAATAAAGAGTGACTATGGTTTGATAATGGTTGTTCCTCTTTTAGTGTGAGAAATGTGATGACCCAAATGCATCTCCTTTTCTCATAATGTTTTTGTTTTCATTTGGGTAGTTCATTCATCTGCAGCATGAGGCCATTTAATTTATTTTACATTTATTTAGTTTTCAAGGGGGTTGGTGTGCTATGTCCTTGCAACTTGTCCATGCTTTGTGCTAAATGAACTTTTAGTTTTTCTCTGTGTCTTGCTCGTTTCTTCACAGCTGCATCCTTGTGTTACTTGTTGTGTATCCAGGGACCTTTTCGCCTAGTTGTCTGCTTCTGCTGTCTTTCCATTCATCTCGATTTCAGCTTTCTTACACTGTTATTTAAGTTAACTGAAACTAAAACTGAAACTGAAAAGTTGTGAAAACTGTATCTGAAACTAAACTGAAAAGTACAAAACTTTACAAAACTTTAACTAACACTAAACTTTTCATATATCCTATTCTAAACTTAAATTACACTTTTAATTAAGTTTATTAAAACTGAAAGTAACTTTAATGTTAACTGAAAAGTTCTATTTAAGTTAACTGAAGCTAAAACTGAAATTGAAAAGTTGTGATAACTGTATCTAAAACTATACTGAAAAGTACAAAACTGGAACTAAGACTGAACTTTTCATTTATCTCAATTTCAGCTCCTGAAAACTATAAATTTAACTAAAAAAATAACTGGAAAATAAAGAACAGGAACTAAAACTAAACTTGAAAGTTGAAAACTGAATTGATTTTTTTCTGTGTGGTACAAAAATTGAGTGGTGGACATGTCTGAAATTGTTAGAGATAAGATTTCAAAATTATAACTGAAACTAAACTGGAAATTTTAAACAAAACTGAAACTGAATAGTAAAGTGAAACTTAAATAACACTGCCTTCTTCCCATATCAGTTTCTTTCTCTAAGTCTCGTTAGATGTCTTTCTTGCAGCTTGGATATTCTTCTTTTCATGCTTTGCCTTGTTTCTGGTTAAGTAATCCAATGTTGCCATGTATCTCTCTCCCGATCATCATCGTCTTTTCTTTGTCCTGGTATTCTCTGTCATAACTGCTCTCACTTCGCTGTTTGTCTTTTGCAATAAGAGTAAATTTCAACATTCAAAATTAGAATTTCATGAAATTGGGAATATCGGGTGTTTGCTCTTGGTGATTATGATGAAATTAGTTGCTGAAATGCTTATGATGAATGAACTACGGAGACTTTTGCCAACACCTTCTCGTGGTGGTCTCTGAGCATGCAGTTGGTGGTTGGCTAGCTGCATGGCCAAGATTGGCAGTACATTGCTGATTGTGCAGTGTACCTAATGAATAGCCTTGTCACTATTTACTTTTATTTATTAATTTCTCTTCTTTACACTATTACTATTGAATTCACTAACCATGTAAACATAAGATTTGACACAATTTCCTTTTCATGTATGACTAGTAGTTCAGAAGATATAGTAGTTGAAGAAATCTGCAAAAGGTCAAGGTCAGCCTTAAAGTGCTTATCTATCAAACATGGTCCTGATGTTAACATTTTAAAACAGTCATAAATAATCTACCCAAATAGTTCAGCAAAAGAGCTGAATAATGACACCAAGAACTCCTTCCTAGCTCTCATACAAGCCAAGATACAGACATCCAAAGGTCGAGCGGGTTGGGTCAAATTTAGACGACCCATATCTCAGAAAGTAATTGACCCAAAAATTTTTTTTTGCAGATTTATACATGTCTTATGTGGCCCAACATGTGGGCCAAATTTCATGTAAATGTGAATCAGTCATGTCAACCATGCTGGTTGAATTGACATGGAATCACCCAGGGGTAGCCATTTTTTAGTTATGGGTCAAAAAATTTTTATACGTATGCGATACAAATGTATAATTCTAATAATCATTTTCTGTGCACTTTTCCGGTTCTAACGATGTATAACTTTTCCTTGGCAGGATTTTTCTAAGGTTCAGAATAATTCCGGCGGACTATATGGCGAGATCGGCTAATTACCATTGCGTTTTTTTTGTAGAATTAAAAACAAACGTGTAAGAAATCGTAGCATCGTTCCAAGAAATCGGATATATAGGTGTGCTTAGTTACTTTTGGTGCGAGGTATCATCGGGTAAAATTTGATGATATTCGGAGTAACATCGTAAAATCCCGAGTTGAACCTCCAAGTCTACCTTAAAAAATGGTGGTGACCAATCCTGGTCTCCATTTCCCTCTGCCTTTTTCCTTCTCCATCTCTTCTCCATCCCCTTCCCTACAAACGACTTTAGTATGAGTTATCCGTCACTTTAAAGTCACTCGCAGATAAAAAAAAGGACATTTTTACATTCTGTTCCATAACTGTTGAATTATGATCTTGAATTCTGATTCTCTATCTTGTATATGTCTTTTATTGTATTGTATTGTATCTAAAGATTTATGTAACTATTCAGAAGCGCTCTCAGCACGAAAGCCCCGGGGGAAAAGAAATGTCTTTTATGTTACGAGTATGGTGGTTTTTAGGTTAATAAAATAAATAAATTCAGGACAAAAGTAACAGAACAGTTTTTGATTTCCATCGAATGCTTAGTTACATTCAGCTGAAAAAGTAAAGAATCTGGCGAGATTAGACAATAATAAATTATAAGTCCACACAAACTTACAAGAGGTTCACTGTTTTCAGCGATGGCTTTGTGTAAAAATAATATCTGAAGCACCAACTCTGACAATTCATATTCATTAGTGATGTTGAAAAGCATTTCTTCTAAACATTCATCAGGATATTCCATCGAAAATGCAACACCAGAAAATATATAGAAATTTCCCACCTATGTCAGAGATCATTTGTGCTGGATAGTCATATCAAGAAGACAAGAAAAAGCCATTCCAAAGCAAAGACACACGAATGCGAGTTTTGTAAAGAAATATTTACGCAAAGCAAAAGCCTGCAGAAGCACATGACAATCCATGCTGCTCGAAAATCAAACATTTCTCTGGTACATGAGACAACAATCGCATACTCTTCTAGTCTGAAAATACACACTAGAACCCATATTGGAGAGAAACCGTTTCAGGGCAAAGTATGTAAACAAATATTTTCTCGTTCTTACAGTCTGGAGCTCCATATTAGAAATGTCTTACCAATGCCAAATATGTCAAAAACGTTTTTCCCAATCTTCAAATCTAACAGCCCATGCAAGAATTCATACCAGAGAGAAACCTTACCAATGCCAAATATGTCAGAAACGCTTTTCTCAGTGTTTCAGTCTAAAATGTCATACAAGAATCCACACTGGAGAGATGCCTTTCCAATGCCAAGTATGTCAGAAGCGTTTTTCCCAATCATCAAATCTAGTGCGCCATGCCAGAACTCATAGCGCAGTGGAACCGTATGAGTGCCAGTTATGTGAAGTTAAAACTAAGTATAAAGATCACTTAAAGAGTCATATGAGAACACACACTAGGGAGAAACCATACCTATGCCGCGTATGTCAGAAAACTTTCTCAAACAATTCACATCTAAAAAGTCATGAAAAAACTCACTCTGAAGAGAAACCATTTCTGTGTATTGATTGTAAAAAAATATTTTCCACATCTTCGAATTTAAAAAGACATGTTAGAATCCATACTGGAGAGAGACCATTCCAATGTCAGATATGTAAAAGAAGTTATTCCCGATCTTCTCAACTGCGAGACCATGTTCGAACCCATACTGGAGAAAAACCATACCAATGCCAGATATGTCAAAAACGGTTTATCCGATCTTCTCATCTAAAAAGTCATGCAAGAATTCATACTGGAGAGAAACCACACCACTGCCAATTATGTGAGTTTAAAACTTATACTAAAAGTGATCTAAATATTCACTCGAGAAGACATACTGGAGAGAAACCATACCTTTGCCAGATATGTCAAAAAACGTTCTCATGCGCATCAGGTTTGAGAGGTCATGAAAAAATCCACTTCTTGTCTAACTGAAGTCTGCAAAATCAGTTGACAATTCAGGACTTCGAAACAGATTCAGTTTTAGCAGCGATCAATCTCATGAATAAACCCTAAATGGAGAAATACATTTTCGCGATCTTCAAGTCTACGAAGAAACAAATGTCTCAACCAGAAATTACCTGAAATTATTTGACGTTGTTGACGTTGGTGAACAAAGAATAAAAGTGGAAGTGTGGACTGTGGAGCCACTCAATCTGATACGAACGAATTCATGCATTTTGGATTCAAAGTAAGAGTTTTAGTACAGTACAACTGAGGATTCTTCTCGGGGCTGGACATATTCAAGGATCCTGCTTTGGTTTTTTGCGTTTTTGTATCATCTTTCGCTCATTATTAGGCATATTATGCTTGGTTCAAGTTGGGCACTTCAATTCAATCGACTGATTTTATTATGGCAATGATGGTATACTTATCATGATCTTTTTCACATAGTAGTACTCTCACCCTGTTACTATTGCGAAACAGCGATCACAAGGTAATTGCAACGATAATTTCACACATAATCAGTGCTGATGGTAACGATGCTGTTAAGGTTTAAACGTTTTAACAAATTAAGTTGGTTCGATCTGGGACTATTATTACTGACGGGATACGCAGCGGCAATATGTCAGCCAATCAGAGATCGTCTTTTCTGAAACATCGCGGGCGATGTATGTGACCATCTATTTTTAGATTACACTGTCATCCGGGCACTCAGCAGGTAAATACTCTCGACGGAGCAAACGCAAACAAAGCCAAATAAATCATTCTCGACGTTGTTTTAGTAATTTACAAGATACATACGTTGCAAATATTTTTATTGAATTAAGTCGCTTTCGTTTCGTAACGACAATCGTCCAGAAAAGAAACGGGACTAAAACTGATCTGACCTGCAAAGGTCCCGGATGTAAAATCAGAGTCACAGACATAATCTCTAGGGCAATGACACAATTTTCGTCCGTTTCGAATCCCTTCAGTAATAATAATCCCAGGTTCGATCTTTGCTGTATAGGTTGTAATGTATTGGCTGATAAAGATTTTGATCTTTGTCACAGTTATCCAGTAACGATTCTCAGAAATATTATAGTCAGCAGAATGGCTGAAGATGGACCCGTTGTAAATTGCCACAGTGGAAACTTTAAATATTTTTCACCTTATAAATCAACTCCTGTATGATTTTTTAAGTTTCAGTTTTATTTCGTTTCGAGGGTTCTACATTCGTATGCGCCCGATAATATAATTTAAACACCGTGACCAATAAACGACCCTGAAGAGAAATTGTGTTATTTGTTGGAATAAAAAAAAGTCTAGCTATCTGTTATTGTAGCGTGGTAAAGGGCAGCCATGCAATTATTGCGGATAGCCTTATCCTCTAGCTCTATTGTAGTGTATTGTATTGTATTGTATTTGAACACTTCTTATAGCGCCCCTACCAGATTTCCCATTCAGAGGCGCTCCCGACTACTGCGCGAACGCTGAATCGGAGTTTCACGCCGAAGCGCATGAGCAATTGCGAGTGAAGGACTTGCCCAGGGTCCCTACGCGGCGACTTTGAGGTGGATTCGAACCCGCAACCCTCCAGCTGCAAGGCACCGAACATACCCCTAAACCACCGCGCCCCAGTTGTATTGTGATGTGTTGTATTGTGTGTTGTATTGTACTCCACGTTTATAATGCGACCGAGCCACCCGCAGTAAAGATCCGAGAAATTAATCTCTGATAAACCGACCCGACCGGGAAGCGAACCCGGGGCGCCGTACCAACGATTTACGTGAGATTTACTATGGCTCGCTTGTTGACAGCATCAACAGATTAACTTTGAAAATTACTGAGTTGATTATTTCCTGTTAGTTTCCTGTTGTTGTTGAATGAATAGACGGCTTATTTATTGATTGATTATCCCGCAGATCTAAAGTTAATGAGTTTAATATAGAATAATACTATAACAGAGCTATTATTGTTATTATTATCATCATCATCATTCTAAACGTCTTATCGTCATCATCATCATCATCATCATCATCGGCGTCATCATCATCATCATCATCATCATCATCATCATCATCATCATCATCATCACTATTATTATTATTATTATTATTATTATTATTATTATTATTATTATTATTATTATTATTGACATTAATAATAGCAACAACAATAACAACAACAAAGTAGTAGTAGTAGTAGGCCTAGTTGCGATAGTAGTTTTAGTAGTAGTAGCGGTAGTAGTAGTAGTAGTAGTAGTAGTAGTAGTAGTAGTAGTAGTATTAGTAGTAGTAGTAGTAGTAGTAGTAGTAGTAGTAGTAGTAGAAGTAGTAGTAGTAGTAGTAGTAGTAGAAGTAGTAGTAGTAGTAGTAGTAGTAGTAGAAGTAGTAGTAGTAGTAGTAGTAGTAGTAGTAGTAGTAGCTAGTAGTAGTAGTAGTAGTAGTAGTAGTAGTAGTAGTAGTAGTAGTAGCAGAAGTAGTAGTAGTAGTAGTAGTAGTAGAAGTAGTAGTAGTAGTAGTAGTGAGTAGAAGTAGTAGTAGTAGTAGTAGTAGTAGTAGTAGCAGCCAGTAGTAGTAGTAGTAGTAGTAGTAGTAGTAGAAGTAGTAGTAGTAGTAGTAGTAGTAGTAGCTGAAGTAGTAGTAGTAGGACTAGTATCACCAGCAGTTGTAGTAGTAGTTATAATAATAATAGGTTGTCAGCTTATGTAACCTGTCACATGCAACTGTAGTACTGTCTCAATTGAAATGTACATTTTAACTCTGTGGTCTATATACTGCCACCTAGAACACTAAGTATAGTACATTGCAGACACGATCAGGCCCGTTGTGCGCTTACATTCTCTATTATATGTAACGGTGATATTGTAACACCAAAACTTCACGTTGGTACGGGTAAAACCGGATATACCCGTACCCGTGATAGCCCTACCCGTGAAATGTGTACCCGACCCGTATCCGATCCGCGGGTACGGGTAAAAACTGCGATTACGTGTATACCCGCAGACCCCTACTGCCCATGTAATTTAATGTAATTAGTAATTTATATAGCGCCGCTCACAGCCGAGGCCATTCAGTAGCGCTCCCAGTGCGAGAACCCCGAGAGAAGAAATAGGTGTTAAGGAGAGAGAGAGAGATGAAGACAATGATCCAGAAAGGAAAGTCTCACGCAAAGTGAAGGGAAGGGCATTCCATAAAGAGCGCCCAATGATGGCAAAGGATCGAGTTTGAGCAATCGTGGTCCTAGCTCGTGGGACAAACAAGTCAGACCGGTCCAGAGATCGGAGAGGCAGATGAGAAGATGCAGAAAGAGGAGGACGAATGTTGTCCCTGAGGTATTTTGGAGCAAGTCCCAGTTTGGATTTGAGGACCAAAGCAAGGACTTTAAACTGAATGCGGTCAGAGAGAGGAAGCCAATGCAGTTGGTTGACCATGATAGATGATTTAATGGGAGTATTTAGGAAGGAGAGCAATCAATCGAGCAGCAGCATTGAGAACAGATTGAATAGGGGATAGACGGACCTTGGGAAGACCAATAAGTAGGGAATTGCAATAATCAATTCTGGAACAGACAAATGCATGGACAATGGATGTCATGGTAGAGAGGGGAACAGATCTGCGAATAACCCTGAGACGCCGGAGGTGAAAGTAAGAGGATCGTGTAAGGTTGGTTACATGAGCAGAAAAAGTGAGAGCGCTGTCCAAAGTGACACCTAAGTCACGCACACAAGTAGAGAACGTAAATTTGGGAAAGTTTTCAGAGAGAAGCGAAAAGTCAATTTTCAGAAGTTGTTGGTGTGTGCCAAGCTAAATAAGTTGAGTTTTGGAAGAGTTTAGCGAAAGGCGATTGGAAGACATCCACAAATGCAAGTCATGGGAAAGGGCTTCAATACGGCGAGCTAAAGTGAGCTGAGTAGACGCAGGACCATGAACATATGCCTGAACGTCATCAGCAAAACGGTGACCAGTAGCAGAGTAATTTGTAAACAGAGAGGTAATATCAGCCGTGTACAGAATGAAAAGAAGGGGTCCAAGGACTGATCCCTGAGGAACTCCTAGAAGGACAGGCACTCAGTTACACCTGGAATTACCAGTTATAACCATTTGGGTGCGACCAGACAGGTAGGATTGAAGCCAGAGAAGAGGGACTCCCTTAAGACCATAGGAGGATTCAAGGCGTTGGAGCAAAATATTGTGATCCACCATTTCGAAGGCTGCTGAGACATCAAAAAGTGCAAGAAGGGTGACCTGAGCCTTATAGCTGAGTAGATGTCAGCTAGCATAGAGAGCAGGGCTGTTTCAGTTGAGTGGAACGCCCTGAAACCAGATTGGTGTGAGGGGAGAAGGCCTGAAGACTCAAGGTAAGGAAGAATCTGAATTGAAACCAGACGTTCAAGGGTTTTCGAAAGAAAAGACAAGTTAGAAATAGGCCGATAGTTTTGTCTTGTCTGTACTCCGGAGATCCTACTCTTGTTGGCGAAGAGTTGGTGTTGCTGTTGGTTTAGCCGTACTTGTCCGGGGAATCAACGCACTGAGTTCTGAATTCTCAAGTTCGTTGGTAAGACACACGTGTGCAGTTCTCTTTTGCTAGCAGCAGAAGCTAGGAAGGCGGAAGTGCCAGCGTTGATGCACAACGGACTCTCAGACCACCACCTCTCATCGGCAGAGAATTTTGGTTGAGAGGTAAGGTGAAGGTTGATATGAGTGCCGCGCGAGCCAGAGAGTTTTGGAAACGTAAAAAACTAAAATTCATGCATAAAAACCTAGGGGGTGGGGTGGTAACCACCACCCTTGGTAGCCCGAGGGTTAAGTCGAACAGCCTTTTGACTTCTAGATTCGTTGTTAATTACCAAGACCGAGTTGGCGTACAGCAGGCGAGAGAAGACAAGAGATCGTGCAGGCCAAGACTAGAGCTTATATGAAGCATAGCACTGATATGACGAAAACATGATTTGCAAAAGTGTGTGATTTTGGTAAAACTGTAAGATTAGGCCTACTTGACTAGTATTTAATGGCACTATGTAGGTCTATATTCGTTTATTTCAGAAAACAACAGGCAGAACGCTGTAGGTTAACAATAACAGTTGCCAGTATGGGTAGTTGGGTACTTATGGATAGGTTAATTAGTAGGGCCTACATTGTATGTTTTTATAATTTTAACACTCTAGGAATACAGTTCATCTAGTCTTTATCGGGGAGGGTGAAATTGTGTGCCCTTCGTCGGAAGTTATATAAAGGTTCACGTTGCACTGGGCAGAGGCTACGGAGAACGTGAAGCTCGTTATTCTGGACGGCCCTAAACAGAGCGTCGTCTGCCGCTTTTGCTAATGTTTCAGACAAATAATCATCAGGTTTTAAGTAACCAGCACGCCTGAGTCTGTTCATTTGTTTAAAATGTTTATTTGTAATTCAATCTGCAGATAACTATAGCCTACTTATGTCATGCAATAATATCATTTCAGCAACTAAAAATGATATGTTCGAATACACCACTAAACTAATGTTTCTATCAATGATTGCTAAAAGATAACAAATAATTTTGAAAATGACACATAATATTTAAGGTCCATCAACCATGCTATATTAATCTGGCAACCGGACTCAGATTTTCACCAGGAAAATTATTTTTAAAATTCGAAATCTGTCAATCAATCAATCAATTAATCAATGAAACTTGATATAACGCCCCTTCAAGGTATGTAGTAGTGATGTGTCACGTGTGTTGAATGTTTTTGAATATGAAACCGCTAGTTTACTGCAATGTTAACTTCTGATTTCCGACTGTAAAACTGGAGCAAGAGTGAATTGACACCTCTTATATTACGATATAGACTCCTTGCTTCTTTATGAGCACAAAGATTGATGACGTCACTTATCAGTTACTTAGTCTACGAGGTAACGTTAAAAATCTACTCTTTAAAAATTAATTCAAGTTTGTCGTCGATTATCAAACAGACTTTGCAATTTCCAATTGATTTTCTCTTTTAGTTATTATTATCAGTGTACCTGACAACTAGCGGATTGCAATTAGTCAATTATTGAGGCGTTTTGAATATCCGTCAATCGTTTTGTTCGTCGATATGTAGGCTGCTTAAGGGTAATCTTCCTAAATATCTTCTCCATATAAAAATTTCAGTGCATTTTACAACCGTAATATATTGCTATCAAGGGCGTAAGCATCTAAACCTCGGCGCGTATGTTTCCGTTCTCAGTCGGTGTCTGGCAATTTGGTTAGACATTTATGAAAGGGTCCTTACTTATTTACTGAAAAAGGACTTCTGCTGACAATTCATACGGAAAGGTCTTCATTCTTTTTTCCCGTTTTATGTCGTGCTACAGGGTGTTATACCTTCTTTTTATTATTAAATATTATTATTATTATTATTATTATTATATTATTATTATTATTATTATTATTTTTATTATTTTATTATTATTATTATTATTTTATCACCATCATCATCATCATCATCATCATCATCATCATCATCATCATCATCATCATCATTATTCTTGTTCAGTTCGTATTATCTAGAACTGCAGCAACTCGTCATTTAATGTGCTCTGGTTATCAACAGTGCAATCAAGAACTGGATTAGGCCTATTATTTGTTTTCGCATAGAAAATTCATGTTCTTTCTCATTCAAGCCTAGATTTGCACTTTTATGTCTTGTATGAATCTGTTGCTTGACAGCAAAGATTATTCTTCGAAAACTGTCTATTGAGGCAAACTCGCTTTATTTTATTACGTTTCCATATAATGTTAATTGCCCATCAACTTTCTAGACTTATCTTTCATTCACAAAGTTCTAATAGGTTTTGACGGGTTATGAAACGAAGAAAAAGTAGTAGCTAAACTTTAAAAAATGTTATAAGGTTCTCTTGTAATATCAGCTAACTGTAATTTTCACATGTTAAAGTAAATGCGCATTCGTTTGAATACAGTGTGCAAAGACTATTCTAGATAGTCGAATACAGACTGTTAGTTCATGCTCAATGTGATTGTTGTAATTGTCTTTTCAAATTGATATTGTGTCTTAGGTGATCGTACTGGCGGAATTCTGATTCTGTTTCCCATAATTATATGCCTTTAAATTATTAGGATGATTTTTTGTTTAGGTTAATAATATGTTAAAAAAGAAAGATAAAAGTAAATCTACTGTTTTAGATTTCTACTGTTATGCTTAGAGAGCTTCATACTGAAGAAGGCAACTTACAAGAGTTTCATTGTTTTCAACTCTAGCTTTGTGTAAAAATCATATCTGAAGCACAAACTCTGATACTTCATAATCATAATGTCGAAAAGCATTTCTTTCAAACATTCATTAGGAAATTCCATCGTAAATGCAACACAAGAAAAGATAGAAAGTTCCCAGCTGCAGAACCGTCTTAGAATCCATGCCGAAGAGAAGCCTTATCCAATGCCAGGTAGGCCTATTTCAAAAGCGTTTTCCCCAACTTCCAGAAAAAAACCTTCATGCAAGAATTCATACCGGAGAAAAATCTTACCAATGCCAAAACTGTCATAAACTTTTTTCTAAGCCTTTCAATCTTACATGTCATACAAGAATTCATACCGGAGAGAGGCCTTACCAATGCCAAATATGTCAGAAACGCTTTTCTCAGTCTTCAAGTCTAACAATTCATGCAAGAATTCATACAGGAGTAAAATCTTACCAATGCCCAATATGTCAAAAACGTTTTTCTCAGTGTTCCAATCTAAAACGTCATGCAAGAATCCATAATGGGGAGATGCCCTACCAATGCCATATATGTCAGAACCGTTTTTCCAATTCTACAACTCTCACACTTCATGCAAGAATTCATACTGGAGAGAAATATTACCAATGCCAAATATGTGAAAAACGTTTTTCTCAGCTTTCCGGTCTATCGTGTCATAGAAGAATCCATACTGGAGAAAAACCTTACAAATGCCAAAAGTGTAGAAAACGTTTTTCCAATTCATCAAATCTAACACGTCATGCAAGAATTCATACCGGAGTGAAACCGTACAAATGTAAGTTATGTGAGTTTAAAACTAAGGCTGAAGGTGACCTAAAGACTCATGTGAGAACACATACTGGAGACAAGCCATACCTTTGCCGGGTATGTCAGAAAACATTCTCAAGCAGTTCAAATCTTAGAAGTCATGAAAAAACCCACTGTCAAGAGAAACCGTTTCTTTGTATTCTTTGTAAAAACATATTTTCCAAAGCTTCGAGTTTACAAAGACATGTTAGAATCCATACTGGAGAGAGACCATACCAATGTCAGATATGCAAGAAGAGTTATATCCAATCTTCTAACCTACGATATCATGTTCGAACACATACTGGAGAAAAACCATACCAATGCAAGACATGTCAAAAACGGTTTATCCAATCTTTTAATCTTAAAAGTCATGAAAGAATCCATAGCGGAGAGAAACTATACCACTGTCAATTGTGTGAGTATGAAACTAATAGTAGAAATCATCTAAAGAGTCACACGAGAACACACACTGGAGAGAAACCATACCTTTGTCAGGTATGTCAGAAAACATTCTCACGGGCTTCAGGTCTGAGAAGTCATGAAAAAACCCACCCCGTGTCTGACTCAAGTTTGTAAAATCATTTTCCAAAGTTTACAGTCTGCAAATAATTATGTTGAGCAACGCCTGGCAAATTCCAGAACACTCTCAAGCTATTGTTTCAGACTTTGTCAGGTAACATTTATTCACTTCGTCAGAAATACGCGAATTAATCATGTATGGGGAGAAACCATTCTGTGTCAGATTTGTAAAACACATTTCTGCGATTTTCGAGTCTATAAAGAAACAACAGTCTCAACAATAAATTACCTGAAATATTTGACGTTATTGGTGTTAACCAACAATAGTTGGTGAGCAAAGAAGAAAACTGGATGTATGGAGCTACTCAATCTATGACGATGCGCCCTATAGAATTGATGCATTTCAGTTTTCGATTCAAAGTAGGGGCCTAAGAGCTTTAGTACACAAATGAGTATGCCTGCAGGACTGGACATATTAAAGGACCTGCTTTTGTTTTGCGTTTTTGTGACAGTTTTAGTTCCATTTAGGTAGTCCTATAATTCTTATGTCTAGTTAGAAGCGTTTTAACTCTATCGGACTGTTTTTGTTATTGCGCTTCTGGCTTTCTTCACACGATCTACGGTAACTTTGTTCGTGTTTTCACTCAATTCAAGTTTTACATAGACATACTCTCACGCTGTTACTGTTCCGTAAATGCAATCACAAAGTAATTGCAACGATGCACATAATTGCACATAATCAGTGCTTTTGTTAAGGTTGAAATGTTTTTGCAAATAAAGTTTGTTCAATCTAAATGTTGTCATAGTAGCATCCATGTACAGCCGAGGGCATAATATAGGACCGCTGTAAATTGCCGACAACATAGTGAAATGTCGAAATATTTGTCACTGGAATAGGCCTCTCTGAATCGACTCCTGTTTGAACTTATTCTATTTGGGTTTAAGTTTAATTTTGCTTCATTTTGATTGATAGATTGATGCTCTATTGAAACATCACGCAACTCAAATTAAATAATCAATGAAATTCGTTCGAGTGCATTTTGAGTAGGTCCTTTGAAAAGGCGTAATGTAAATTCTATGAATGAATGAATGAAAATATAATTCCGCCTATTGCAAAGGTTCTACATTCGTATGCGCCCGATAATACAGTTAAAACAGTGCGAACAATAAAATGGTCTTAAGGAAGAACGGACTTTAGGATGGAGTTATGGAACGGGCAAAAAGACGCACAGTCCTCTTCAGACAGAAGGACGAACGGACATAAGGACGGGAGAAAGAAGGACGGATAGTTTGACGGCGGACAGGCGTCTGCGGACGGAAAGACAAAAGGAGAGAATCACGGAAAGACAGAGGGACAGACGGAAGAACGGGTGGGAGGATGAACGGAAAAACGACCCAAAGAGAGGACGGGCAGAAGGATGAAAGGACAGAAGAATGGATTTCTTACAAGGACTTCAAGGCAACAATCAGCAAACATGCTGGCAACTTTTGATCACTATTAGGCCTACAAGACGTTTGCTCAAAAAGAATTTCACTCAACTCTACTGTGTACCCAGCCAATTTTAAAATAAATACCTCATTTTGACGCTGGACGTTATCAGACGATGATAACGGTTTGTAAAACGTGTAATTGTAAACCAATCACTCATATACTCAGTCATTGACACCTCATATAATACTATATTAACTCTTTGTTAACGTAATGTGTACAAAAAATGATGTCATTATGATCAACGAGGTAAGGTTACAAAATCTACTTTTTAAAATTAATTCATGTTAATAATCGATTATCAATCAGTTTCACAATTTTCAATTAACTTTCCCTTTCTGTAGAATGTATCGTTATAATAATTTTCAGCGCAGCATAGGCCTAGTGTCTCGCTACTGGTTTAGTGATTGTCACGAGGGACTAAAAACCCTGCATAGGAACTTAGCCTACTTCTACTATTTCTGACCTATTGTTGATGAACTATTCTTTGAATCTGAGATCGATGTTCTTTCAAAGAATAGCCTACTTTTAATTGGATATAGTGGTCTTTATTTTCTTAGCCTACTTATGAGTAGGCTGACATTGATACTTCACCCTAACTAAATCAAAATGGTTTTACAATGGAACCTCTCCGCTGGCGTTATTTTTTTACAGATTTCTTTGTTATACAATAAACTTTAGAATTTGGAACATTTTCAATACAAGCTCATTTTCAAAAGATATAATGGTCACATATTAATTTTACAGATTTTGATTAATCAGAAGACAATCAATCAATTCAATCAATCAGTTTCGTTTATTCTCAACATCAAGCTAACAAGTCGCAACTTCTCGCAGGTAGCAAAAATTGCCTCTGCTCCGACAGTAACGGTTAGTTATTAAATGGGTTGAGATAGCAAATAGGCTATTATCTCAGCTCTTAACAGTTAGTTAATTGTCAACGTCAATTATTTACTTTTCGATTACAGAAACCAGAAATGTATCTACTCCTTTGTAAGACAATTCTCTATCTGGCCTTCATTCTGTCCTCCGGTTCATTTCGCATACGACATCGAAAAACACAAACACTATGTTGAGTACAAATCTGACCAATGGATCAATGTTCAAGAAATGCGCTATAAAATGTATAGACGTAGTCGTGCATCCTTGCCGGGGTCTTCGGGGCGTAACTTCCTGGAAATGCTTCAATATGGCGAGATCGACTTATTTTCAATGCGTTTTTAGAATTAGAAAGCGTTTAATAAATCGTAGCATCGTTTCAAGAAGTCAGGTATAGGTACGCTTGACTAATTTCGCTTCGATGTATCATCGGGTAAATTTTGTTGGAGTAACTTAGTAAATCTGTAACTCTGCCGTACAAAATGGTGTAATATGAGCCACTTTCCGTATTTTGAAACAAAATCTTTAAAAATTTATTTGTACGGATTAAGGAATAATTCCTTCATATTTGGCAACAACTCGTGCCAAGTAATGCATGGAATAAATAAACTACACGTTCAATTGCTTATGTGCTATGAAATAGTAAAAGTTTCTTAGGGGGTCCATATTAGAAGCCCTTCCCCTATGTGAGTTTAAAACTAATACTAAAAGTCATCTAAGTGGGCACAGCAGAACACATACTGGAGAGAAACCATACCTTTGCCAGATATGTCAGAAAACGTTCTCATGGGAATCAAGTCTGAGACATCATGAAAAACCCACTCCGTGTCTGGCTCAAGTTTGTAAAAGCATTTTCCAAAGCTCACAGTCTGCAACGTTATGTTGGAATCCATACTAGAAAAAGCTGTACAAATTCCAGTTATACCAGAGAACATTCTCGCGCGATTTTTTCAGGTACGTCAGAAACATGTAGGCTAGTTTCTTAGAAATACATGAACAAACCCTTAATCTAGAGAAACATCAGGTTTGTAAAATAACATTATTCGCGATCTTCGAGTGTAAGAAGAAACAAATGTCTCAATCAGAAATTACCTGAAATATTTGACGTTGGCGAACACAGAATAAAAATGGAAGGAGTGAACTGTGGAGCTACTCAATCTATGTTTTGTATTCAGAGTACATGTAAGAGCTTTAGTACAGTACAACTGAGTATTCCTGTAGGACTGGACACAATTAAGGATGCTGCTTTTGTTTTGCGTTTTCTAGGCACTTTCACTGCAATTTAGGTAGGCCTATAATTCCTATGTCAAGTTATAAAATATAGTGTAACTGAGTATTACTGTAGGACTGGACATAGTTAAGCATCCTGCTTTTGTTTCGCTTTCTTGTGACACTTAGTTCAATTCAAGTAGTAGGCCTATAATTCTTATGTTTAGTTATAAGCACTTTAACTCTTTCGCACTGTTTTTGTTATTGCACAACTTTTGTAGCTTTGTTCGTGTTTTCACTCAATTCAAGTTTTACGTAGCCTAGTTGTACTCTCACGCTGTTATCGTTCCGTAAATGCACTTGCAAAGTAATTGCAACGATAATTTCACACATAGGCCTAATCAATGCTGATGGTAACGATGCTGTAAAGGTTGAAATGTTTTAGCAAATAAAGTTTGTTCCACGTTTTTTTGTCATAGTTAACCAGTAACGAGTCTTACAAATGTAGCATCCATCAACAGCTAAGGGCGGAAGATAGATCCGCAATAAATTATTTGGTCACAACATAGGCTAGTTAACAGTGGAAATATGTGTCAAATAGGCTATATTCCCTTCCATCAACTCCTCTTGTATGAATTTATTATATTTTGGTTTAGGTCTTTTCGCTTTATTTTGATTGATTGATTGATACTGTTTATTGAGACATCACATTACGCAAATCAAATAATGAATGAATTCGTTCGAGTGCCTCTGAGTAAGTCCCTTGAAGAGGCGCTATATAAATTCTATGAACGAATTAATGATAATTCATTCCGCCTATAGCAAAAGTTCTACATTCGTATGCGCCCGATAATACAGTTAAACACTGAACAATAAACTAGCCTAAGCAGACCTATTGTATTTGGATGGAACAGTCAGTAGCAACTCTATTCCCTATTCGAGCAGATCTAAACAGTTTCCAACTGTTTATTATTATATTAATAACATAAGCACACACATTGTACTTCGAAGGATCAACAAGTAAGATGAGAGAAACAAATGAGTCTTCAAAATCTTTTAAAACGCTCGAATAATATCAGGATCTCTAAGCTCAACTGGCAGAATATTCATTTCCTCAACTTTGAACTATTCATCTGGACAAACTCCTGGAATTGCTGACAGAAAACATTCCACCGATGTGGTCAAGAGATTGGAAACAGGAGCGGACTGACAGAAGGAAGAGCTGGAGAAGGACGGAGACAGATACAGAGGCACAGTGAGGGAGAGACAAAGACAGATATAAAGACAGAGATAGAGATTAAAGATAGAGATAGGGTAGGCATAGAGATAGAAAGTAGAGATGGAGAAAGGGGTGGATTGTAAGACGGAGAATTATGAATTAGGCTATATGAAGCTCAGTGAGGGAGTAACTGAGACAGAGACATAAAAGATAGACAGAGGATGGGAGCAATGAAACAATAAGGTAACGGCTTAACATGATTGTACTGGCTACACGGAGGCCCAGAAGGGATCATGGATCCCACTAAACAGGGACACCAAAGCATGCAAAACAAAACAGATATGAAAAGAAAGACAGAAAATAGATACTTAAAGTGGAGTAAGCCTTGATAGACAGAGATAGGGACAGAGATAGATAGATAGATAGATTTAAATAGATAGATGGATGGATGGGTAATAAGGTCAATGGTCAATAAGCATGACAAATGGTAACAGATTCCGTTGAGAAACCTTTTGTATCAATTTCGTTAAGGTGAGTGGTTATTCTTTTATATTTTGACCCGTCTAATGCCACTCTGGTATTAAAAATTAATTAAAATTAAGTTGAATAATTAGACACTAGTCTTGTTCTCTTTGTGCATTCTTATCCTAGTATCCCATATTTCTTATAAATTGCAACAAATGCCTTAAATCTGTTGAAGTCATGCTGTGCGTTAAATATTCGCTAAAATTTTGAATATAAAATCGCTAGTTCAGTGCAATGTAAAGTTTTTATTCCAACTGTAAACTGCATCTAGAGCATGGACCCATGGTGTAAGAGTAGAGTGAATTTGACACCTCCTATAAGATAATATTAACTCCTTGTTAACGGAATGAGCACGAAAAATGATGACGTCATTATAATCAGCGACTTAAAGTACTAGGTAAGGTTCCAAATGTTCTTTTTAAATATTACTGAATGTTAAACGTCGATAATTAATCACGTTTTATAATTTTCAATTGCTTTTCCCTCTCTGTAAAAGATCCCGTAATAATAATTATAATAATTATCAGTGTAGGCCTACCCTAAAGTCTCGCAAGTAAGGGATCGCATTAAATATTGTGGCGTTTGCTCTGTCAAAGAATAGTCTACTTTCAATTGGGTATATTTGTCTTGATTTTCTTAGGCCTATTTATGAGTAGGCTGACATTGATACTTCACCCTAACTAAATCCAAGTCCCTTTACAATGGAACATCCCTCACAGGGGTTATTATTTTTGCAGGTAATTTTCAGTTATACATTAAAATTTAGAATTTCAAAGATTTACAATACAATCTCATTTTCAAAAGTTATATGGCCAAATATTAATTTTACAGATTTCTTATTAAAGAAAAGACGTCAATTAATTACGTTTCTATAACAGACTATCTATGAGGTGACGTATCGATAGTCCAAAGGTCCAATAGCTCCAATAGTTCGATAGTTCGAAAGTTGTAGGATTTTGCTTGATGAAAAAAATTCTTTCTTAAATAGAAGTTGGAATGATGAAAGAATGCTATAGTGTAAGTAGAAGTTGGATTGATGAAACTATTTTATGGTATAAGTGGGAGCTGGATTGATGAGAAAATCATGATGTAAGTAGAAGTTGGAGGTTCTCCCGTAGTTTAGGTTGGTAAATTATTTGAATGGCTTCAATGCCGTACTTTTGTTGGTAAGTAAGCAGTTTACCTATGTCCATGATAACTATAATCAATTCCGCTTCCATTTACTCGAAAAATATTTTTAATCAATCCAGCATCCATTTCATGAAAAAATGACCCAACTTCTATTTAACCAAAAAATATTTTTCATCAATGGAACTTTTATTTAAGCAAAGAATTATTCTCATGGGTCAAGCTTCTACTTACGGAAACAAAAATTTTCACCAATGCAGCTTCTATTGCGTGAAAAACTTAGTTTCGTCAATCCAGCTTCTATTTACGGTTAAAATTATTTCCATCAATCCAACTTCTATTTAAACACATAAATGGTTTCATCAATCCCACTTCCATTTAGGGAAACAATGTCTTTAATCAATCCAGCTTCCATTTTAATTTGATGATATAAAATAATTTACCAACCTAAACTACTGGTTTGCCGAAGTTGGATTGATGTTCAAACTATTATGCTGCAATGGAATAATTTAGTGCGCTATTGTGTCTGATTAATCTAAGACTACAGAACTTTCGGACTATTGAACCTTAGTAGCCTACTATCGACACGGAACCATCCATGAAACCAGAAATGACTAAATAGTCATCTCTCTAAACATCGATATCTACTCCTTTGTAAGACAATTTATCTATATGGCCTTCATTTGAGCCTCCGACTCTTCTTGCAGAGGATATCGAGTACCGACAACACTATTTCGAGGACGAATCTGACCAATAAATCAACATTAAAGAAATGCTCTATAAAATGTATAACATGCAAATGTGCATCCTTACCGAGATCTTCGGGGCGTAACTTCCGGGATATGTATCAACATGGCGGCATGATTGGCAACATGATTGGCAACATTCTATTGCGTTTTTATAGAATTAAAAAAAAACTGACAGAAATCGTTTCAAGAAGTCGGAGATACGTGCGCTTGACTACTTTCGCTGCGAGATATCCTCGGGTAAAATTTTATGGCATTCGCAGTAATTTTGTAATTACCGAGTCTTACCACGGGTAACTCTGCCATGCAAAGTCGTGGTGACCAATAGCCTACTGACCTCCATTTCTCTCTGCCTTTCCTTTCTCATTCTCTTCTCCATCCCCTTCCCTACATACGACTTTAGTACGATTTATCCTTCACTTGAAAATCACTCGCAGATGACAAAGGAGACCTACATTTTTACATTCTGTTTCATAACGGTTGAATTCTGTTCTTGAATTCTGATTCTGTATCTCATGTTTCTTTTTTGCTACGAGAATGGTTTTTAGGTTAATGACAACAATAAACGAATGCAAAATAAATGTAAAAGTACAGTTTTGATTTCTAATGAATGCTTAGTGAGATTCATTCTGAAAAATGCAAACAACTGGCGAGGTTGGACAATAATATCCGTCCACAGAAACTTACAAGAGGTTCAGTGTTTTCAGCGCTGGCTTTGTAAAAAAAAAACTTTATATCTGAAGCACCAACTCTGACAATTCATATTCATTAGTGATGTTGAAAAGCATTTCTTCCAAACATTCATCAGGATATTCCATCGGAAATGTAACACAAGAAAATATAGAATATCTCGAGATACGTCAGAAATCATTTGTGCTGGATAGTCATACGAAGGAAACAACAAAAGCGAATCCAAAGCAAAGACACATGATAAATAGTTACCTACAGAAGCGCATGAGAATCCATACTAAAGAAAAGCATACTTATCCGTGGAAGTCTGGAAACACGCATTAGAACCCACACTGGAGAGACACCATACAGTGCTCCGTGCGAAGTATGTAAACATATATTTTCTGGTTCGACTTTGAAAACACACACTAGAATCCATACTGGAGAGATGCCGTTTGAGTGCGAAGTATGTAAACAAATATTTACTCAGTTATTATTCTCTGCAGAACCATTTTAGAATCCATACTGGAGAGATGCCTTACCAATGTAAAATATGTCTAAAACGTTTTTCTCAACCTTCAAATCTAACAGTTCATGCAAGAATCCATACTGGAGAGATGCCATACCAATGCCAAAAATGTCAAAAACGTTTTTCCCAATGTTCAAATCTAATACGTCATGCAAGAATCCATACCGTGAAGAAATGCCGTACCAATGCCAAATATGTCAAAAAACGCTTTTCCTTGTTTTCGACTTTAACAGTTCATGAAAGAATTCATACCGGAGAAAAATCTTACCAATGCCAAATATGTCATAAACGCTTTTCTCAGTGTTCCAGTCTAACATGTCATACAAGAATCCACACTGGAGAGAGGCCCTACCAATGCCAAATATGTCAAAAGCGTTTTTCCCAATCACAAAATCTAGAGATGCCTTACATCATGCCAGAACTCATACCGGATTGGAACCGTACAAGTGCCAGTTATGTGAGTTTAAAACTAAGTATAAAGATAATCTAAAGATTCATATGAGAACACATAGTGGAGAGAAGCCATACCTTTGCCGGGTATGTCAGAAAACATTCTCAAACATTTCAGGTCTGAAAAGTCATGAAATGACCCACTCTGAAGAGAAACCATTTCTGTGCACTGTTTGTAAAGAAATATTTTCCAAATCTACAAGTTTACAAAGACATGTTAGAATCCATACTGGAGAGAGACCATACCAATGTCAAGTATGTAAACAAAGTTATTCACGATCTTCTCACCTGCGAGACCATGTTCGAACCCATACTGGAGAGAAACCATACCAGTGCCAGACATGTCAAAAACGGTTTATCCAATCTTCTTATCTCAAAAGTCATGCAAGAATTCATACTGGAGAGAAACCACACCACTGCCAATTATGTGAGTTTAAAACTAATACTAAAAGTGATCTAAAGATTCACTCGAGAACACATACTGGAGAGAAACCATATCTTTGCCAGATATGTCAGAAAACATTCTCATGCTCTTCAAGTTTAAGGCGTCATGATAAAATCCACTCCTTGTCTAGCTGAAGTCTGTAAAACAATTTCCAACGTTCACAGTCTGCAAAATTATGTTGTAATCCATACTTGAAAGTCATGCGGCTCATGCCATACAAATTTCAGTTTTACCAGAGAAAATTCTCACGCAATTATTTCAGGTACGTGAGGAAACTTGTTTATGCACTTGTTAGAAATACATGAACGAACCTTTAATGGAGAGAAAAGACATTTTCGCGATCTTCGAGTCTACGAAGAAACAAAGTCTCAACCAGAAATTACCTGAAATATTTGACGTTGTTGAGGTTGGTGAACAAAGAATAAGAATGGAAGTGTGGACTGTGAAGTTACTCAATCTAAGATACGAACGAACGAATTCATGCATATCAGTTTTGAATTCAAAGTAAGAGCCTTAGTACAGTTACATTTGAGTATTCCTGTGGGACTGGACATATTCAAAGATGCTGCTTTTGAGTTACGTTTTGTTTTTGTGACACTTTTAGTTCCATTTAGGTAGGCCTCTAATTCTGATGTCAAGTTATAAGCACTTTAACTCTATCGAACTGTTATTGTTATTGCACTGCTTGTATACTTCACATGTAAGTTTGTTCGTGTTTTTGACTCAATTCAAGTTTTAAATAGTCTTACTCTCACGCTGTTACCGTTCCATAAATGCAGTCACAAAGTAATTGCAACGATAATTTCGCACATAGTGCTGATGATAACGATGCTGTTAGTGTTTAAATGTTTTAGCAATAAAGTTTGTTCGATCTTTATTTGTCATTGATAACCCGTAACGACTCATAGAAATGTAGCATCCATGTACAACTGAAGGCGGAAAATAGATCCGCAGTTAATTGCCGACAACATAGTGAAATTTCGAAATATTTGTCATCCGAATGGGGCCAATTGATCAACTGCTTTTGTATGAATGTATCATACTTGGTTTTAAGTTTTGTTTGGCTTCATTTTGATTGATTGATTGAAACACCACACATACGAGGAGCCATACCTACATACGGAAACAGCGTATGAAAGACACCGAAAGAGAGACAGTTTACTGCCAGATCCAAGATGAAAAAAGCGCGACAAAAAAAACACAGTTAAAGTCGGAGCCACATTAACATCTATTTATCTTACTTTCTATGACGTCACAAAAAATCGCCACACTCCGGAGGCGCAAGGTAAAATAACGCCTTTGCATTATTATATAACAAAACAATCGGTTAATAATGCGTCGGTCGAGTGGCTCAGTCGTTTGGTCACGTGGTTTGGGCGAGTTTACAGAGCTCTCGTCGAATTCCATTGCAAACGTCGTCCAAACAAACACGCAAAGGGTGGATAAGTGGAGAGATGGGAAGTGGAGAGGGGAAGTGGATAGAGGGGAAATGCCAAATTGAAGTCACTCGAGTCCTATCGAACGACCACGAACACTCCTACGCCGCTACAGCTTATAGGTTGGGAAAACACGCCAGAAACAGGACGATGGAAGTGCGGAAGGACAGTCGGAAGGATGAACGTACAGAAGGTAACGGACATAAGGATGGACTTATGGACGGGCAGAAGGACGGACAGCTGGACGGGCGGTCAGGCGGCTACAGACAGAAGGACGGGGTAATGAAAGTCGGAAGGATGAACGGACAGAAGGACGGACAAACGGACGAACGCACATAATGACATAAGGACGGGCAGTTGGACGGGCATGAAGAAAGTCGCAAGGACGAACGAACGGCAAAGGAACTTAAAGAGCAGTTAATTATATCCACTAGTGGATCCGTGATGAGAGATAAATTTGGGCTGATAATGCAAGGGTCTAATTGATCAGGGCCTGCACTGTGTGTTAATTTCAGAGTTGAGTTGAGCTCTAATAATTCCTGAGGTGTTATTGGAGTTACCACAAAAGAATTAGGTAATGGATAATTCATAAAATCACTACACGTTTTTTTAGATCCAGGAATTTTGGCCGACAAGTTCAATTGTATCATAAGTTTGTTAAGTGCCCGAAATACAATTTATATATATAGTTTGATAGACCCAAGGGCAAGGGCTGAACATCACTATCAGACTATCCTTGCAGCCATGCACTCATTCTTAGCTAGCTTACTGCGGCTGCCTACAGATAACAGAGCTTCCATCTTCAGATCCAGTTGAGCGTCTCTTTAGCACTGCTATGACCCGATTTACTCACTCATCCAGGTGAAATCAACTAAGTTCTGTAACAGACTATCATTTTGAAAACTTCTACTCCTAAAAATCAAGAAAACTCTAATTTGTTTTAATGGGTCATAATTGTAAGATCATAAGTGTGCTGTAAGATTGCAAGACGGGTGTCATGATAGAATAATGTTGACAATCCCATTGCCAGGCAATCATCCATGCAGCGCAGTTTATGATTGTGACACGGTTTGCCCGCTTCAACCCTGCAGCGTGAACGGCCGTGTTGAGGCTATTATGAAAGTAATTTTCTATTGACAGCGCTGTCCATTATGAATGACGTTTAGGATACCGTAATTGAAATACAATCGCCTTCTCCTCCTCTGCAAACCCAATCTCGATTATAATGGCACAATTACTGAACTTGTAATTCCTACCCTGCAATTCAACAGTGATCCGTACTTTCTCGTCTGAGAGGCGCAGGCACTGTGCGGTCACAGAGGAATCCCATCACCAGAATGAGGTGCTCGTGAGGCTAGCAGAGAAGCACGATCGCGTGGACCCTATCAGGCCTGTCCATGTCTTGTCTGTACATCGGAGATCCCACTCTTGTTGGCGAAGAGTTGGTGTTGCTGTTGGTGTAAACGCACCTGTCAGTTCATCAATGCGCTGAGTTCTGCATTCGCAGGTTCGTATTATGGTATCTCAGTCGACTGTGTTGGTAAGCTAAATGCCTACAATTCTCTTGTCCTGGCAGCAGAAGCCAGGAAGGCGAAAGTGTCAGCGTAGATTAACAACGGACTCTCAGACCACCACCTCTCACAGGCTAAGAATTTTTGCTGAGATATAGGTTGAAGGTAGTAGATACAGGTAGCACGGGAGCCAGAGAACTTAGGATGTGTAAAAGCCTGTTGACTTTTAGATCCGAGGTTAATTGCCAAAATCCAAAACCAATTTGGCTTACTCCAGGTGAGAGAAGACAAGAGATCGAGCAGGCAAAGACTAGAGGTCATGACGTATAACACTGATATGATACATGTACATGTAGAAATATGATTTGCAAAAGTTTGTGATTTGGGGTTAAAGTGTAAGATTATTTGATTAGTAAAGGGGCTAGGTTATTTGTATTGTATTCTATTGTATTTGAGCACTTGTTATAGCGCCCCTACCAGATTTCCCATTCAGAGGCGCTGTAAATCAATATGGGGTCATTTTGGTCGACTTTTTGCAAGAGTTCTCAAAAGTAAAGGAAAGATTTGGTGGAAGCCAAAGCGTATAACTTACGGACCACATCACTTAGAGAGTCACGTTCCTGTTTGCTGGCAAAGCCCCACCACACTTGGGAACAATAAAGCATTCGGTTGACAGTGGTCGACCGGACCACATCATGAAGCCTGACTCCCAAGAGCCCATGCAAGATTAAAATACGATGGGCGTGGAGAGATTGCTTGGCCCGTACACAAATCTTTTGGATATGGGAGGAAAAACCGAACTTTGCGGAAATCTCGATACCCAATATATTCAGGGATGTGACCCTTTTTATGCCACGTATAATTGGAGGACCTTGTTCAAGATTTACATTTGGTCTGGTCAAGATAATTTCGTTAGATTTAGAATGGTTTAGGTGGAGATTGCATTTGCGAGCCCAGGCACTAATGTGATCTAATTCTGCATCCGTGGTGGAAATATTTGAAGCCAAGATCAAAAGATAGCAATCATCAGCATATTTGAAGATATAATTGAAGCTGTGGAGAGGTTTTAGACCAGAGATGGCCACTAAGAAGTTTGCTGGGCCCATGCGAGAACCCTGTATTATACTAGCATTGATGTGAGCCACGGAAGAGATCACGCCGCGGAACTTGGTGCAATGACTACGATTGCTCAGGGGTATAGGGGTATGTTCGGTGCCTTGCAGCCGGAGTGTTGCGGGTTCGCATTCACCTCAAGCCGCCGCGTAGGGACCCTGGGCAAGTCCTTCACTCGCAATTGCTCATGCGCTTCGCCGTGAAACTCAGATTCAGTGTCCGAGCTGTAGTCGGGAGCGCCTCTTAGTAGAAATCTTGAAGGGGCGCTATAACAAGTGCTCATACATACATACATACATACATACATATATACATACATACATACATACATACATACATACTGGTCAATGATAGATTTTTAGGTGTTTATGTGAATTTATATTGCTCATGCTTGTTCACCAGAGCAGTGGCTTCTATCCCCCCAAACAACCGGGCTCAATCCTCCCCCACGGGCCGGGCCGGCCTCCCCTCTTTCCCAAATACCATATTGCCGACGGAGTTTTAGCTCATTTCTGATTAGATAAATGTTTCTGTAATTCATGGGTTTCCTCTGCTAAGATATCATCAATCCAACTTCTATTTATGCGAAGATTTCTCTCACCAATCCAGCTTCCATTTTAAATTGACCATATACAATGGATATTATGCAAAATAATGAAAGCACGTAATTGGAGGATTGCCAGTAAAGTTGTTAAATGTTTAAGCATGCGAGTCAACGGGTTTGAATTAAGTAGATTAAAATCTCGCATTCGCAATCGCCAAAAAGGACAGTGTTGTATCAATGACATTGCAAATATAATTCAATTATAATTGCAATTACATGCTTGTAAATGTAATTGAATTACAATTACAATTACAATTACTTGATTGTGACAGTAATTGCATTACAATTACATTTTGATTGCAATTCAATTACCAATTACTTTTCAATTATTTCTTTAAAATTTGCAAATGATTTAGAATTGTTTTGCAATAATTTTTCATTTACTCTATTTTTAGACTAAAACATCCCATGGGGCAATGGCCTGTAAATTGTAGTCTATACATTCAATTGTATTATAAGTTTGTCAGGTATCCGAAATACGATTTACAATTATGATCCATTAAAACAAATTAGAGTTTATTTGATTTTAGGAGTAGAAGTTTTTCAAAATGATAGTCTGTTAGAGAACTTAGTTGATTGCACCTGGGTGAGTCAATTTGTCCAGCAGTGCTGAAAAGATGCTCAACTGGAGCTGAAGATGGAAGCTCTGTTATCTGTCGGCAGCGGCAGTAATCAGCGCCTCTGATTGGTGTGCACTGTGAGAGGCGCTATATAAATTGGTAGATACAATACAATACGATACAAATTGATAGATACAGTGAGCTAGCTAAGAATGAATGCATGGCTGCATGGATAGTCTCATAGTGATAGTTAGCCCTTGTACTTGGGGTCTATCAAAGTGTGCTGTTAGATTGTAAGAGGGGTGTAAGGATAGAATAATGCTGTCAATTATGTTGCCATGCAATCATAATGCAGAGCGGTTTATTCAATTAAAGGGGTAACAACTCGCCACCTCATAATTAGCATTGTCCAGTGATGGGCACTAAACTAATTTTTTTCGTTAAACTTCAACTATTTTTCAACTATAATAAAACAGTTTAGCTAAAGTATGCAACTGATTTTGTAAATAACTTAATTAAACTAAAAATAGTTAGTTAAGCTTGTCCAACATTTTAACAAAATTTGTTAGACTTTTCATGTTTTTCTACAAAGTTTACAATTTCACAATAACGGAGGTTACATGAACTGTAATAATGCACAGCGTCAATGAGAATTTCACTTTCAAACTATGTAATGTGTACTAGACTAATAGTCCTATTACAGTTCTACCAGACAATAATGAAGACAGTTGCTAGTGCAAACGATGATGCATCATGCAATTCAATGCAGTTGACTTTGAGTAATAAACCAGTTAGGACTACTCATGACATTCATTGCGGAAGATAGTTGCGCTGCTGCGCAGTTGCTGATTTCTATAGGCCTAGTTAAACTTTTCAGTTAACTAGAAAATATTAGTTAAGCTTTGCTTTTAACTAAACTATTTCTCCGAAGTTAAACTTTATCCTTGATTAAAAAAATAAGTTTTATTAACTGTTTTCAGCTTTTAAGGTAACTTTTGCCCATCACTGACCAATATAGCTAAACGGGCAATCGATACATGCAAATGTGGACAGAACATAATGACAGATCGAGACGTTGAGAGGAATTTTAAACTGAATGATAAATGTAAAGAGGCAGACGCAAAGAGACACAAACAGCGAACGAAAGACACCGACAGAGAGACAATTTACTGCCAGATCCAAAAATAACAAACAAACGCAGCAGAAATAACCCGAAATAATAATCTCAGCGCCAAATAAACATCTTTCAATCTTACTTTCTACGACGTCGTAAAAAAAACTGCAACACTCCGGAGGCGCTAGGTAAAAAATATCGTCTGTGCATTATTATACGACGTAACAATCGGTTAATAATGCGTCGGTCGAATGACTCAGTCGTTTGATCACGTTAATTAGTCACGTGGGTCGGGCGAGTTGACACAGCTCTCGTCGAATTCCATCGCAGACGTCGTCCAAACAAACACGTAACGGGTGGAGAAGTGAAGAGATGGGAAGTGGAGAGATGGAAAGTGGAAAGAATGGAAGCGAATAGAGAGGAAATACCAAACGGAAGTCACTTGCGTCCTTTCGAAGAACCGACACTCCTGCGCCGCTACCGCTATACGTTGAGGGAAAACGTTCGATTGCTGTCAACCAATGAGAGACAGACGGCAAAACAAGAGGACGGAACTGCGGAAGGACAGTCGGAAGGACGAGCGGACAGAAGGAGGAACGGACTTTAGTATGGACTTAAGGACGGGCAGAAGGACGGACAGTTGGACGGACAGTTGGACGGGCGGAAAGGCGTCTACGGACAGAGAGACGAACGGACATAAGGACGGGCGACAGAAAGAGGGGCAGAAGGACGAGCGGACAAAGAGACGGACAATATTCAATTTTCGAAGGAAAACGAAATAAAGGCAGACCAAGACTACGCTGGATAGACAATATATAAATGAGGACTAACATCACTTGGACTCACGCTAAGTGGGGCAATGGACTTGACAAATGACCGAAGGCAGTGTATATAATTTATTCGCACCCATCACCGCCAAATAGCTAGCGTCAGGAACGTCATGCTTGATGCAGTCCAGTGTTTCAACACAGATTCACGTCTCACACATAGCTAGGATGTTCAGCTGTCCATCTGTGATCGTATCGTAATCGTAGTTGCAATCGTTAACGTAATCGCAATCGTAATCGTATAGGGCCTACTCTAAATTTCAAAGGCTCTACTCTGAAGCAAAGCGCAAAGTTCCAGCTTATAATTGAAGACAGACCTTTCCTCATCTGACTGCTAGCTGCCTAAACAGCGCCTCTGAGAGACACTTAGGACGCGATAGTACAAAAATTGGACTGCCAATGACTGGACGAAGGTGTGCTTCAGTGATGAGAACAAAATTGATATCCTTCGGCAGTCCAATTTTTGTACTGTTTTGCCCAAAGCAACCTCTTCTTCATCATGGCCGGTGTGAGTTTGGCTTTCTTAACAGGACGCCGCGCAGTTAATCCAGCATTACACAACTCACGTCTCACAGTTCTGGGTGAAACCTTTACGCCATACTCTGATACCTGACGAGAGAGCTCGGAACTTGTTGCTCTACGATTGGATTTACAGAGTCTGATCAGAATTCGTCTGGTCCGAGTACAAAACCTTGATTTCATGCCGCTACGCTTCCTGTTCTTGGTTCTTTCTTCACAGAAATCTTGACCAAGGTCTAATTCTCTTTTAACTCTGTTAACAGAAGCTGCAGAAATGTCACATTTCTTAGCAATCTCCCTCTGACTGTAGCACTGTTCCTTAATCAAAGTTTTAACAGCAGAAACCTTCCGCGGTGTTAAATCTTTAATTTTACCCATTTTTGATAGAAAAAGTCAAACTTTCCGTGAATAACAGTTATTTCAGTGACAACTGACCTTCACCTACATAACCAAAGAACATAATCTACTCAAAAAACATATAGGCTATATCACTAGCGCAGATCATTGATAATATTATTTCATGAAATTTTTACACTTTCACTCGTGTGTTTCTAATGTTCTGTCCTTGTACTAAATTTAGTGAAAAGAAGAAAAATTTCCCGGAAATTTTTTTTTCCAATTAAAACTAACCTCCACCTATAACCAAAAGATATAATCAATTCAAAAAACCCTAATATTACGAGCGCATAGCATTGAAAATGTAATTTCACACACTTTGTAGTGTTTTATATATGTGTTTCTAATGCTCTGGCCAGCACTGTAGATCGACGAATGTTTTAGCGGATGAGACTATTCTTACTCTTAGGCAACTGGCTATCCTAAGTTCCTAACATTGTTTATCTTCAAGATATCACCGTGATAAATAATTATATGACTTTAGGCTACATTAATAAATTTGACACTTGGTTCTCGTCCGACTTTCTTGTCTTAATCCCATATCTTTTTAAAAATCGCAGTATATGTCTGAAAATCTGTCAAAGTCATGCTATGTTTTAAATAGACCTACTCGCATAGTTACTTCAATATAAAATCGTTACGGTAGTTTAGTGCAATATAAACTTCTGTGACAGATTTCCAACTGTAAGACTGCATCAAGAATGAATCTGACACCTCTTGTAGAACTATATAAACTCTTTGGCACGTAATGAGAACAAATAATGATGACGTCATTATTTTCAGCGACTTGGTCTACTCTACTAGGTAAAGTTTGAAATCTAGGCTACCGTTTAAACATTAATTACGGGTACTGTTAATCGTCGATAATTAATTTTTTTCAATTGCTTTTCTCTTTCAGGATAACGTTCCCTTATAATAATTATCACGGTAAAGTCTCACAACTAGCGGATCGCAATTAATGTGGTGTTTCCATATCCGTCTTTCGTTTAGTTCGTCAATATGTAGGCCATCGTGTAGGCATAAGCTGCTTAACGGTAAACCAAAATAACTTTCCATTAATATCTGTTCCATATAAAAATTTCAACGGATTTTACTTCCTTTCTTGATAATTTTTTATTGCTACCAAGGGCGTAACTCTGCCCTATATACTGGTGGTGACAAATCTCCTCCCCTTCCCTCTGTCCTTTCCTTCTCCCTCTCCTTTACGTCCCCTTCCTTACAATAATGCTTTATTCGCCACTTTGTAGTCGACAACAGATAAGAAAGTGCATGTTTACATTGTGTTTGACAACTGTTAATCTTTGTATAGACGAAACTGAGACCACCACAATAGAGCTAGCAGTCCCTTTAGAATAGGGTGACCATACGTCCCGGTTTTCCGGGACATGTCCCGGTTTTATGTGGTGTGTCCCGGTGTCCCGACGACCTTTGCGAAAGTGCAAAATTGTCCCGGTTTCTGACACAACCAGCCGACACTGTTCAATGTTGCAGTTTTAAACTTGGAAGGCGATAATACAACAGTTTTCACAACAACTGAGGAGCTCAAACAATTAAGTTATACAGAAACACAGAAACTTCAAACACGCAAAGATGACAAAATTCTATAGTTTGAAAGTCAAGTCAAACTTTAAACCATAGTTTACGTTGCTAAATTAATACCGTGTTTTCAATCCAGTAGTTTACGTTGCTAAATAAATATGATGGCTTCAATCCCGCGAAAAGAGAAGTTGGATTGATGAAAATAGTTTTTGTTGTGAAACTAGGCCTAGAAGTTGGATTGATTAAATAATACTTGTGTAAATAGAAGTTGGATTGATGACAGTTATCATAGACATTGGCATCTAAAGAAAATTTTCACTCTTCCGAGAAATAGCAGTAAGTTAGTAACTGAACCTCTTCAAGGTATTTGTGTAGTATACTATAGTATACATATACTATAAGTAACTTACTGTAACTAGAGTAACTGCAGTTGACTGTAGGGAGTAGGGGCCGTCCATAAAGTACGTCACGCTATTTTTGACCATTTTTACCCCCCTCCCCCTGTCACAAACTGTCACAAAACTCGGACCCCCTAAAGTACGTCACACTTTCAACATAGAAATAATAATACTTCCGAAAGCAAGGCTAATACATAAACAAGGCTTCGCAACAGCATTATTACTAGCGCTCCTAGCGAGAGGAATCGTGAAAAACACATTCAGGAGATATGCATTTCATGCTATTTTGACATAAAACTAATTAAAATGTTTCAGAAAATTTTTGAAAATTATTTTTAAAAGCTATGAAATTCTACTATAAAAATAAAAAATAAATTATAAATAAAATATAAAAAATAAATGTGTGACGTCACACATGGCCTGACCCCCTCCCCTGTCACAAACTGTCACACTTTCTTAAACCCCCCCTCCCCCTGGAGCGTGACGTACTTTATGGACGGCCCCGTAGGCCTATAGGGCTATAGGCCCTCCTATAGTCCTATACTTAAGTAATTACAACTGTTAGTTTTCCTAAAAGTGTCCCGGTTTTTGATGGCCAGAAAATGGTCACCCTACTTTAGAATCATTGGTATGCAACGAAACTTACTTCAACTAAAATAACGATAGGCGAAAGTGGTGGCGACTTGTCACCGCCATTTTGAAAGTGATGATGACCGGACAATAGAATGTTACGCCTATGATGGCTATAAATGGCTTTGAATCGTATGCATTTTGAATTTTGAATTTTTTTCATTTGGTTTTCGACCTCAAATTGTTACCTTTTTCGTGGTTCCTCAGTTCAGAACATATAGATTTCGTAAGCAATACGCGTATCGACTTGACTTGCTTGCCACCGCAGCCAGCACTAAAGCGTATTTTTCCTGCTTTGACTACAATCTTCAAGACTGTCTTGACATCTGTCCTTGACACAAATGGACTAACGTTGATATATTGGATATGTAGATTGTGTGCGAGTTTGCTCTACTGAAATCGAGGAAATGTATGACACATTGCTTTGCAACACGCCCTAAACATATCTAAATAGTCAACACAATTACCACATAAGCCCAATAGCCTACGTGAAACGTAGAATAAAGGCAGATAAAATCGAGATGCATAAATATGTAATTTCTTCAACAAGAAATACAACCTTGAAACCCTTGTCCTGTAATTGGAGGTAATGATTCTGGAAGCGAAACATTACGGACTCGAGATCAATTTGGCCAAACCAATAATCGAGACAACGACAGAGTATTTACTCGTATTCTGATTTAGTCCTCAGCATCTGCCTCATTAGTCCCGTCTAGCAGTAGGCTACAATGTAGTACGCGAAGTCTTAACGTTTTGAGGATTAAGGATGTGGCCTTATTAACAATACGTGGGCTTGTGAATTTTGGATACCGTCAATATCTGCTGGAAACTTTTAATTTCTCCTCCACTCAGATTCTTGCGGTTTAATTTCGCATCAGAAATGCAGGCAGATAAACATAATGGGAAGCATTGAATCATGCAGCAATATTTAACCGTGTTTTAATTCAGGTAATGTCCAGCAAATAGCATACCAACCAATTAAACATAATGTTCAAGATAGTGGAATACGCAAGGTGAGAATTGCCGAGAGTTGGGAGTACTTCTTAGTACCGGTACCTTATTGTAAAGTCTTCATTGCTCACACCAACTCCACATGGATCAAAGTCTGGCCCCTGGCTCTTTTCCACAATTCTCATACTGGAAATACGGACTGTAAATTCATGTTAAATGTGTTTGTTGCAATTGTCTTTCCAAATTGATATTGTGTCTTAGGCGATCAAACTGGCGGAAATGGATTATCTCTCCCATAGACGTCGTTTATATTACGAGTACGATGCTGTACCGTTTTCGAATTCTACTGATTGCTTACTGAGCTAAATACTGAAAAGACATACAACTGGCAAGGTTGAACAATAATTTAATTCCACAGAAACTTACAAGAAGAACTTAGTTCTCTACTCTGGACTTGCGCAAATATCATAGCTGAAGCACCAACTCGGACAATTCGTAATCATTAATGATGTCGAAGAGCATTTCCTTCAAGCATTTATCAGAATATTCCATCGGAAATGCAGCTCAAGAAAAGCTAAAAAGTTCCCAACTATGTCAGAAATCATTTGTGTTGGATAGCCAAACGAAGGAAAACAAGAAAAGTCATACAAAAGCAAAGACACTCGAATGCGAGTTTTGCAAAGAAATATTTACGCACATCTGTGACCTACAGAAGCACATGAGTATCCATACTAAGGAAAAAGTACATCTTTGCCCGATATGTGAGAAATCATTCGCATACTCTTCGAGTCTGAAAACACACACTAGAACCCATACTGGAGAGAAACCGTTTCAGTGCGAAGTATGTAAACATATATTCGCTCGTTCTGACAGTCTACAGAACCATGTTAGAACTCATACTGGGGAGAAATCTTACCAATGCCAAGTATGTAAAAAGCGTTTTTTTCAGCCTTCATATCTAAAGATTCATGCAAGAATCCACACTGGAGAGATGCCTTACCAATGCCAAGAATGTAAAAAACGTTTTTCCATATCTTCAAGTGTAACACGTCATGAAAGAATTCACACCGGAGTGAAACAGTACAAATGTCAGTTATGTGTGTTTAAATCTAAGTATGAAGGTTATCTGAAGAGTCATATGAGAACACATACTGGAGAGAAACCATATCTTTGCCGGGTTTGTCAGAAAACATTTACAAACAATTCAGGTCTTAAAATTCATGAAAGAACCCACTCTGTAGAGAAACCATTTCTGTGTATTCTCTGTAAAAAGACATTTTCCACTTATTCAAACCTACAAATGCATGCAAAAATTCATACTGGAGAAAGACTATACCAATGTCAGATATGTAAAAAATCTTGTTACAGATTTTCTCAACTGAGAGATCATGTTCAAATCCATACTGGAGAAAAACCATACCAATGCCAGATATGTCAAAAACGGTTTATCCAATCTTGTAATCTTAAACGACATGCAAGAATTCATACTGGAGAGAGACCGTACCAATGTCAGATATGTAAGAAGAGCTACTCCCGATCATGTAATCTACGAGATCATGTTCGCATCCATACGGGCGACAAACCATACAAATGCCAGACATGTCGAGAACGGTTTATACAATCTTCTTATCTCAAAATTCATGCAAGAATTCATACCGGAGAGCAACCATACCACTGTCAATTATGTCAGTTTAAAACTAATACTAAAAGTCATCTAAACAGGCACACGAGAACACATACTGGAGAGAAACCATACCTTTGCCTGGTATGTCAGAAAACATTCTCATGCGCTTTAGGTCTGAGACATCATGCAAAAACTCACTCCTTGTCTGGTTCAGGCTTGTAAAATCATTTTTGCAACGATTACAGTCTGCAAAATTATGCTGGAAACCGTATAGGGCCTACTTGAGAAAAGCCAAACAGTTTCCTGTTATACAAGAGAACATTCTCACGCGATTATTTCAGATTTTTTCATTTAGTATTTATTATTTTCGTCGGAACTACACGAAATAATCCTAGATACGGAGAAACCATTCTGTAAAACACATTTCTGCGATCCTCGAGTCTACAAAGAAACAAGTGTCAACCAAAAATTACCTGAAATATTTGACTTTATTGACTTTAACCAACAACAATTGGTGAGCAAATAAGAAATATTTAAGCGTGGAGCTACTCAGTCTATGATGATACGCATGAACAAATTCATGAAGCAGTTTTGTGTTCAAAGTAAGAGCATTAGTACAGTCATGGATGCAAAAATTAAGTTTTTTTCAGCATGAAGAGTTGGTTTATTTGGTTTTTTTATTTTCCTATTTCGGATCATAATAAAATGGCATGAATACCGTTGAAATTAATCAGATGTATAGCCTAGATTAACTAAAACAGTAGAACGTCATGTAAAGAAATTAACAAAGACGATACAACTGTACAGTTGCAGAGAGAGTTTAAGAGACCCCATTTTTGGCTGTTATAATTTCCAAATTTGTTAAAACCTAACAACCAAATTTTGGTGTTTCTGGTTTACTGGTTTAAAAAAAACTTTTGCAGTAGGCTTACAACTGTGTATCCCTGCAGGACTGGACATAATTTATTTTATTTGCGTTTTTGTATCACTTTCAGTTCAGTTTAGGTAGGACGATAATTCTTATGTCTAGTTATAAGCATGTTAATTCTATCGAAGTGTTTTTGTTATTACTCTGCTTGTATAGCCTACTTCACATGATCTTCTGTTGCTTTGTTCGCGTTTTCACTTAATTGAAGTCTTACATCAATCACAAAAATACTTTGACAATTAACAGTATTTCTTGCAGTGCATTTGTACAATGGATTTTGCACTGACAGTAATGGGATGTTTTAAGAGCTACAACTTAGACAATGGTGATTGAAACAGACGTGTGATTTGGATAGCATGTATGGTGGTCTTTAAGCCCTACAAAGGCTTACGCATACTTAGACGTTAAGTATTATTTCATGAGCCAAATTACAGCATTCCTTTTTGCAATTTGTGCAATGCATTACGCCTTCGCAATGATGGTGAGTTTAAATGGTTACTACCAAGAGAAGAGTGTTTCTTAGAGATGAGTGATTGTCGCTTTTGATAGCCCTAACAACTCTGAATAGGGCTTTCACATGCTTAGGGTCTAAGTATTTCATTTCAATGGTCAAATTTCAGCATTTACTCCCTCGAACTTCTGCAGTGCATTTAACTTTACAAGAATAATAGAACTGAAAGGCTGGCACTGATTGAAGAGTGATTGCAAGATATGACTGACTATCATTTTGGATAGCCTTAGGAGTGCCTAACAGACCCAAGGCATGGGGATTCAGAAATGCAGAGGGCAGTTTTTTAGATGAAGGGCCAAATTGCACCTTTTCTTGCTACCCAGTGCAAAGGAATTTCAAGGGATAGGGTGGAGATGCAGTGTGAAAGGGCTTAGTGATTGATATATCGAATGGCTGCATTATTCAGGAGTTTCGTTTTTTATAAATTTGTATATGCTGCAAGGAAACGACTTGGAGATCGTCGCGGGTGACTTGTCTGTTTCAGCCGGCGTTTGCCACAAAAGCCGCTGTCTGTCGTGGTGACTTTAACATCATAGGCTAGAGTCGTTGTGGGCTGGGCGTCGTTGTTGGCTGCCAGCTTTGTTTGTTTTCCGTGTTTTATATGTATGAAAACAAGAGTGGAGGTCGCAAATGGTAAAATAAAGAATATACCTACTTACTTACTTAGTTACTTAACCGTATTGCTCAAGTGTCGACCTTGAATATGAATATTATTGATCCTTACCAAAAGTGACGCGCACCCACTTCCGGAATGGGTCGTCGTTCAATTATAGCTTCGAGCGATCACTTGTTATGAGAAATATTGAATATTTAAAATAATTTTTCAATCGATTTCCTTAGATCTATTTAACCAATGATAACTATACTGATACATTAATTGGGCAATTGCACGTTATTTGAAAAAAAATTGCGGAGCGTTTTGTTTCACTGAAAGTCAGAAAATAATTTAGGACGCTAAAATACACGTTTACCATAAATATTATATAATATTTAATTATTAAATTATATATAAATATATGCCCATATACACAGGTACATAAATAATTGTATTAATAATATGTATTAATATATAATAAGATTATTACTATTATATAATTTTAAAATAATTAATTATATTGTAATTGATTAATAATATTAATTATTATATATAAATGCATATAATAATTATAATATAATTATATATTATATAATTTATATACATAAATATTATATAAGTATATAATAATATATACATATACATATATATGTACATATATATATTCATAGTAAATATATACATATATACTTACACATTCCCATACATAAATATATACACATTTACAAATACATATTTATGGACATATAATTATATGCATAGTAAGTATATATATGTGTATATACATAATATATACATATACATATATATGTATATATACATATGCACACATATATATATAATATATATATATATATATATATATATATATATATACATACATATGTACATATATACATAAATATAAATACATAAATATACAAACTTATACGCATATATATATACATATGTACATATATGTATGTAAGTATGCATGTATGTATGAGCACTTGTTTTAGCGCCACTTCAAGATTTCTACTCAGAGGCGCTCTCGACTACAGCGCGGACACTGAATCGGAGCTTCACGCCGAAGCGCATGAGCAATTGCGAGTGAAGGACTTGCCCAGGGTCCCTACGCGATGGCTTGAGGTGGATTCGAACCCGCATCCCTCGGGCTGCAAGGCACCGAACATACCCCTACACCACCGCGCCCCACATATATATATAAACATACATATATATACAGACTTATATACATATATATATACATATGTCTATATGTACATATATATACATACATATATATATACAAACTTATATACATCTATATACATTTGTGCATATATATATAAATACATATATGCAAATATATATATGTATATATATATATCCTTATATATATACATATATGTACATATATAGATATAAATACTTATATATATACAAACAGATATATACATATACGAACATATATACATATATATGCATATGTATACATATTATGTACACATACATATATATATATGTACAAATACAATTATACATATATGTTTTACGTAACACTTTCGGACTATCGAACCTTCTGAGTAATTTCGGACTATCGAACCTTCGGACAAGGAATTTTCAACGTAAAATACGGGATTACCCATAAACATATATTTCTACATTTCTATATGTTTTACCATGCAATCTTCGGACTATCGAACCTTCGGACTATCGAACCTTCGGACTATCGAACCTTCGGACTATCGAACCTTCGGACTATCGACCTGTTCCCATTTTAATATATGCTAAAGTTGCGCTCTTATTGCAGGTTTGTTTGGGTATGTGTGCGCATAAGCATGTGTATGTTTGTATGCTTGAGTGTTTGTGCATGTATGTATGATGTTTGCACATTTGTGATTCTGTATATGTAAGTGTGTATATGCTTAAGTGTTTGTATATTTGTGGAAGTTCTTGTGGGTATATTTATATGTATTGGTGTGTATTCATGTACGAGTTTGTGTATTTGTGGGTATTTGTAGATAAGCATGTATGTGGTTGGGTATGAATGTGTAAGTATGTATATGTGTGGGTGCTTATATGTTTGGGTTTGAGTATTTGGAAGCACATTTGTATGTATTTGGGTATAGGCATATGTATGGGTGTATAGTATGTATACATGCATAATGGCAGCTTATGTACTAAAATTGCAACTCTCTTGGTTTGCTTAGATGAGTTTTGTAGGTTGTCAAGAGACACGAGAGAACAACTTGATTGGTAAAATTGCAATTGTTAGGTTACATTGTTGGATGGTTTCAATAACTGTATAGACCATATACAAATTTTAGCTTGCTGAGACGTGTAGAATAGCAGCAGGTATGCTAAAATTACCAATCCTTGAATGCTCAGATGCATAGAATCACAGTGTGTATGCTAATATTACAATTCTTCCAATGCTAAGGTGTAAAGAATTGCAGTGTGTGTGTGGAGAGAGAGAGAGAGAGAGAGAGAGAGAGAGAGAGAGAGAGAGAGAGAGAGAGATTAGGATGCTTTCACAGCTAGTAGGTTGTACCATGTTAAATTGGGCAAGAGTTCACCGTGTTAAATTGTGCATTTTAATTGAGTAGAAACAGAGGAAATGATCATTTGTAAGGCCAACACACATCTTTTAGTGTATGACATGATATGAATGTTTACTTAGCAGACGTATGGAGAACCACTTTGAGAGTTTACTCAATGTACTTACATCTGTTGAGTTACAAAGATTGTGAGGCATGGTGGCCGATCGGGTATAGCGCTTGATCTGTAACGCGGAGTGTATGGATTCGAGCCTCATCCGATACAGTTACTGTGTAGGGACTAGACATTGAGCAAGTCCTTCGCTCACATTTTACTCTACAGTACAAGTGTATGGATCGAAAAGATACATAGAAGTATCGCTGGTTTACTACATTAGAATGTTTGCGCTATCAAATTGTAAATTCTAACGATGCAAATACGACTGAATCTAAAATTTCTATATTGAAATGTAGATATTATAAGGTTGAAAAGACGCCTGGGATGCAGATGTACATATCAAATAGTCATTGTGAACATACAGCTTATTCGGAGAAACGTCGTGGAGGAGCAAACATTGAATTTACAACTAATAAATCCACAAACATACTAATGATAACAATGAGAAATCAATTCGACATCATAAGTTCATCGATTGGCCAAGAGTCAAGCTGTCAATGGGACGAATACATATGTATATCCGACAGTAATTGTATCAATCGAAATCTCACATGTAACGGAAGGAACGATTGCTTCGATGGATCGGACGAGATCAGCTGTCCTTTCACCGGTATGAAGATTATACCAATGGATTTGGCTTATTTTATGTTAATATTAATCAAAATATTTAATCACAAAATCAAAGAGACTACAACTAGCGTCTTAGAGAGCCATCTGAGCCATACAACGGAAAATTAGGATCGAAGAGAATGTGGGTCTGTTCATGCGTAAAGCTATATAATTCTTAGTATGAATGAATGTTGTGAGACCGCATGTTCGCTATAGGAAGACCCTGCAATTATCTGATTTATGTATTTATTATGTAATACATAGGTGGCGAACTTTACACCGGAGTCATCCATCGAGTTTTCATCGCAAATCGTATCATAATCGCAGCCAGCATCACATCTATCTTCATCTCCATGCTGGTCGTAATGTACATCATCAACACTTTTCGACAACGATCCATCATGTTTCGAACCATCAGACAACAAGCACAGACCATTGCCGACCATCAAGACACATTTCTGAACCCGCCTCCATACGACTTCTCTCTACCAATCGCACCATCTTATGTGGACAATCCTCCAATATATACACGAAATTCGACTGGAGGAGATGATTGTATATAAACTATCTATCTGAATAAGTTTTGTGTTTAGTAATTTTGTTATTACATATAATTTCTTTCATGGCATCATTTTAGTTGCGAAAATCAGTATATTCACGTCTTTTATGTTCATCTCATGCATGATCGATCGAAACTTAGGGTGGAGTGGGGCAAAAGGCCTAGGTGGGGTGAAACGCCTAGGGCCTTCGTAGAGCCTCTGCAGTATTTAAGCGCTATAAAATTATACATAATATGCTGGCGCCATCTGAAGTTACCTTCTGATATCGAGTTTGTGTATTTCGTTTCGCGGTAAGTGAAAATATTTCATTTCTTAATTATTTGGACACTTTTGCTAAATGTTGTGACCTCACAGTTTGACGATTTGCGAAAGCAAGTGGTATGCGATTCGATATAGTTATGGGCAGACAGACAGAGCTCGCAACGACGTTTTCAATTATATCTTGATGTATTAGCGATATTGCAGGATAACGACACTGTAAATATTTTCGATAAATCGGGGGTTTTGGGGTAACACGCCCACCCTCTATATGGGGTGAAACGCCCATGGTGGGCGTTTTACCCCGCAACGACCCACGTGTAAAGTAGGCTTGTTGCTAAATTCTTGTTCGCTTGCTTGCTATTGTGATAATCGTTTTGGTAGGGTATGGTAAATGAGTCTGCAATGAATTGTTTTTAGATTACATCATGGTACGTGTCTACAAGCGAAAGTCGGAAAGAGGAGAGTATGGTGAAGAGAGACTTGCTACAGCATTGGAAGCCCTTAGTCAGGGCATGCCTCTCATTCAAGCGAGTAGGGAGATGGGCATACCCGCGCGAACCTTGCGCCGACATCGTGACCACCATACCACGATGCCAGGTGTGTTGAAGTTGGGATGCCATACGCCAGTACTATCTGTTGCCCTTGAATCTGAACTTTGCAATCATATAAAATATATGGAAAAGGCTTTGTACGGTCTCACTCCAAGAGATGTCAGACGTCTTGCTTTTGACATGGCCGAGGCAGCAGGCATCAATCATAGGTTCTGTAGGAAAAGTCAGATGGCTGGGAAGGACTGGCTCTCTGGGTTCTTCTCAAGATATCCAGATCTTTCAATACGTGCGCCACAGGGAACAAATCTATCGCGTGCAGTGGCTTTCAACAGACCTAAAGTCAAGCAATTCTTTGACGTCTACAGGCAACTACTTGTTGATGTTCCATGCACACCATCAAGAATCTGGAACATGGATGAAACTGGAATCACCAACGTGCAACGTCCAGGGAAAATCATCGCTACTAAGGGGCAGAGAACCGTTGGTAAAGTGACAAGTGGCGAGCGAGGCGCAACCGTTACAGTGATATGCGCAATGAGTGCGATTGGTGCATTTTTGCCACCAATGTTCATCTATCCACGAAAAAGGATGATTCCAGCTCTGCTCAATGGTGCACCACCACAATCTGTGGGATACACAAGTACAAGCGGATGGACAGATTCAGAGCTATTCATTAAATGGCTTCAGCATTTTGTCGGTTTCACTCGTGCATCCACAGACAATCCGCAAATTATAATACTTGATGGTCATCACAGCCACAAGACTCTGAGCGCTATCACTTTTTCACGTGAGAATGGTCTGCATCTTCTCACTCTTCCACCGCACTCCACCCACAAGATGCAGCCGCTTGATAGAAGCTATTTCAAGTCGCTCAAGAGCGGTTACAATGTTGCTGCCGATTCCTGGATGGTCTCCCATCCGGGAAAACGTATTTCATTCTACGACATGGCAGGCATATTTGGCACTGCATATTTGCGAACGGCTACACCCGAAAAGGCCGTCAATGGATTTAAGTGCAGTGGACTGTGGCCATTCGATCCAGAGGTGTTCACTGACGACGACTTCCAGGCAGCAACAGTTACCGAAGAGGCACTGCCGGTCCCTCCGACTCCCACCGTCGTTCAGCCGGTGACTGCTGATGCACCGTCGGTCCCTCCGACTCCCACCGTCGTTCAGCCGGTGACTGCTGATGCACCGTCGGTCCCTCCGACTCCCACCGTCGTTCAGCCGGTGACTGCTGATGCACCGTCGGTCCCTCCGACTCCCACCGTCGTTCAGCCGGTGACTGCTGATGCACCGTCGGTCCCTCCGACTCCCACCGTCGTTCAGCCGGTGACTGCTGATGCACAGGCTTCTGCTCAACTGAGTGATGCTGAACAAGGTAGGTAACTTATTACATTTAGTGTTGCTTAGCCATTTGATTATTAGGCCTATTGTATTCGTTTATTAGTAGAATGTGACGAGAACCCGCGCCTACATTTACATCAATGAAGTTGATGATTGGTAGTTAGTCAAGTTAGAATTAAATTATGAGAAACACAGTGAATATAAGTTTAGGCCTGGTGAACATTTTCCTTTTAATTTTAAGTTTCTAAGTAGGCCATAGGCCTACTTTTTATATTGAACTTGATGTACTCTGGCCTTCTACATAAATGGTTTTGTGGATGCGTGCAATTGCAGCTCGGAGACTGATCTTGGCAATATCACCTCGTCCGAAGATCTCTGGTGTACGCTCTCGAACACGTAAAGCTGAATCTGCAACGCTTTTAACAGGATCGCCATACAAGAATGAATTGGAAGACAAGTTGAAAGTCGCGGAAGCACGTTCTTCCGCCATTGCTTCCAAGGCCGCTGCGAAGAGTGCCGCTCTCATTAAGAGCCTGGAGTCAACGAAACAAAGGAAACGCAGTTCAAACGACGACCCACAGCCTTCGACGTCAACAACCGGACGGAAGAAAAGAGCGAAACTTCTTCCTAAAACCAAAACCGCAGCGGTGAGAAGTAAGAAGCGCAAAGCGACACACGATGATACCAGCAGTGAAGACGAGGAATGGCCATGCCTGATATGCGGCGAACCTTTCGCTAACAGCATGTCCCGTGAGAAATGGGTCCAGTGCCAACAGTGTGCGAAGTGGGCACACGAGGCTTGCACAGATGGTTATTCCTATTTCACCTGCCCAAACTGCGAGTCTGACTAGACTAGGCCTACTGCATTTTATAACTGTACTTGGTATATGATGCATGTCCATTCCTGATCTTGGTTACTCGATTCACCTGATTCTTGTTGCCAAGTGTTTTTTACTTCTGACTGCTGCGGCTGCTGTGATAGTCTATCGAGTGAGCTGTGTCTTGTGAGCTGGGACTTGCTACGAGAGATCTAATGGACATTATTGACAGTTTTTGTATTTTTGAATAGGCCTGGGACATTCTGCACGTATTCGGCTGTGCTTAGGTCACTTTCAGTGCATGTGTAGGCCTATTGGACTGTCTATTAAATCTTATGTGTTCTCATTTTTCAGCATTATAACTAAAGTTACACAGTGCGGGGTAAAACGCCCACCCATGGGCTTTTTGCCTCACACGTGTGGGCCTTTTACCCCACCCACGGGGCAAGACGCCCTTTTTGGGTGTCGAGAGAAAATCATCCCCACACATTACTGATGCTGTAGATAGACATTATTATGGTACTTTTATACAGCAAAATGAATGATGTATCTACCTGCACATATTTCATAGTTATAGGGTAATAACTTTTTGAGATATGACAATTGACCTGAAAAGTGGGCCTTTTGCCCCACTCTACCCTACTGTTTGAGAAACGTCATAAATCATCAGATTTAGTAGAAACTGAAGGTCTTCATATCATATGCGAGTCTTTTGATGTCTAAGGAGAGAAGAAATGTAAGTTTACTTAGCAGAATAGGGTACAAAGACTCATGAGATTATGGTTTCTTTCATAAAATTGTAAGTATACATAGGATGTAGAAATGTATGAGTGATCAAATAGCTTGATGAAGTTGCAACTTTTATGTTACAAGTATTGAAAGAATGAGTATTTGCATTATTCAAATATGAACTTTATGCTGTTATGCTGTTTAGATATCTGTGTATATGTCAGAATTGCGAATGATGAGAGAACCTTAAGTCGTTTAGGGTGTGTAAACATATGAAATGATGGTTTTTCACACTAAGTATACTATAAAGAATGGTAGTTCTATGTGCTTGGTTGCAAATAACAAGTTTTAATGTAATGTTATTTGGAGACGTGCGACGTGTGGAATGCAAGGTGATATGAATGTATACACATGGTTTGGATAGGTAAACTGTCCGATGTTGATATGTGGAACGAATTTAGAATTGGTTAAGTTGAAGAATCATAATAGGATTGTGAAAATGTATCGTTTTTGAATGAAGAGATATAGAGAAGTTTACTGCAAAATGATTAAGCAGGCTGATGTAGTTTGGTGAAAAGCTATGTATTCGTTGAAATTCACATGCAAAGTCTGCACAATACGAATATTACATATGCAGTATGATGAAACGGATAATGTGCATAGCATGAAACACCAATTTGTTGAAAATGAGTGTTTCTAACTGAAATATATGTGAAAAAGCATGTGAAAAGAGACCATTTTGATGATTTCAACAGGTTGAGCTACTGTGTGTGGGTGTGAAAGTTCTAGCTGGAGAGGTGCTATGTACATTGATGAAAATAAGCTTGGTTTCGATTGAATTGCATAGATATAGTGTATAAATGTCGCATTTTTTCAGAATTCATGTGATTGAACTGTTATTGGTGGTAGTTCTAACAGTAGAGCGTCCATTCATGCACATGCAATTTGTGCGAAAAGAGTGATTTCCTATTTAAACATGACACATTTTTAGAGAATTCTAGAAATTGAAGCGATAAGTATAGTTAACCATTTGTCGGTGAACTATTTGTCGGTGAACCATTTGTCGGTGAACCATTTGCGGTGAACCATTTGTCGTGACACCCTCGGTAATAGCGGGCTGTTGGATCTTTTCGATGCGTTTTCATTCCATGATAAATCCTTAACTTCCATCTCGTTTTAAATATAAATGTTTTTGTATTAAAATAAACATGTATTGCGTAAAGTGTAAGACAAAAACGGAAACGAGAGATATTCAGAACGTCGTTAGTAAAAATAATAGGCCTATGCTTCAGGGGTATGCGTCGTATGCGGAACGACAAAAACTCAATTCATGAAAGCAGCACAAGGCGGTGATCTAGTCAGTTCTCTAAATTCAATCACAAGCGGTATTAAGCTACCGTGGGCTAAATTTCCTGGTGAAATGCATTTGCCTGGTCATCAGTTTACAGGGCCGGGAACTAGGTTAGATTTGAGACTTAATCCCGATGGCACTCCTAAAGAGTGGTCTAAGCCTATTGATAGGGTTGACAGCGCGGCGTATATTCACGATTTGGCTTACAATCAATACTCTGATACGGCTTCTAGGAATGTCGCCGATAGAGCTATGATTAATCAATTGAATAACATTCCTAACCCTAGCTTGCGAGAACGCATAGAGAGGACTATTGTCAAGCCTATATTGTCCGCTAAATCGAGTCTCGGGTTAGGTTTAAAAAAAGCTTAAAATGGACTGATGAACTAGCGGAAGAATTACATAAACCCGTAGTAAGGTGTTTTAGAAAACGGAGGGTATACGTTACAGGGATTGATGAGATATGGGCAGCTGATCTGATCGATATGCAGACTTCCGCTAAAGATAACGATGATGTAAAATATCTGCTGACGGTTATAGATGTGTTTTCTAAATACGGGTGGATTGTGCCACTGCATGATAAGAGTGGGAAAACAACGGCTAGTGGTTTCTTGAAAATATTAGAGAGCGGACGAAAGCCTGTTAAATTATGGGTCGATAAGGGTAAAGAGTTTTATAACAAAGACGTTAAAGGTTTGTTTGAATTGTACTCTACCGAGAATGAAGAGAAATCTTGTGTCATTGAACGATGGAATCGAACGATGAGGGAGAAAATGTTTAAATACTTTACAGCAAATTCAACGAGAAGGTATATCGATATATTAGGCGAAATGGTTAGTAATTATAATAACACGAGACATACTTCCATTAAAATGACTCCCGCTAAGGCTAGTCTGAAAGTGAATGAAAAAACTGTATGGATGAACTTGTACGGTGATGAAATTTCAGAACCCATTAAGCCTAAGTTCTCTATAGGTGATAAGGTTAGAATCACGAAGAAAAAGACTACATTCGAAAAAGGGTACACTCCGAGATGGAGTGAAGAGACGTTTACTATATATAGTGTTCAGTATACGGATCCTGTGACGTACAAGATAATCGATTACAATGGTGAAGAAATAGTTGGCACTTTCTACGAACAAGAGTTGCAAAAGACTACCCAAGAAATATATAGGATCGAAAAAGTGATTAGAAAACACGGGAAGAAATCTTTAGTTAAATGGCTTGGTTACCCTGAGACATTTAATTCTTGGGTTGATAATGAGGATTTGATAAATTTACCTTAAAGCTTATATAGGCCTCTAACGACGTAGAATTATGAAATGCTGACGATCTTACTTATTAAAATTAATTTATTTAAAAGATTCTTGTTAATATAAAAAACACGAGATTATAAAATGGATTCCGTTTATACTTCTAGTACAGAAAATGATGAGACCCCGATGCGGTACAATATTACACCCGTATCGTTAAGGCCTACGATGCCAACCGATCTATTTCTAACTCTCGCTTCTAGTAATGCAATTGATATAGCCGTTTTTATTTCCGAAGTGAAAGACGCTTGTAGTGAATTCATAACCGGCGTTCGCGAAATGGTAGGAGACGCTTCAGAATATGATGAGTGTGAGTGTTGCGAGTGTTATGATAGTGATGTGGCCTCAGACGACTCCTATAGCGGCTCTGAAGGCGATGACGATGACGCGCTTACTAAAACGATCGTTGCTAACGAATTCGAGACGATTCTATGCGACCTTAAGAATAAACTCGAAATCTTAGAAAAGGCCTATCTCGCGGCGAAGGATACGTTTAATAGCAGCATGAGTGAAAAAATCAAGACCTTTTTACAACCTTGAAGACCGCTAACACGAGCTTATATAGGCTCACGACTTAGAAACCCACGTTATTACCCCTACGATTACGCAATAGGCCTACGATACCTCAGGAATTACCTCGAACATTACGCGATAGGCCTATCGATGAAAATGCTGACTATGCAATTATAGATTCACGATGCTACGGGAATTTACTATAGTTTCAGGATGCGCGGCGTATATTAATAATTAGACCGACGACGCGGCGGGTATCGATGCGGAGACGTGGGGGACGCCGATACGGAAGGCTGTTTAGGTGGGTACGTACAATGCTATGAGATACGATCGATACTATGATAATTGTTCCAACGATTACGCCATCTCAGCTGAACACGGGAAGTTCCATCAGTGGGTGTGTGATTATTAATAACCTAAGTTATGGCGCAATACGTAATATTCTAGATATTTACGCGGATGACTCAGGAACGGTATTGTAGGAATTTCCAATAGTTTATAAGAAGCGGCTATTGGTAGGCGTGGGCTTGTGATTATTAATAACCTAAGTTATGGCGCAATACGTAGGTTATAGTGAAAATGACTTTTTTTATGTAGCGCAAGTGTAATGGCCAGGAGAATTTATTTTACTACTACTCCTGCTTTTGTTTTGCGTTTTTGTGACACTTAAGTTCCATTTAGGTAGGCCTTATATCTACTTATAAGCACTTTAACTCTATCGAACTGTTTCTGTTATTGCACTGCTGGTATACTTCACATGATCTACTGTAACTTCTTTCGTGTTTTCACTCAATCCAAGTTTTACATAGTCGTACTCTCACGTTGTTACTTTTCCGTAAATGCAATAACAAAGTAATTGCAACGACAATTTCACATGATTATAGTCAGTTCTGGTGGTCTTCCGATGCAGAAATGTTTTAGCAACTAGAGTTGTTCGTTCTTTATTTGTCATAGTAACGACTCTTAGAAATGTAGCACCCATGTACATCTGAGGGTGGAGGATAGATCCGTTGTAAATTGCGCACCACACTACTACTACTACTACTACTACTACTACTACTACTACTACTACTGCTACTGCTACTGCTACTGCTACTATTATTGCTACTCCTGCTACTACCACTACGAATGGTTTACACCTCTTCTGCTTGGTGGGGCTTCGCTAATTTTAGTGAGCGAGAACGGCTAAACTCTCTTATAAAAAACTGATAAAGCAAGGCTGTTTCTCAGCAACAACCCTACATTCCGCGCTCTATTTTCCAATACATTGGCTAACCCTGGTCATGTTCTCCACGGTTTACTGTCTCCAGTTTATGAATCACAATACTCTACGCCTACGGCCTCGTTTTGACAACCGTAAAATTTCACGTTCCGACCTCCTCACTAGAATCGAACAGTAAAACAATCGAACAGTATGGATGATCAAAGTACATAGTAAGTTATACAGTCTCAGAATTGTTTATCAATGCTCCTGCATAGTAAACGATTCAATGGGGAGAAGAAGCTGACTCAGCTTATCTAGTCGTCTCCATTATTATGTTAGCAATAGAATATTCCATCAACAAGATGTACTGTGATCATATGTGACAAAACGTATGAGACAATGAAACACAATTGATCGAGTGTCCAACAATAGTTAGTGAATGCAGTCAGTACAAATCAATCAAATAATTTTTTATAAGCGCTTTTAAATGCTATTGATGAATATGACTCACGTATATCACTATTAATTGAATTCCATAACTGCGGGCCTTTAACTCTAACAGCAAAATCAGATCGATAGTTCTGCTTATATCTGGTGTTATGATCATTAGGGTGGAGTGAAAAATTTTATTGAGCAAACGTTTTCTAATAGTGATGAAAAGTTGCCAGTATGTTAGAGTAAGTAGTGTGCAAAATATTTTTCATTTTGCCTTGTGGCTTCTGCCCTCTACCGGCGGGAATATTTTAATATGTGAAATTCTGTGAAAAAAGTCAATGTAATGTATTTTTTCTTGAACTGTGGGCGAATCTTCCGATCTATCGGCAATATCAGATCAGGCAGTTACGGAAATCACATCTGGTGTGATAGGCTACAGGATTGTGGAAGCGTAATGCCCAATGAGTGCAGCGACGTCATCACCCCCTTAGCTCTAAAACCAATGATATAATGTGTTCTTCTAGTTTAAATCTGGGTAACTTCCGGCTCCATCGTTAGCGTGTTTTCTTACAGTCTTCCCACGATGATTCTTTGGTCATTGTCCACACAGTGGCGTAAATAATGGGGAGGAGGGCAGAGGGTCCCCCCAAAGTTCCGACATAGGTCTATCTGTCCCCCAAAGTTATGTACAGATTTTCGACTCCGTGTCCACGCCTTTGTCACCAGTAGAGTTTATAATTTTTGCTTGGCTCTCACTACTAGTTGAGCTAAATAGGGCTCCTTGGCCGGGTCCTTCGTTCTGCTGCTCCGATTATTGCTCATATTCCAAAATATGCCCCAATCTCTGCCTACATGCGAGATGTGTTCAACTTGCTTCCTGCCTCGCAACATTTCCTATATGACAGCAGCGCTTGTCTGGAAGTGTCTCAATGGCATTCCTCTGTCGTATACCTGTCCGACCTCTGTTTACCGGTATCTGACATAGACTCCCCGTCGAGCTTTGCGCTCTTCGGCTAGGCGGGGCTCCTGGTCCCTCAGGCACACTCTTCTGTCAGACAGCGTGAAGCGTTCTCAGTTGTTGGCCCCTCCACTTGGAATGGGCTCCCGATTGTGCTACGCTTACTGTCCCTGAATAATTCAACTGCTTTCTACTAACTGCTAAGTCCTCCGTCTTTAGCTGTGGCTGGGAGTGAAATGCGAAGGGCATCAACACAATCATACTGGCACATCCTACTTTAGCAGAGCTTCGGCACTTCCTTCGATCTCTCCTAATTTTGTTCCTGGTGATGACGTCGCTGCACTCATTGGGCATTACGCTTCAGAGAATTCTGTAGCCTATCACGTTGAAGCCTGGTTACATGAAAATCTGATATAATAATAATAATAATAATAATAATAATAATAATAATAATAATAATAATAATAATAATAATAATAATAATAATAATAATAATAATAATAATAATAATAATAATAATAATATTTTCTTTAATTAAGCGCCTGACAAACGCGCTGCACTGTACATTTACATGTTATGCAATTGAAACAATCTTAACTAGTTAACTACTAACAGAACAGACAACCTGCAATACACGGCGCTAATAGCAGCCTACAAAGCATATCCGCCCTACGGGGCTCGAACTCGGTACCTCTCGCTGCTCTCTACGCCAGTTGTTATCCAATGCGCCACCGGCCGATAGATCTGAAGATTCGCCCACAGTTCAAGAAAAAATGCACTACATTGACGTTTTTCCACAGAATTTCACATATTAAAATATTCCCGCCGGTAGAGGGCAGAAGACACAAAGCAAAATTAAAAATATTTTGCACACTACTTACTCTAACATACTGGCAACTTTTCATCACTATTAGAAAACGTTTGCTCCCCAAAAAATGTTTTCACTCCACCCTAATGATCATGTATTACGGCGTTTACAAGAAAGTAGTTACTAAATAGTGCAGGGAGCATTCCCACTTGTTGCCTATACACTAACAGTGCCAATTGTAATTTATAGATATCATAAATTGTTGATAATTTGATAGATTTAAACAGACTTGAGCTCTCGGTTGCATGGTGGACTCCACAGATAGTTCTAACTTCCCTCTTTTGTAATAAAAATACAAAGAAAGGGATTCATTACCAGAATGCTTTACACATAATGTTTTATAACTTTACTATTCATTATTACTAATATACATTAGTAGGCTACTTCCATGTGTTATTTTACATTCTGTTTCGATGACCCATTGTGCGTTTGCTAATGGAGTAATAAAGGATAATTATACTTTACATTTATGACTGATCAACTCCATTGGCTACCTCTCTGCGCGCATCCATTTGAACGTTTTCATTCTCGTTGCCTCAAATCTCAACTGGGTCTTGCTCCAAAATATCTTTGTCACCAAATTCTCCGTCCTCTCTCTGCCACGTCATTGCATCCTCTCAGATCCTCTGACCGGCTTGACCTTTTCGTTCCCTGTGTCAGGACTACAATGGTGCAATGCAGCTCTTTTGCCTGCATAGGTACCTCCCTATGGAATGGACTTCCTCCTTCTCTACGCTCTAAAATCCTCTCTGGCAGAATTTCTACATCTTTCTCTCACCTTAAAACGTTCCTTTTCTGTCGGAGTACCTCGCACTGGGAGCGCTTCTGAAAGGCTTATGCTACGAGAAGCGCTTTATAAATGATCAAATACAATACAATACAATATACTCACTTTTAATAATACCAGTATTAATACACTTTGATCTCTTTTAATTCATTTTGAGGCCTCTTCTGACAACTCGTGCTCTTAGGCAACTGGCTATCCTGCCATTGTTTATCTTCAAGAGATCACCGTGATAAATAATTATATGACTTAACATTAATAAGTTCGACACTTCTTTCTCGTCCTACGTTCTACGTTCTGGTAAATAGTCCATATCTTTTTAAAATTGCAACAAATGTACGAGAAGCTGTCGAAGTCATGCTGCCTTTGAAATATTCGCCAAATTATTACGGTAGTTTAGTACTTTAGTGTATTGTAAAATCTGATTTCCAATGCAATACTGCATCATGAGTGCATCTGACACCTCTTGTAATACAATATAGACTCCTTGTTTACGTAATGAGCATAAAGAATTATGACGTCATCGGTTATCCCGTAGTTTAGGTTGGTAAATTATTTGAATATCTTCAATGCCGTCCTTGACGTTGGTAAGTAAGCAGTCTACCTATGTCCATGATAACTATCATCAATCCCGCTTTCATTTCATTGTGAATTTTTTTGTCATCAATCCAGCTTCCATTTAATGAAAAAATTATCCAACTTCTATTTAACCAACAAAATATTTTTCATCAATGGAACTTTTATTTAAGCAAAGAACTATTGTCATGGGTCCAGCTTCTACTTAAGGCAACAAATATTTTCATCATTCTAGTTTCTATTGATTCAAAAACTTAGTTTCATCAATCCAGCTTTCATTTACGGTAAAAATTATTTCGATCAATCCAACTTCTATTTAAAGACAGAAATGGTTTCATCAATCCCACTTCGAGTTCGTGAAGCAATTTTTTTCTTTAATCCAGCTTCCATTTTAATTTGACGATATAAAATAATTTACCAACCTAAACTACGGGTTTACCGACGTCATCGCTATAATTTTATATAAGAGGTCGTTGTTATCAGCACCCTACACTACTTGGCAAGATTTGAAATTTACTGTTTAAGAATTAATTAATCGTCGATAATCAATCAGTTTTCACAATTTTCAATTGCTTTTCCTTTTCAGTGGAACGTTCCTTTATAATAATTATCAGTGTAAAGTCTCACAACTAGCGACTAGCGTTTGCATATCCGTCGTTCGTTTAGTTCGTCAATATGGCTGCTTACAGGTAAAAAATAAATCTCCCTGAATATCTGTTGGGCTTTCCATATAAAAAAATTCAAATCATTTGCATTCTTTATAATTTTATATTGCTTTCAAGGGCGTTATTCTGTCGTACAGAGGGGTGGTTACAAATCTCCTCCCTTCCCTATGCCCTTCCCATCTCTCTGTCCTTTGCGTCCCCTTCCTTATAATAATGCTTTATTCGATACTTTGTAGTCAACAACAGATAACAAAGTGCATGTTTACATTCTGTTTGACAACTGTTAATCTGTGCATAGACGAAACTGAGACCACCACAACAGAGCTAGCAGTCCCTTCAGAATCACTGGAATGCAACGAAACTTGTTTCAACTAAAATAACGATAGGTGTAAGTGGTGGCAGCTTGTCACCGCCATTTTGAAAGTGAGGATGTCCGGACTCTACCGTTACAGTAGAATGTTACTCCTATGATGGCTATAAATGGCTTTGAAATTGGAATGTATTTTGAATTTTTCATTTCGTTTTGTTTTCTACCTCAAATTGTGACTTCTCCCGTGGTTCTTCAGTTCCATACATTTAGATTTCGTAAGCAATAGACTAGGGGTCATCCATTAATTATGTCAACAAAAAAGGGGGGAGGGGGTTTGGAAAAGTTTGACAGTTGTTGAGAGAGGAGAGGGGGGTTTGGCAAAAGTTGACGTCAACAAATTTAATTTTTTTCCAGTGAATCAACGAAAATAATGAAAACTCCGAAAAATTTTGAGGAAAAAGCAACAACAAAAAAATCATCAGAAAATTTTTGGCGGAAATCGGAAATTGGGGGGTTCTGGGATTGTTTGCGAATCTTTGTTTACATTCTTCGCACTGAAACGGTTTCTCTCCAGTATGGGTTCTAGTGTGTCTTTTCAGACTCGAAGAGCATGCGAATGTTTTCTTACATACCAAACAGGAATCTGCTTTTTCTTTAGTATGGATTCTCGTGTGCTTCTGTAGGTCACAGATGTGCGTAAATATTTCTTTGCAAAACTCGCATTCGTGTGTCTTTGCTTTTATGACTTTTCTTGTTTTCCTTCGTATGACTATCCAAAACATATGATTTCTGACATAGTTGGGAACTTTCTATCTTTTCTTGAGCTGCATTTCCGATGGAATATGCTGATGAATGCCTGGAAGAAATACTCTTCGACATCATTAATGATTTTGAATTGTCTGAGTTTGTGCTTCAGCTATGATTTTTACAAAAATTCAGAGTTGAAAACTATGTACTTAATGTAAGATTCTGTGGACTGAAATTATAATTCAACCTTGACGTTGTTTGCCTTTTCAGTATTTAGCTCGCTAAGCAGCCAGTAGAAATCTAAAACAGTACAGCATCGTAGTCGCAATAATAAAGACATAGGCTACAATTATGGGAGACAGAATCAGAATTCCGCCAGCTTGATCGGCGAAGACACAATGTCAATTAGCAAAGACAATTGCAACAAACACATTGAACAAGACTGTACAGTCCGCCTTCCACTGTCTAAAATTGCCCTTGAACACTAGGCCTATGATTCGTGAAATGCTACTTCATAGTCATTACCTGAATTAAAACGCCTTCACATGGTGCAGCTTGATTAAATTATGCCCATTTTGTTGAGCAGGCTACCATCTCTCTGAGGGGCTGAAGCGAAATTAAACCACAAGAGGATTTATGATGGAGAAAATAAAGTTTCCAAAAGATATTGACGATATCCGAAAATTCACAAGCCCACATAATTATTAAGGCCACATCTTTAAACGTCAAAACACAAAGACCTCAATCTCGTAGGCCTATTAGCCTAAAAGCACTAACTAGACAGGATTGATGAGGCAGATGCGGAGAACTAAATCCGAGTATGAATGAATACTCTGCCGTTGTCTCGACTTTTATTTTCGCCCAATTGATCTCGAGTCAGTAACTTTGCGTTTCCAGATTCATTATCTCCAAGTACGGGAACAAGGGTTTCAAGTGTTGTATTTCTTGTTAAAGAAATTACATATTTAATGCATCTCGATTTTATCTGCCTTTAAGTTAATCTACGTTTCAAGGATTAGGCCAATTTGGACATTGTGTCGAATAGTTAGATATGTTTGGGGAATGTTGCAAAGCAAAGTGCTGTAAATTTTCTCCTTTTCAGTAGCGCAAACACGCACACAATCTATAATATCCAATATGGCAATGATGGCCCATTTGTTTCAAGAACAGATGTCAACCGTCTTGAAGCTTGTAGTCAAAGCAAGAAGCAAGGCCTAAGCTTTACTGCTGCGGTAGAGCGCAAGTCAAGTCGTTTAGACTATTTGCACAGATCAAAGCATGTTTATTGTCTTAAATGCTTATCCCGCTTGTTAATTGTTTGTGAGGCGCCCTTGTAGCGGTATGGCCGCGTTATTGCGCCATATAAATTGTCGTTATTGTATTATTATTATATTATTATTATTATTGCTTACGAAATCTATATGTATGAAACTGAAGAACCACGGGAGAAGTCACATTTTCAGTGTGAAAACCAAAATGAAATGAAAAATTCAAAATGCATTCCAGATTCGAAGCCATTTATAGCCATTATAGGCGTAACATTCTATTGTAACGGTGGAGTCCGGTCATCATCACGTACAAAAGTGGTGGTAGGCCTATCAGTCGCCACCACTTTTGTCCATCGTTATTTTAGTTGAAGTAGGCCCAAGTTTCATTGCATACCAATGATTCTAAAGGGACTGCTAGCTCTATTGTGGTGGTCTCAGTTTCGTCTGTGTACAGATTAGGTTGTAAACACAAGTTATCAAGGAATTATTGCTATAACTAACTCTAGCTCGGCTCAGCAACGTCTTTGTCAACTGCATCTTTTGAATAAAACGAATATTGATTAAAAAAACAATGTAAACATGTACTTTGTTATCTTTGGTCGACTGCCAGACTGCAAAACGGCGAGTAAAACATTATTATAATAAAGGGACGTAAAGGAGAGAGAGAAGGGAGGCCAGAGGGAAGGGGAGGAGATTTGTCACCACCAGTATATAGGGTAGAGTTACGCCCTTGATAGCAATACAAAAGTATCAAGTAAGGAAGTAAAATGCGTTGAAATTTTTATATGTCATTCAGGGGTTGATTTATAGGGGCCGAATCGGGTGACAAGCATTTTGACCTTTCACTATTTTGTGTGCAATTTAGGCCTACTGCGGATCTATCTTCCGCTATTAGGTGTACATGGGTGCTACATTTCTAAGAGTCTTTACTGGTTAACTACGACAAATCAAGATCGAACAAACTTATTTGTTAAAACATTTCAACCTTAACAGCATCGTTACCATCAGTATAATGCGAAATTATCGTTGCAATTAGAAAATCAATTCATTCAGGGGTTGATTTATAGGGGCCGAATTGAGTGACAAATATTTTGACCTTTCACTATTTTGCGTGCAATTTACTGAGGATCTATCTTCCGCTATCAGATGTATATGGGTGCTACATTTCTGAGAGTCGTTACTGGTTAACTTCGACAAATAAAGATCGAACAAACTTTATTTGTTAAAACATTTCAACCTTAACAGCATCGTTACCATCAGCACTGACTATGTGTGAAATTATCGTTGTAATTACCTTGTGATCCCATTAACGAAATAGTAACAGCGTGAGAGCACGACTATGTAAGACTTCAATTAAGTGAAAACGCGAACAAAGCAACAGAAGATCATGTGAAGTAGGCTATACAAGCAGTGTAATAACAAAAACACTTCGATAGAATTAAAATGCTTATAACTAGACATAAGAATTATCGTCCTACCTAAACTGAACTGAAAGTGATACAAAAAACGCAAATAAAATAAATTATGTCCAGTCCTGCAGGGATACACAGTTGTAGGCCTACTGCAAAAGTTTTTTTTAAACCAGTAAACCACCAAAATTTGGTTGTTAGGTTTTAACAAATTTGGAAATTATAACAACCAAAAATGGGGTCTCTTAAACTCTCTCTGCAACTGTACAGTTGTATCGTCTTTGTTAATTTCTTTACATGACGTTCTACTGTTTTAGTTAATTTCATTTAGGCTATACATCTGATTAATTTCAACGGTATTCATGCCATTTTATTATGATCCGAAATAGGAAAATAAAAAAACCAAATAAACCAACTCTTCATGCTGAAAAAAACTTGATTTTTGCATCCATGACTGTACTAAAGCTCTTACTTTGAACACAAAACTGATTCATGAATTTGTTCATGCGTATCATCATAGATTGAGTAGCTCCACGCTTAAATATTTCTTATTTGCTCACCAATTGTTGTTGGTTAAAGTCAATAAAGTCAAATAATTGACACTTGTTTCTTTGTAGACTCGAGGATCGCAGAAATGTGTTTTACAGAATGGTTGGTCTCCGTATCTAGGATTATTTCGTGTAGTTCCGACGAAAATAATAAATTCTAAATGAAAAAATCTGAAATAATCGCGTGAGAATGTTCTCTGGTATAACAGGAAACTGTTTGGCTTTTCTCAAGTATACGGTTTCCAACATAATTTTGCAGACTGTAATCTTTGCAAAAATGATTTTACAAGCCTGAACCAGACAAGGAGTGAGTTTTTGCATGATGTCTCAGACCTAAAGCGCATGAGAATGTTTTCTGACATACCAGGCAAAGGTATGGTTTCTCTCCAGTATGTGTTCTCGTGTGCCTGTTTAGATTACTTTTAGTATTAGTTTTAAACTCACATAATTGACAGTGGTATGGTTTCTCTCCGGTATGAATTCTTGCATGAATTTTGAGATAAGAAGATTGTATAAACCGTTTTCGACATGTCTGGCATTTGTATGGTTTGTCGCCCGTATGGATTCGAACATGATCTCGTAGGTTACAAGATCGGGAATAACTCTTCTTACATATCTGACATTGGTACGGTCTCTCTCCAGTATGGATTCTTGCATGACGTTTAAGATTACAAGATTGGATAAAATGTTTTTGACAAATTTGGCATTGGTATGGTTTCTCTCCAGTATGGATTTTCTCATGATCTCTCAGTTGAGAAAATCTGTAACAAGATTTTTTGACATATCTGGCATTGGTATATGGTTTTCTCCAGTATGAATTCTTGCATGACATTTGATTTTTTGATAAGTGGAAAATGTCTTTTTACATAGAATACATTTGTACGGTTTCTCTCCAGTATGGGTTCTTGCATGACATTTAAGACCTGAATGTTTGTAAATGTTTTCTGACAAACCCGAAATATGACTCTTCAGATAACCTTTATACTTAGATTTAAACGCACATAACTGACATTTGTAAGGTTTCACTCCGGTGTGAATTCTTGCATGACGTGTTAGACTTGAAGATATGGAAAAACGTTTTTGACATTCTTGGCATTGGTAAGGCATCTCTCCAGTATGGATTCTTGCATGAATCTGTTAGATATGAAGATTGGGAAAAACGCTTTTGACATACTTGGCACTGGTAAGGCATCTCTCCAGTATGAGTTCTAATATGGTTCTGTAGACTGTCAGAACGAGAAAATATTTGTTTACATACTTCGCACTGAAACGGTTTCTCTCCAGTATGGGTTCTAGTGTGTGTTTTCAGACTCGAAGAGTATGCGAATGATTTCTCACATACCGGGCAAAGATGTGCTTTTTCCTTAGTATGGATTCTCATGTGCTTCTGTAGGTCATTGTTGTGCGTAAATATTTCTTTGCAAAACTCGCATTCGTGTGTCTTTGCTTTTGTATGACTTTTCTTGTTTTCCTTCGTATGACTATCCAACACAAATGATTTCTGACATAGTTGGGAACTTTCTATCTTTTCTTGTGCTGCATTTCCGATGGAATATTCTGATAAATGCTTGAAGGAAATGCTTTTCGACATCATTAATGATTACGAATTGTCAGAGTTGGTGCTTCAGCTATGATATTTGCGCAAGTCCAGAGTAGAGAACTAAGTTCTTCTTGTAAGTTTCTGTGGAATTAAATTATTGTTCAACCTTGCCAGTTGTTTGCCTTTTCAGTATTTAGCTCAGTAAGCAATCAGTAGAATTCGAAAACGGTACAGCATCGTATTCGTAATATAAACGACGTCTATGGGAGAGATAATCCATTTCCGCCAGTTTGATCGCCTAAGACACAATATCAATTTGGAAAGACAATTGCAACAAACACATTTAACATGAATTTACAGTCCGTATTTCCAGTATGAGAATTGTGGAAAAGAGCCAGGGGCCAGACTTTGATCTATGTGGAGTTGGTGTGAGCAATGAAGACTTTACAATAAGGTACCGGTACTAAGAGGTACTCCCAACTCTCGGCAATTCTCACCTTGCGTATTCCACTATCTTGAACATTGTGTTTAATTGGTTGGTATGCTATTTGCTGGACATTACCTGAATTAAAACCCGTTAAAATCGTGCAGCATGATTCAATGCTTCCCATTATGTTTATCTGCCTGCATGCATGGCTGATGCGAAATTAAACCGAAAGAAGCTGAGTGGAGGAGAAATTAAAAGTTTCCAGCAGATATTGACGGTATCCAAAATTCACAAGCCCACGTATTGTTAATAAGGCCACATCCTTAATCCTCAAAACGTTAAGACTTCGCGTAGGCTACTACATGTAGCCTACTGCTAGACGGGACTAATGAGGCAGGTGCTGAGGACTAAATCAGAATACGAGTAAATACTCTGTCGTTGTCTCGATTATTGTTTTGGCCAAATTGATCTCGAGTCCGTAATGTTTCGCTTCCAAAATCATTATCTCCAATTACAGGACAAGGGTTTCAAGGTTGTATTACTTGTTGAAGAAATTACATATTTATGCATCTCGATTTTATCTGCCTTTATTCTACGTTTCACGTATTGGGCTTATGTGGTAATTGTGTTGACTATTTAGATATGTTTAGGGCGTGTTGCAAAGCAATGTGTCATACATTTCCTCGATTTCAGTAGAGCAAACTCGCACACAATCTACATATCCAATATATCAACGTTAGTCCATTTGTGTCAAGGACAGATGTCAAGACAGTCTTGAAGATTGTAGTCAAAGCAGCAAAACAATGCTTTAGTGCTAGCTCAGAGTCAAGCTAGTAAGTCGATACGCGTACTGCTTACGAAATCTATATGTTCTGAACTGAGGAACCACGAAAATATTCCCGTCGATTTGAGGTCGAAAACCAAATGATAGTGTTTCTGGTATTCGATATCGCATACAAAAAGAATCGGATGCTAGAATGAAGACCAGATAGAAAATTGTCTAGATCTCGATTATTGGAAAGATGACTAGTTAGAGATTTTGTTTTCATGGATAGTCTACAATAGAAAACTAAATAACTGACGTCTTCTGTTTAATCAAAAGCTGCACAGTTAATATGTGGCCATATATATCTTTTGAAAATGAGGTTGTATTGTAAATCTTTCAAATTCTAATTCAATGTATAGCCTAGGCCTAGCAGAAATTGTCTGCAAAATAATAACCAATGCAGGGAAGTTGCATTGTAAAAAGACTCACATTTAGTTAGGGTGAAGTGTCAATGTCAGCCTTTGACTAAATATATCCAATTGAGAGTAGGCTATTCTTCGAAAGAACAGCGATCTTAGAGTCAAAGAACAGTGCAACAATAATAGGTCAACTGTGTATTTCGGTGCAAGACTTGGTCCATCTTGACAGTAACCAGGAAAATAATGTGTATGTCGAAACCAGCCCAACTGTCATACCTTCCCCACCAATCTTTCCTTAACCCTCGGGCTACGAAGGGGGTGGTTGCCACCCCTCTAGGTTTTTTCATCTCAAACTTTTCCCGTATGGAAAAAAAATTTGACCTTTTAGGTAGCTGTAGGGGTTCATTTACACACGTTTTGAAGTAAAATGTGAGATGATATCTCACACCGTTCAAAGTTATAGCCAATATACCCTATCGAGGAGGCACCAGGGGTGGATACCACCCACCCCTAGATTTTCGACTATATCTTATCCGTAATTTAATATTAAGAGACACAGATTTTACCATTCTATAGAGGGAATGTGGGGCTACATTTCTATGGTCACTGAGTTGACCTGAAACAACCGGAAGTGCTCAAAATAAATAATAATACGCGTAATATGTGTGAAAAATGGCTGAATGAAAGCACTCCCCCTTAGTTTTTTGTCTGTAGCATATTCATTTGTCTTCCTGGAAGAAAAACAAAGATACCATTCTTTAGAGGGAATGTAGAGCTTCATTTGCGTACCTACATCTTTGTCTTTTGAATACCGGAAGTTATCAAAATAAATAATAATACGCGTAATCTGTGTGAAAATGGCTGAATACAGCATTACAACGTAAACCGATATAGGCATATATGTGTGGATATATATGTACGGATGTACAATTATACTATATAAACATGTGTAGGGGTGATTTTGTGTATCTTTTATACATAGATTAGTTTCAAAACACACATAATCTAATATTTGTTTATCCAAAAAGTACAAAATGTACGCAATAATATAAAATATTGCTAATTAATGGAGTTCCATTGTTAAAAGTGATGTAATTTCGAGGTGCATTCACATAATGTACAACTAAATATAACATTCTGTGCAGAAATGAATGCTGAATCCATTGCTATATTACAAGTTATGATATGTGAAACCAAACACGAAATCCAGGTGGGGTGATAACCACCCCCCCCTTGGTAGCCAGTGTTACAAAAAAAGCTTGGTAGCCCTAGGGTTAAGCATAGTTACCTACATATTCAATTAGAAATAACCTGGGTCCCTCAATCGGCCTGCTAATTAAATATTACACTTTGACCCCACGTCACAAACTTTTGTAAATAATGTTTCTATCATGCCAGTGCTTTACGTCACATAAGTTCTAGTCTTTGCTGTTCGATCTATTGTCTACTCCCGCCTGGAGTACGACAACTCAGTCTTGGCAATTAACATCGGATCTAGAAGTCAACAGGCTTTTACGTATCCACAATTCTCTGGCTCACGTGACACTTCAAACTACCTTCAAATTACCTCACAGCCAAATGTCTTTGACGGTGAGAGATGGTGGTCAGGGTGCACAACAGAACTGCAGACATAATTATATCTTACCAACAGGTCGACTGATATACCATAATACGAAATTTCGAATTTAACGCGTTGATGCCCCTGACAGGTGCGACGACACCAACAGCTGCAAAACAACTTCGCCAACAAGAGTAGGATCTCCGATGTACAGACAAGACATGGACAGGCCTGTTAGATGTCCACGCGATAGTCCTTCCCGGCTATCCTCACAAGCACCTCATTCTGGTGCAGGCCTGGATTTAGGCATGTGCACTATGTGCCAGTGCACAGGGGCCTCCACCACATAGGGGCCTCCACCACAAATGCAAGAATTTTTTTACTTGTGTTTCATAATTGATTATGAAATATTTCAGCAGTTCACAGTGCGCACAGATACAATTAATAAAATATCAAAAACTAAGAAACAGTTAGCAGGTTAGAAGGTAGTTGGTCTCGGGCGTGAATTTATATCAAATTAGTGGAACTTCGCGTGTTTTATTCTTCGCAAATTCGATCTAACACAGAATGTCAGCTTCTATGCTCATCAGAGCCAGATGGGACAACCGCTCATTACCCATTGATCTGCGAAGTCTGTTCTTTATTAGTTTCATTTTTGAGAAGGAACGTTCCGCCCTGCAGTTACTTAGCCTACTGTCAGCACCAGATACATGCGGAGTGATATTTCCACATTAGGAAATGAGCCTACCTTGAGTATCAGCTGATACATGAAATGCTCTGGAGAGACGTCTTGAGCTTTTTCGTCCTTGAATGTTTCCACAAAGTCAACAAACTGCACAAGCTCATTTCCTAAGCATGCATCAAGGCCGTCTATAGACCTCAATGATATTTGATGCTGCTGCCAGTAGGTCTTGTGATGAAAGTACAAGCAGTTTGCGTAGGACACCGAACTATACGAAATAAGCTCGTAAGCAACGCAGCATTAACCCTAGGGTTACCAAGCTGTATTGTAACACGAACTACCGATGAGGTGGTGGTTACAAGCCCCCTGGATTTCGTGTTTGGTTATACATATCATAAATTCTGTAATATAGCATTGGACTCAGCATTCATTTCTGCACAGAATGGTATATTTAGTTGTACATTATGTGAATGCACCTCGAAATTACATCACTTGTAACAAATGGCAGCCATTAATCAGCAATATTGTATATTATTGCGTACATTTTGTACTTTTTGGATAAACAAATATAAGATTATGTGTAACTTGAATCAATTCCAGTATGTAAAAGACACACAAAATAATAACTCAGCACATGCTTATATAGCATAAATGTACATGGTTGCATATATATCCATATATATATATCGGTTTACGTTGTAATGCTGTATTCAGCCATTTTCACAGATTACGCGTATTATTATTTATTTTGATCACTTCCGGTATTCAAAGACAAAGATGTAGGTATGCAAATGGAGCCCTTCATTCCCTCTAAAGAATGGTATCTTTGTTTCTCTTCCAGGAAGACAAATGCATACACTACAGACAAAAAAACTAAGGGGGAGTCCTTCCATTGAAGCTTCATATTTTCAATGCAAATGTATATTACGCGCGTTATTATATATTTTGAGCACTTCCGGTTGTTCTCTGTCAAGTCAACTCAGTGACCATCGAAATAAAGTCCTACATTCCTCTATAGAATGGTAAAATTTCCCAGTCTCTTAAATATTAAAATGCATTGGAGCAGAGATAGTCAGAAAATCTAAAATGCTCTCGACCCCACGTCTTGGTGCCTTTGGTATATTGGGTATAATGTTTCCACAAAGTCAGACATCATCTGCACAAGCTCATTTCCTAACGCATGCATCAAGGCCGTCTATAGACCTCAATGATCAAAATTTGATGCTGCTGCCAGTAGGTCTTGTGAAAAGTACAAGCAGTTTGCGTAGGACACCGAACTATACGAAATAAGCTCGTAAGCATTAAGCCGATGTTGCCAAGCAGTAACACACTGATCAATGACTGGTAGAAAGCTTTGTATTCGAAATTTATCTGACTGTAAAATAAAGTAGCGTAGCTACTAGTTCTAGCTTTAATAAACTATATCTTTTCAGCCATTGTATAGGTCCACTCAGCCAATAATTCGCGAGATGACGCGTTGATAAAATGAGATGTAGGACGATGGGCGCCTTGCATGGCTGTCGTATACAGTTAAATTCGACTCCTGTAATAACTTGTGATCATCTGTTCATACAGAATTGTAATCATACTGCGTAATTGTCAGAATGAAAATTTTAAACGAAGATTATTATTATTATATGGGATTCAGCGTTGGTGGAATACAAGTTGGATTGACGAAAAGAATTCTTAATAAATAGAAGTCGGATTGATGAACAATTTTGGCTTAAATAGAAGTGAGACTGAAAAAGAGATTCTTGCTTAAATAGAAGTTGGATAATTGTTATTTAAATAGAAGCTGGATTGATTAACCCTCAGAGGCTAACCTGGGGTGAATTTTTCACCCCACTGTCAGTATTTGCGCTGAATTTTTTTACAGCTTTGGAGTTATGCCGTGCGCCTTTGTGTATCTGTTCATAGATGACTTTTGCTTAATTCCATATATTTTGTCTTACTTATTTTGGATGAATGGTCACGTGACTGACGTCATACCGTGGCCATTTTTATTGGTTATTTGTGTGAAAGATGTCTCGACGGTTATCTGCTGCTAAAGCGTTACTTGTGTGTAGATGACTGTAGACTCGATGATCCTGCATGGGACATGTCCTGCTTTGGGTTTGGTGGTATCTGCCGTGGTTATATATTGTCGCGTGTGGCGTCGCTCAGCAACGTATTTGATGTGGAGAAGTGATCATGCGTCTTATGCCGCGAATTGAAAAGCCTTTGACAGAGATACTGCAAATCTAAATTTTCAGGTTAAAAAATGTAAAAAGTAAATTTTTACTCATGTTAGCCTCAGTGAATGTTAAACATCTGGTTCTAATCTAGTCTAACCTTTCCGTGAACTATTTGGACAGTATATTGCGAAGCTGTCGGTGCAATTTGGAGGTCATACGCATATGTCTGTTTGTATTATCCGTAAAAATAGGTCACCGGCATTGGTGGCCTGCATTGGGACATGCACTCATGGGACGGTTCAACGCATTTCTCTCATAGAAAATCAGTCTCAATAGTATTACTGTCCAATTTATGACCTCAGTAGACGTGCATTCTATAACGATTGCCTGTTTAGCTACTATTGGTAACAGCGATTTTATGCATTAAGTTAACGAAAAAGACTGAATGCAGGACAGTTAAACTACTAATAATTTTTTAATTCCTGATGGAGTTGAACTGCAGATGGACAAAATGGTAATAATTTACTCTATATTTGGTGAAATAGAATAGACGAGCTTAAGCAGAGAGAAAATCTCTGCACAGAAGAGAGCCTTACGGCCGTTTAAGACGGACAGCGGCCAAACGGTGTCACAATCCTCCCTTGGTCACGTGGACGATGCCTGGCATGGGATGTGACAGTGTCCCACACCTACGCCACGTCTCATCATGCTCACACATCCATTCGTGCAGCTGCTAAAAGGCTTGTTGGTGGTTTCTGTAAATTTGACCATGTGTTGCATTATATGCGTGACTTACTCCACTGGCTTCCTTATCTTGTATACAGCTTCCAATGAGCGATTTTTGCCAATTAATCAATCAATCAGTCAGTCAGCCAATCAGTCAATCAATCAATCAAACTGAAGCGAAAGAAAACTTAAACCCAAATAAAATTATAATAAATTCGTACAAGAGGAGTAATATTTCGACCGTTCACCATGTTGTGGGCAATTTACTGCGGACCTATCTTCCGCCCTCAGCTGTATATGGATGCTACATTTCTCAGAGTCGTTAATGTTTAAATATGACAAATAAAGCACGAACAAACTTTATTTGCTAAGACATGCCAACCTTAACGGCATCGTTACCATCAGCACTGACTATGTGTGAAATTATCGTTGCAATTACCTTGTGATTGCATTTACGAAATAGTAACAGCGTGAGAGTACGGAGTACAACTATGTAAAACTTCAATTGAGTGAAAACACGAACAATATAACAGTAGATCATTTGAAGTATACCAGCAGTGCAATAACAAAAACAGTTCGATAGAGTTAAAATGCTTATAACTAGACATAAGAATTATAGGACTACCTAAATTGAACTAAAAGTGCCACAAAAACGCAAACCAAAAGCAGAATCCTTGAATAGGTTATGTCCAATCCTGTAGGAATACTCGGTCGTACATACTGCACTACAGCTCTTACTCTGTATAAAAATTGATCTGAATGAATTCGTTCATGCGTATCATCATAGATTGAGTAGTTCCACAGTTCACAATTCCATTTTTATTCTTTGTTCACCAACTGTTCTTTGTGAAGTCAACAAAGTCAAATATTTCAGGTAACTCTGGTTGAGAACTTTTTCTTCGTAGACATGAAGATCGTTTAAATGTCTTTTTTTTACCAACCTCATGGTTTCTCTCCCTGTATGGTTCATTCATGCATTTCTGTCGAAGTGCATAAACATGTTTCGTGCTTTAACTGAAAGTAATCGCGTGAGAATGTACTCTGGCATAACTGGAATTTGTATGGCTTTTCAAAAGTTTGGATTCCAACTTAATTTGCTGACTGTAAACGTTGGAAACTGGTTTACAAACTTGATCCTGACATGGAGTGGGTTTTTTCATGACGTCTCAGAGCCGAAGCAAATGAGAACGTTTTCTGACATACCCAGCAAAGGTATGGTTTCTCTCCAGTATGTGTTCTCGTGTGCCTCTTTAGACTACTTTTTAGATTAGTTTTAAACTCACATAATTGGCAGTGGTATGGTTTCTCTCCAGTATGAATTCTTGCATGGCATTTAAGATTACAAGATTGGATAAACCGTTTTTGACATGTCTGGCACTGGTATGGTTTTTCTCCAGTATGGGTTCGAACATGATTTCGTAGGTGAGAAGATTGGGAATAACTCTTTTTACATATCTGACATTGGTATGGTCTCTCTCCAGTATGGATTCTAACATGACTTTGTAGCGATGAAGATGTGGAAAATGTTTTTTTACAAAGAATACACAGAAATCGTTTCTCTTCAGGGTGGGTTTTTTCATGATTTTTCAGACCTGAATAAGATGAGAATGTTTTTTGACATACCCGGCAAAGATATGGTTTCTCTCCAGTATGCTTTCTCATATGATTCTTTAGACAACGTTCATACTTAGATTTAAACTCACATAACTGACATTTGTACGGTTTCTCTCTGGTATGAATTCTTGCATGAACTGTCAGATTTGAACATTTGGAAAAACGTTTTTTACATACTTGGCATTGGTAAGATTTCTCTCCGGTATGAATTCTAACATGATTTGACATACTTGGCATTGTAGACTCTGAGAATGAGCGAATATTTGCTTACATACTTCGCACTGAAACGGTTTCTCTCCAGTATGGGTTCTAGTGTGTGTTTTCAGACTCGAAGAGTATGCGAATGTTTTCTTACATACCAAACAAAGGTATGCTTTTTCTCCTGTATGGATTCTCATGTGCCTCTGTAGGTCACAGGTGTGCCTAAATATCTTTTTGCAAAACTCGCATTCGTGTGTCTTTGCTTTGGAATGACTTTCTTGTTTTCCTTCGTATGACTATCCAGCACAAATGATTTCTGACATAGTTGGGAACTTTCTATCTTTTCTTGTGTTGCATTTCCGATGGAATATGCTGATGAATGCTTGGAAGAAATGCTTTTCGACATCATTAATTATTATGAATTGTCTGAGTTTGTGCTTCAGCTATGAAGCTGATTTTTGCACAAAGCCAGAGTTGAAAACTATGTACTTCTTGTAAGTTTCTGTGGACTGAAATTATTGTTCAACCTTGCCAGTTGTTTGCCTTTTCAGTATTTAGCTCACTAAGCAGCAGTAGAAATCTAAAACAGTACAGCATCGTAGTCGTAATATAAAAGACACAAGTATTATGGGAGACAGAATCAGAATTCCGCCAGCTTGATCGCCTAAGACACAATATCAATTTGCAAAGACAATTGCAACAAACACATTGAACATGAATTTACAGTCCGTATTCCCAGTATGAGAATTGTAGAAAAGAGGAGACTGGGGTCAGACTTTGATCCATGTGGAGTTGGGGTGTGCAATGAAGACTTAACAATGAACATACTAAGAAAGACTAAGAGGTTGAAACCGTCCCCCAATCCCCAGCAATTCTCAGCCTGCGTATTCCACTTTCTAAAATAGTCCTTGAACACTATGTTTAATTCGTTGGTATGCTATTTGCTGGTCATTACCTGAATTAAAACGCGTTAAAATCGTGCAGCTTGATTCATTGCAGCCTATTATGTTTAGCAGGCTACCATCTTTCATGGCTGAAGCGAAATTAAACCACAAGAGGGTTGCAGAAACATTGTTTAAGCAGGCCATTCCCAAGTATGAATTTTTAGCTGCATGGCTGAATTCAATGCTCCATCAAATTAAACCACAAGAAGAAATTGCATGATGGAGATGTGGATGGAGAAATTAAAGTTTCCAAAAGATATTGACGATATCCCAAAATTCCCAAGCCCACATATTAAGGCCACATCCTTAAACCTCAAAACGCTAAGACTTCCATCTCGTATTACAGGCACTGCTAGACGGGATTAATGAGGCAGATGCGGAGGACTAAATCAGAGTATGACTGAATACTCTGCTGCGTTGTCTCGATTTTTGTTTTCGCCCAATTGATCTCGAGTCCGTAATTTTGCGCTTCCAGATTCATTATCTCCAATTACAGGACCAGGGTTTCAAGTGTTGTATTTCTTGTTGAATAAATTACATATTTCATGCATCTAGTAAGCTAGCACTCGATTTAATCTACCTTTATTCTACGTTTCAAGAATTAGGCCTATTTGGTAATTGTGTCGAATATTTAAATATATCTTTAGGGAATGTTGCAAAGCAAAGTGCCGTAAATTTTCTCGATTTCAGTAGCGCAAACACGCACACAATCTACATATCCAATATGGCAATGATGGCCCATTTGTTTCAAGAACAGATGTCAACAGTCTTGAAGCTTGTAGTCAAAGCAGGAAGAATAAGCTTTACTGCTGCGGTAGAACGCAAGTCAAGTCGTTTAGACCGTTGCTTACGAAATCTATTATGTATAGAACTGAAGAACCACGGGAGAAGTCACAATTTGAGGTAGAAAACCAAATGAAATGAAAAATTCAAAATACATTCCAGATTCAAAGCCATTTATAGCCATCATAGGCGTAACATTCTATTGTAACGGTAGAGTCCGGTCATCATCACTTTTAAAAGTGGCGGTGACAGTCACCACCACTTTTGCCTATCGTTATTTTGGCTTGAAGTAAGTTTCGCTGCATGCCAATGATTCACGAGGGACTGTTTAGCTCTATTGTGGTGGTCTCAGTGTCGTCTATGTATAGATTAACAGTTGTGAAACACAATGTAAACATGTTGTGAAACACTGCAAAGTGTAAACATGTAAGTGTTAAGGGCAGAGGGAACAGGAGGAAATTTGTTATCAAACGCATATGTAAAGGTCGACTGCAAAGTGGCGAATAAAGCATTAAAAAGAAGGGGACGTAAAGGAGAGGGAGAAGGGAAGGGCAGAGGGAAGGGGAGGAAATTTGTCCAACCACTCTGTACGGCAGAGTTACGCCCTTGATAGCAATATAAAAAATTAAGGATGTAAAATGCGTTGAAATTTTTTATATGGAACAGATATTTAGGGAGATTTATTTTGGTTTACCCTTAAGCAGCCCAGGCCTACATTGACGACGAACTAAACGAACGACGGATATGCAAACGCCACAATATTAATTGCGGTCCGCTAGTTGTGAGACTTTACACTGATAATTATTATAAGTGAACGTTCTACTGAAAAGGAAAAGCAATTGAAAATTGCGAAAAATTATTAATTATCGACGATTAATATTAATTAATTTTTAAACAGTAGATTTCAAACCTTACCAAGTAGACTAGTCTAAGTCTAAGTCGCTGATAATAGTGACGTCATCATTCTTTGTGCTCATTACGTGACCAAGGAGTTTATATCGTATTATAAGAGGTGTCAGATTCACTCTTGATGCAGTCTTACAGTTGGAAATCAGAAGTTTACATTGCACTAAACTACCGTAGAAATATTTTATATTGAAATAATTTTGCGAGTAGGCCTATTTAAAACACAGCATGACTTCGACAGATTTTCAGACATTTGTTGCAATTTTTAAAAAGATATGGGATATTAAGACCAGAAAGTAGGACGAGAACCAAGTGTCGAACTTATTAATGTTAAGTCATGGCCGTATTATTTAAATCAACTACTCGTGATACGTTGAAGAGTAATTCATTGAGGACACGATTAGTTGCCTGAAGAGTCTGATAAAGTCTCTTTTCAAAATCGCTACCAGAACGATTGTCGCTGTTTTCAACATATTTCTTATGCTAGCGTATTTTGGTGTCATTTTAATGGAACTAAGACGTCCTAATCACCTATGGCAACCTATTATACGTAAAGCTATAGCCAATGGCAACCTATTAGTTGTTAGTAAGAAATTTCAATGGCAACCTATTGTAGTTTTTAATGGCCTTAGACAATGGCAAACTAGTTGTTTTAAATTAGTAATAAAATACATAAAGGCTAGCAGTGGGATTAACTAGATCGGGTGATAAATATTGCGACATTTTACTATGTTATCGACAATTTACTGCGATAGTATCTTCCGTCCACAGCTGTACATACGATTATATGTTACATTTTTTCTATATTTTATGACTGAACATCCTCTTTGGCTTCCCTTAACTGCTGAGCTTCAGTTTAAAATTTTCTTTCTTACCTGTAAAACGCTTTTGTACCAAGCTCCACGCTACCTCTGTGATCTTTATCATTTGCGAAATTATTCAAAACCTCGACGGTCTAAGAACTCTTCATACCTCATGCTGTGGAAGTTTCTGAGTTATAGTTGTCATTTAGTCTGTTTACTTTCAGTATCTTGAGAGGCACTGTTACAGCATTTTCAGGCTTCATTATCATCGAGAGACTGACGAAACGATATAGTTAATCTCATGGTTTCATTCTCAGTACTAATACTTGCATTAGCAGTTTCATGACTTTCATCATTATATTAAGTTCTTTCAGAAAATGGGGATAAGGTACTGATTTTCTGACTGGTTGTTCCATTAAAGTACATAGGTCTGTTTAGGTAAGTTCATCGTTCACGGTGTTTGAACTGTATTATCGATATTTTATACGAATTAGAACCTTTAAGGTGGCCTGGATATATAGGATCTGTAACATTGTCATGAATTTAATTGTGCTGAATTACATTTTGAGTTTTAATAAACAATATTTTGTCAATCAAAATGAAGCCAATAAAACCCAAACGGTGAAAATATATTCATACAAGAGGAGTTAGATTTATATTGTAGTGCCTAAGATTAGACAAATATTTCAAACCGTTCAAATTGTGGGCAATTTATTGCGAATTGATCCTATTTCCACCGTAGGCCTAGATGGATGCTACATTTCTATCAGTCGATACTGATTAACTATGACAAATAAAGATTAAACAAACTTTATTTGCTAAAACATTTCGACCAATAAAATTGCAAATTGCAATATCAAACATAATCAATATATGAAATTATCTTGAAATCTGGTTAATTTCAAGAACTTTGTGATTGCAGTTACTTTCGTTTACACTTAGAAAACAGAACTTTCACAGCCGTGCGTGCTGCGGATACTCTATCGATTGAGTGAGCTCACGAAATTGTCAGTTTTAACAGTAAACATCATTCAATATGTTGTACTACAATTGGCACAATCAAAAGTTCTATAGAGTTAAAATGATTAAGTTTAAACATTGCTCCATTTATGAATAAGAATTATATTAGGCAAATTCATCGTTCAATGTTTTTACTGTTTTTTACGGGCGCATACGAATGTATCCTTGAATATAATTTGCTAATTATCAATAATTATCAATGCATACTCCATGGCAAAGTACAATAATTCCTATCAATCAATTATAATGAATCAAAAAAACTTAAACTGAATTGAGACGAAATGAATTCGAGGAGTTGATTTTTACATGACCTATTCGGGTGACAATAGATTCGACTGTTCACTATGCATGTGGCAATTTATTGCGAATTTATGCTATTTAAGATCTTCCATCAGCTGTACATGGATGCTACATTTCTAAGAGTCGTTACTGGTTAACTATGACAAATAAAGATCGAACAAACTTTATTTGCTAAAACATTTCAAACTTAAACAGCAGCATCGTTACCATCAGCACTGACTATGTGTGAAATTATCGTTGCAATTACTTTGTTGATTGCATTTACGGAACAGTAACAGCGTGAGAGTACGACTATGTAAAACTTGAATTGAGTGAAAACACGAACAAAGCTACAGTAGATCATGTGAAGTATACAAGCAGTGCAATAACAAAAACAGTTCGATAGAGTTAAATGCTTATAACTAGACATAAGAATTATAGGACTAACCTAAATGGAACTAAAAGTGTCACAAAAACGCAAAACAAAAGCAGGATCCTTGAATATATCCAGTCCTACAGGAATACTCAGATGTACTGTACTAAAAGCTCTTACTTTGAATATAAAACTGATATGCATGAATTCGTTCGTGCGTATCATCATAGATTGAGTAGCTCACACTTCCATTTTTATTCTTTTCACCAAAACTGTCAACAACGTCAAATATTTCAGGTAATTTCTGGTTGAGACTTTTGTTTCTTTGTAGACTCGAAGATCGCGAAAATGTTTTTTTTACAAACCTGATGGTTTCTCTCCATTTAGGGTTCATTCATGTATTTCAGACAAAGTGCATAAACAAGTTTTCTGACATATCTGAAATAATCGCATGAGAATGTTCTCTGGTATAACTGGAATTTGTATGGCTTTTCTCAAGTATGGTTCCAACATAATTTTGCAGACTGTGAGCTTTGGAAAATGGTTTTACAAACTTGAGTCAGACACGGAGTGGGTTTTTTCATGACGTCTCAGACCTGAAGCGCATGAGAACGTTTTCTGACATATCTGGCAAAGGTATGGTTTCTCTCCAGTATGTGTTCTCGTGTGCCTCTTTAGATTACTTTTAGTATTAGTTTTAAACTCACATAATTGGCAGTGGTATGGTTTCTCTCCAGTATGAATTCTTGCATGACTTTTAAGATGAGAAGATTGGATAAACCGTTTTTGACATGTCTGGCATTGGTATGGTTTTTCTCCAGTATGGATTCGAACATGATCTCGCAGGTGAGAAGATTGGGAATAACTCTTCTTACATATCTGACATTGGTATGGTCTCTCTCCAGTATGGATTCTAACATGATTTTGTAGCGCTGAAGATGTGGAAAATGTTTTGTTACAAAGAATACACAGAAATGGTTTCTCTTCAGAGTGGGTTTTTTCATGACTTTTCAGACCTGAAATGTTTGAGAATGTTTTCTGACATACCCGGCAAAGGTATGGCTTCTCTCCAGAATGCTTTCTCATATGAATCTTTAGATTAACTTCATACTTAGTTTTAAACTCACATAACTGGCATTTGTACGGTTTCACTCCGGTATGAATTCTTGCATGACGTGTTAGATTTGAAGATTTGGAAAAACGTTTTTTACATATTGGCATTGGTAAGGCATCTCTCCAGTTTGTAAGGCATCTCTCCAGTATGGATTCTTGCATGAATTGTTAGACTTGAAGATTGGGAAAAACGTTTTTGACATATTTGGCATTGGTAAGGCATTTCTCTCCAGTATGGATTCTTGCATGACGTTTTAGACTTGAAGACTGGGAAAAACGTTTTTGACATATTTGGCATTGGTAAGGCATCTCTCCAGTATGGATTCTTGCATGACATGATTGGAAGACTTAGAAAAACGTTTTTGACATACTTGGCATTGGTAAGATTTTTCTCTCCTGTATGAATTCTTGCATGAAGGGTTAGCTTTCTGGGAAAAAAACGCTTTTGACATACCTGGCATTGATAAGGCTTCTCTCTAGCATGGATTCTTCTATCTTTTCTTTGGGAACATTTACGATGGAATATCCTGATGAATGTTTGAAAGAAATGCTTTTCGACATCATGATTATGAAGTAACAGAGTTTGTGCTTCAGATATGATTTTTACACAGAGCTAGAGTTGAAAACACTGAAACTCTTGTAAGTTTCTGTGGACTGATATTATTGTCGAAGCCCGCCATTTGTTTTTCTTTTTCAGTTGGAAGTTCTCTAAGTATTCAGTAGAAATCTAAAATATACATTTACATTTATCTTGCATTTATTTATTCATATTATTAACCTACAAAAATAAAAAGCATCATAGTCGTAAAATAAAAGACATACAACTATGGAAGACAAAATCAGAATTTCGTCAGTATGATCGCCAAAGACACGATATCAATTTGCAAAGACAATTACAACAAACACGTTGAATATGAACTAACACTATCTAAAATGGTCTTTGTATGCCCAACAGAGATTTGGATTGTCTAGAGACACTGTCTCAGTCTCGAGACAGGTTTTTTGATGTCTCGGTCTCGGTATCGGATCGAACTATCTCGGTCTCGGTCTTGAGGTAATTTCTTGACTTTTGGAAACTGTCTCAAAGCAAAAGTCTTGTTCTCAATAGTTCTCGCGCAAACTGCCTTTAGTTCTGAACCTCTGACTGTATCGCGCTATAAAATTGCCCTGTTTCGAACGGATAACTAAACAAACAGAAATTTTAGAAAAGCTGTGTTTCTAGTATTAGCAGGTATTGAAAAGAGCAGTTTCATGTTTGTACTTTATTGCTTTATTTCAATTTTATAATTTCTATCAGCGAAATTATCTTGAAATGTCTCATAAAGGACCTGAATATGGGAAAATTTTAATTCAAGCAATTTGAAATCAATGAAAAACAAAATAAATGGAAGCTGGTGTAAACCCAACATAAGCGAAACGCTTGGAACATCATCTAGTTTCTCAAGGTGAGTGATGTGACTTATGTCGCTAATATTATAGAATTTTGTTGGTTTAAATTTTAGAATCATTCAGAAGATTTCAGTATGGCTGAAAATGTAATTTCTTTATAGTTTATACAATTCAGGTCATCGGGTGGTTTCAGTGACTTGTACTTGGCATTAGACTTCAAAAGTTGAGTGAAAATTGTTTCGGGATTTGGGTCCAATTTGCATTTCACTCGTTTTGAACTGTCTTGAACTGTCTCGGACCTTGTGTCTCGTCTCGGTCTCGGACCTCACTGTCTCGGTCTCGGGATCCAGTACCGGCCTTACCATTGTGCGAACCGTGCAATTGCACAGGGCCCGCAAATTTTTGGGGCCCGAAAATGTCAGAAAATTAACATGAACAATACACCCTAATAATAATAGACCTATTATGGTTTCAATATTAAATCTACTCTTTTATCAAAAAAAGTCAAATGGTACAAACTTAATTTTCTGCGACATTTTATGTGACTTTCGGGCCCCTTATTAGTGGGGAGGCCCGAAAATCTCACTGCAAACCTGTGATATTTTGGGGCCCCCCATTATGGGACCCCAAATTGTCACAGAAAATTAACATAAACAAGACACCCTAATAATAAATATTACGGTTTCAATTGAATCTTCTCTTTTGCCAAAAAATAAAAGTCAGATGGTACCAAGTTGAAGCCATATGACTTTTATTTTTTGACATAATATTACATGTTGTCGCAAAAGATAACATTGGGTGCAGAAATGGTAATAATTGCTATACTTTGCTTAATTCTTATGTGCGAAATTTTTCATCTTGAATACTTGTCTGCGAGCTATGCTTAGAAAACGTAAGGGTATGTGGTCCAAAAACTTTCAAAACCACTGTTGTACGCGATTGTGTACGGTACCTTTGTCAATTATTTTATATTATTTCTTTTAGATTTTAGAGGATTTTATCTTTAGGGTTTGTTATTTAGCCACATATGTATATTATTAGCAATGACAAACAATTTGACTTGTGTCATGAGGGCCCGTACAGTTCACTCTGCACAGGGCCCGCAATAAGCTTATACAAGGGCCGCCACTGCGGGATCGGTCTTGGACCCCATTGTCTCGGTGTCGGTCTCAAGTTTGATGTTTCGTATACAAGTCGGATGCTTACACTGTATTCAAACGAATGCGCATGTAGGCCTACCTTAACATGCAAAAATGACAGACTTTAGCTTATTGTACAAAAAAACGATATAGGATTTCTTTATTTAAAAAAAATTTCTTCGTTTCACAACTCGTCAACAATTAATAGAACTTTGTGAATAAACGACATGTCAAGAAAGATGATGGTCAATTAACATAATTAGTAGGCCTATGGAAGTGTAATAAAATAAAGCAAGTTGGCATCAAGAGACAGTTGTTGAAGTTTTATCTTTGTTGTCAAGCAACCGATTTATACAAGACATAAAAGTGCAAAAATAGGTTAGGCATATTCGCGTGAATGAGAAAGTAATTATTATTATTATTATTTAATAAAATTTAATAATAAAAACAAGGCATGCACACCCCTGTAGCATAACATGAAAAGGGAAAAGAATGGACCTTTCCGTATGAATTGGCAGCAGAAGTCCCTTGTCAGTAAATAATAAGAAGGAAGGACCCTTTCATAAAACTAATGTCTAACCAAATTGCCAGATACCGACCGACAACGGAAACATACGCGCCGATGTTTAGATGCTTACGCCCCTGATAGCGATATATTACGGTTGTAAAATGCGTTGAAATTTTTATGGAGAAGATATTTAGGGAGATTACCCTTATGCAGCCTACGTAGCCTATCGACGAATTAAACGATCGACGGATGTTCAAAAATGCCTCAATAATTGACTAATAGCGGTCCGCTAGTTGAGAGACTTTACACTGATAATAATAACATTCTACATTCCACATGCCCTTAAGTAACGAGTTGCAGCAGTTCTAGATAATACCAACTGAACAATGATGATGATGGTGATGATGATGATGATGACGACGACGACGACGACGACGACGACGACGATGACGACAATAATAATAAGCGACATGTCCCTTTTCAGTCAATAAGTAAAGACCCTTTCGAAAACATGTCTAACCAAATTGAGAGATCAGACTAAGAACGGCAACATGGGCTGAGGTTTAGATGCCTGTGATCTTGATATCTAAGAAGTCACGGTGAAAAATGCGTTGACATTTTTGATATGGAGAAGAAATTTAGAGAGATTACGGTTATGTAGCCTACATATCGACGAACTAAACGAACGACGAATATTCAAACGCCTCAAAAATGTGCTAATTACGGTCCGCTAGTTGTGAGACTTAACCATGATAATAATAACAAAAGAACATTCTACCGAAATAGAAAATCAATTGGAAAGACTGATTGATAATCGACGACTAACATGAATTAACTTTTAAACAGTAGGCCTAGATTAATTTTGTATCGTTACCTCGACGAACCTCGTAGACAAGGTCACTGATCAGTGACGTCATCATTTTTTGTGCTCATTAAGTAGGCAAGAAGTTTATATCGTAGCCTACTATAAGAGGTGTCAAGTTCAAATTTTCTTGCTGCTGTTGTGCAATTGGAAATCAGAAGTTCACATTGCATGCACTAAACAGTGATTTTATATTCAAAAACATTAAGACACGTGACACAGATCACTACTTTGACAGAATTTCAGACATTAAATTTTGTTCGAACTTTAAAAAATAATATGCTAGTGAAAATCTGAGTCCAGTTGCCAGATTAATATAGGCTGGTTTATGTATCTTAACCCTCGGGCTACCATGGGGGTGGTTGCCACCCCTAGGTTTTATGCATAAATTTTTTTCATGTGGAATAAAAAAAATTAGGTAGAAGCAGCAGATTCATTGGCGCACATTTGAGGTAAACATTATGGTGGTAGCCCACGCCATTCAAAGTTATACCCAATATACCTGAGGCACCAGGGGGGGTGGATACCACACCCCCCTAGATTTTCGACTATATCTTATCCGTCATTTAATATTAAGAGACACAAATTATACCATTCTATAGAGGGAATGTGGGGCTTCATTTGCATACTTAAATGTTTGTCTTTTGAAAACCGGAAGTGATCAAAATAAATAATAATACCCGTAATATGCGTGAAAAATGGCTGAATGGAAGGACTCCCCCCTTAGTTTTTTGTCTGTAGCGTATTCAGTTTTCTTCCCAGAAGAGAAACAAATATACCATTCTTTAGAGGGAATGTAGGGCTTCATTTGCATACTTAAATGTTTGTCTTTTGAAAACCGGAAGTGATCAAAATAAATAATAATACGCGTAATCTGTGTGAAAATGGCTGAATGCAGCATTGTACATGTATGCATGCATACATGTACATGTATATATGTATGGATGCATATTTATACGTATATAAACATGTGTAGGTATGTATTTGTGTATCTTGGATACACAGATCAGTTTCAAAACACACATAATCGTATATTTGTTTATCCAAAAAGTACAAAATGTACGCAATAATATAAAATATCGCTAATTATCGGTTCCTTTGTTAAAAATGATGTAATTTCGAGGTGCATTCACATAATGTACAACTAAATATACCATTCTGTGCAGAATTGAATGCTGAATCCATTGGTGTATTACAAGAAATGATATGTGAAACCCAGTGAAATCCAGGGGAGGTGGTAACCACCCCCTGGTAGTCCAGTGTTACAAAAAAAAGCTTGGTAGCCCGAGGGTTGAATAATTATAATGTCATTTTAAAAAATTATATCTGTTAGCGATCATTGGTAGAAACATTAGATAAATCGTGCATTCGAACACATCATTTTAATCGCTGAAATGAGAATATTATTTTATTAAATGAGTATATGATTGTATACATGATATGAGTATTATAGTAACCCACATATTGATTTACAAAATTAAAAATAAAATAACCTGGCCCCTTAAATACTAATCAAAAATTCTTACACTTTGACCACACATCACAAACTTTGTCCGATCATGTTTCTATCATTTCAGTGCTATAGGCCTACGTCACATAAGCTCCACTCTTAGACTACTCGATCTCTTGTCTTCTCTCGCCTTGAGTACGACAACTCAGTCTTGGCAATTAACATCGGATCTAGAAGTCAACAGGCTTTTACGTATCCACTGAAAAACGTCCCCAAAGCAACGTCGCGCACACCCGTTAACATTGCTCGTGTGTCCCTGTTGCAGCACGTGGTAGACGTATTGAATATTCATTTGCTTAGAAAAGACTGCAAAAGACTCTCTCATATTAATTTTGCTGTGCAGTACAAATTTCTGGCTATATCGTTTAATTTTGTGTGTGCAGTTACTGTAAAATTGCCATGAATTTATTTTATTAGCTAGTTACTGCAAAAACTATGACTGTTGTTATGTCACGATCTACATCATGTAGGCTGAAGCTATAATAACAAATGTGTTTCAATCTTAATACTAGAATGAAATATCTTTAATTTCACGCATTAAATATAAATAACTTACAAAAATTGGCTGAGTTATATGCATGCAAAATCGGTGCATTTATGCTGGGCCACCCTGTATATCGCCGAACTAAACGATTGACGGATATTCAAACGCCTCTAACAAGTGCTAATTACGGTCCACTAGTTGTTATAATATTAACTATAAGGGAACATTCTACCGAAAGAGAATTAATTTTTAAACAGTAGACCTGATTTGCAACGTTACCTCGTAGACTTATTCACTGAAAAGTGACGTCGTTATTCTTTGTGCTCATTAAGTAAGCAAGGAGTTTATATCGTACTATAACAAGAGGTGTTAAATTCATTCTTGCTGCAGTTTTACAGTGAAATCACAAGTTTACATCAGGCCCACACTAAACTAGCGATTTTATATTCAAAAACATTGAACACATGTGACACATCACTACACTTCGACACATTTTTAGACATCTGTTCGAATTTTAAAAATAATAATTATTATACTAGTGAAAATCTGAGTCCGGTTGTCAGATTAATATAGACTGGTGTATGCACCTTTAACAATAATAATAATAATAATATTTATTCGTTAATGAAGCGCATTACAAACGCACTGTGCTGCATTATACTTTTTAGTTACAAGGACTTGCCCTAGATCTCACTTGACTGTAGGCCTATAGGCCTACCTGACAGTTTTTGCCCTCTTATGATTTAATTTTTTAACGCTTCTTTCTATGGTATGTGGTTGCGGTCTGACAACCTGTCAGAAAATAAAACGAATATCTATCTATCGGTCGCTGAAATGAGTACATAATTGTATACATGATATAAGTAGCCTATAGCACCTACAGATTGAATTACAAAAACCGGGACCCTTAACCCTCGGGCTACCAGGGGGGGTGGTTTCCACCCCTTTTTATGCATAAAATTTTTTCGTGTGCAATAAGAATTTTGCAAATTAGGTAGCTGTAGCAGATTCATTGGCGCACATTGTGAGGTAAACATATGGTGGTAGCCCCGCCATTCAAAAGTTATACCCAATATACCGGGGCACCAAAGGGGTGGATACCACCCCTAGATTTTCGACTATATCTTATCCGTCATTTAATATTAAGAGACACAAATTATCCATTCTATAGAGGGAATGTGGGGCTTCATTTGCATCTTAAATGTTTGTCTTTAAAAACCCGGGAAATGATCAAAATAAAAATATCCCGTAATATGCTGAAAAATGGCTGAATGGAAGGACTCCCCTTAGTTTTTTGTGCGTATTCAGTTTTCTTCCCAGAAGAAAACAAATATACCATTCTTTAGGGAATGTAGGGCTTCATTTGCATACTTAAATGTTTTTTTTGAAAACCGAAATGATCAAAATAAATAATAATACGCGTAATCTTTGAAAATGGCTGAATGCAGCATTAATGTATGCATGCACACATGTACATAGGCTATATATTATGGATGCATATTTATACGTATATAAACATGTGTAAGGTATGTATTTGTGTATTTGGATACACAGATCGTTCAAAACACACATAATCGATTTGTTTATCCAAAAAGTACAAAATTACAATAATATAAAATATCGCTAATTTTCGGTTCCTTTGTTAAAAAAAGATGTAATTTCGAGTTGCATTCACATGATGTACAACTAAATATATCATTCTGTGCAGAATTGAATGCTGAATCCATTGGTCTATTACAAGATATGATATGTGAAACCAAACCCGAAATCCAGGGGGTGGTAACCACCCCTTGGTAGTCCGTGTTACAAAAAAAGCTTGGTAGCCCGAGGGTTAAATGCTAATAAAATAATCTTACACGTTGATCACAAATCACACACTTTTGCAAATCATGTTTCTATCATAGCTACACTTCACAGTCATAAGCTCTAGTCTTTGCCTGATCGATCTCTTGTCTATACTCTCGCCTGGAGTACGTCAACTCGGTCTTAGCAATTAACCACAAATCTAGAAGTCAAAAGGTTTTTTACGGATCCAAAATTCTCTAGCTCGCATGGCACTGAATCTACCTTCAACCTACATCTCAGCCAAAATTCAATGACTGTGAGAGATGGTGTCTGAGAGTCCGTTGTGCATTTACGGTGGCACTTCCGCCGTCCTGGCTTCTTCAAAGCGTGGTCTGATGACACTGACAGGTCCGACGACACCAACAGGAACACCAACTCTTCGCCAACAAAACAAGAGTGGGATCTATGATGTACAGACAAGACATGGACAGGCCTCATAAGTGTCCACGCGATCGTGCTTCCTGCTAGCCTCACGAGCACCTCTATTCCGGTAATTGGATGTTAGCTCCCCTGTGATCGCACTGTGCCTGCGCCTCTCAGACGAGGAAGTACGGAATGCGGTCGTGTTGAAGGTAGACACCACACTTTTTTAACCCCATTTTTGCAACTACTGTCGAGAACAAGGTGACGCAAGTGGGCTCCACTGAATGTTTTGCAGAGGAGGAAGAGAGGAGGAGAGGAGGAGGAGGAGGAGGAGGAGGAGGAGGAGGGGAGAGGGAGGAGGAGGCGGGGAAAAACCGCGCACGGTATACTAAACATCATCAAGACAGCATGGAACTGATTGTAGTCAAAGCAGGAAGAATAAGCAAGCTTTAGTGCTGGCTGCGGTGGCAAGCAAGTCAAGTCGATACGCGTATTGCTTACGAAATCTATATGTTCTGAACTGAGGAACCACGAAAAAGGTAACAATTTGAGGTCGAAAACCAGAAATGAAAAAATTCAAAATTCAAAATAAAACATACCAGATTCAAAGCCATTTATAGCCATCATAGGCGTAACATCATCTATTTGGCATAATCTCCCTATGTGTATACAGAGAACCACTATAGCTTCAAAACTCGCCTCCCATTGGTTGAAGTTGTCACGTGACTCTATCGACAATTCATCGTGACCTGACCTATTTTAAACGCTCTTTGAAATTGATTGTTTACAAGCTAAATAAGATGGCAGCTGCCATTGAGAATTTATTCGGCGATTGTTGTTTTGAGAGTGAGGTGGTCGAGGTGACGGATTTAGCTCCTGGTGGAGATGCGCTAAGCTGCAAGTTTATTATTCGTGCATCTTTGGCGTCGGAGTCTGAAGCCATACAATGGCTTTCTTACTTTAAAGTGAGAACGAGCACGAATTGGGTATCTCGTGCTGGTCAAAGGAAACTGGCGGATGGGAAATACGCGAGATTTCTGTTCAGCCGTGATTACGTCTGCCATCACAGTCAGAAGAGAAAGGTGAGATTACCGAATTTTCATGGAATTGCATAGGCCTACTGAGACATATGCAACTGAAGGTTGTAAAAAGTTAACAGTAGTCCGACGTGTGAAATTGATCTAAGGGTTGAGGGTTAGAAGCATGCACAGAAACAAACTTTATGGGATTTATGTTAAGGTCTTGTTTGTATATTATAATTTGTGATTATCTAAAATTCATTGTGATAATTATCCTTAAACGTTTAAGAAGTAATCTTATGGCATGGTTTAGGAACTCATCTTTGGTTAAATAGGCCTAGATTTTAAGGAATCAGTAAGTTTCTTGTAGTCTGTATATGGATATTTATCCTCAGATGCTTATCATTTGACTAATGGCTTTTAAGCTTAGTATCTTAAACATGTTGTAACTATACCTTTGAATTTCTTAAAGTAGTGATATAATCAGGATAATAATATGACTTATTATTATAATAACATTACAGTTTGACGTAAGTATTAACGTGATGTACTGTTGATGCGATTTACAGCTGTCAACAAGCAAGAAGTCATGTGGCTGCGAAGCGACACTGTCAATCCGTGTCAAGAAGAACACGCCAGATGTTCTGCGCCATGACGAACATGCACGACGCGGTTTCTTTGGTGTCATCAGCGTGGACAACAGGCATAGTCACCTGCTGCACAATGCCGAGGCTCTGCATTGGCTAAAGAGATCTGAAGAAACCAAATCCACTTTCCTCGAGTACTTCAGTAGTGGTTAGTTTACTACATTATACTATTGGTCTAAGGTTTATTAGGCTGATGATTTGAGTCCCTTTCAATAGTTTTAAATACCTGTGAAGATCTTGCTTGTTTTATTAGTATTGTAGCAATAGTCATTCTGCAGACATATTTGCTCATCTTAACTGTTTCTTCTTTATTTATTTTCTTTATTATCTATTTTTTAGATTGAAATGTTTCTTTTTCAATATTTATTGTGCTAAATATTTCTTTAACTGTATATGCTGTATTTTGTCCTTTGCTTGGTGTCTATTTCTAGTAGTATTTGGTTTTGTAAGCCACATTGAGAAATTTGTAATTTATATATTACGTGCTTCACTAATGCTTGTGAATTCATTTGAACACTTTGAGTAGCCTACTTAGCAAAATGTTTACCTGCGATTAATTAGCTATCATTATTTTGTGAATTTTTTGGTTTAAGTCGTGTCATCTATTCCGTTTTCAAATACAATTTGCTGTAAAGCAACTGCAGCAGTGCATATGTTGATGCATGGATAGGAAAGAGTCCCGCTGAGGCTCGGATGTTCCATCAGGACTTGCTGATGATGGAAAGCGATGAACGTCTAGCAGACAGCAGCGTCAATCCACCTGAGAGATGGCTGTACAAACTGCACGATAATTGGCGCAAGCAGCACTTTGGAGGCACAACTGGAACTGTCGACTTTAAGCGGTAAAATATGATCTGACTATGTTACGTTTCTGCTTGTGTCGTTTGTGACCAATCTTGGTTGGCTTTACGAGAGAAACTTGTATGTATTGGTGTGTTGGCATAAGCTAATAATATATGCGGTGTTGTCAAGTCAATTATGGTAACTTGGTTTCGGAACTTGGTCTAACAGAGTGTTGGGAAAATTGACAATATCACTTTATTACTCCAACAGGTATAATACTGCTGTTTCATTAAGACAACTATCAGAGTTATTTGCTTAGACTTTCCATATTATATTAGGTTATACGACATTTAAGCAGACTAATAGCAGTGTGTTCACTAAATAAATCAAACTTAGTTTCCTGTGATTGCTATTACAGCGCAGCAGAGCAGAGAAAGGCTGATCTCGAAGCAAGTGGACATACCGTCATGCTGCAGGACAGTCCGTTTGCTCTGTCGGTTCTCACGCCTGAAGTATAGCAAGAACTTTGTGAATGCGCCAAACCTGTCACTGCTTGATAAACAACAACTGTACTGTGTAGCCACGGGTAAAGTTGTTGCTGAAGAAACATTCTTCGCTCCAATGACGGTCGTGGCTACTTTGACTACAGCACCTGTACAAGGGTTGTCCGTAGCTAGCGGTGAGCCTGAAAGTACAGGCACAGCAAGTGCTGTGGACGTGAATGGTTTGGACACCGATGACAGTGCGGCTAGTAGAGTGGCTAGTGGTAGTGGACCATGGGAGCGTATTAGCATGGAAACAGAAAGAATTGTTTCCATGTTAAAAGATAACTCCAGCGACCAGGGTTTGTTCCACTCTGCTGAGCGCTATGCAGCTGAACTTCAGCGTATCAAAACGCCTGGTCAGCTGTATGCCTTCCTCAACAGTAGATCTCAGCATAGCTTCCATCGCAGGAGAAAGATCCCTGTGCAGCCCACTTCCATAGCACGTCGTAGTGCATCCTCTACCAGGGGCAGTGCAAGGCATAGGTCTGGTCGACCTCTTGCTGTTCTGGGCAAGACAGGAAGGCCAAGCAAGCGACCTCGGTTACTGGGTCTTGCAGTCAGTGAGAATCGACCAAATGCAAAGAGCCATGGCGAGGGTCACTAATCTGTATTGACTCACATAGTGTTTTAATAACCAATCAGGTTATTAGGTGACATATTGACTACTTTGCGTTATACAGTAGTTCTGTAGACAAGTCATTGCTAAAACAGTCATTTTTTACGTCTGAACTTATAACGGTTCTGTGCGGTTAAGGTTTGGATTAATAACTGTCTTTGCTGCCAATGTCTTTACTGTTCATTTGATAAATACGTTTGTTTAATATGCAAACAATCACATAAACTTTTTACTATTTTTCCTGTAATGCTTTAAAATACTGAGTATGTTGAAAGAAATATCAGTGATGTTAATCCTTGTCCTTGAATTAGTAACAATGGTCTCTTGGCTTCTTATGCCATGATAGCTACAAGTTATCATAGCTACACGTAACCATAGTTTCGCAAAGACTGTAGGCCTAAATACAGTCACACAATAATTATTATTCTTATAAATTGTTCAGTAATTAACAGCAAGGAAAACAGTGCCTCACTCGATAGGACACTGCGATTATCATAATTTTGCACGAGGCTACGAGCCCAGCGCACTCCCAACCTCCCAGGGCCTTGCGCTAGCTCGCGTACTCGAGGCAAAGTAGGAGTGCTGCCAGTTGAAGGAACAGCGTAATGTCAACCAATGAGAGCCAAGAGTTACGGGAATTAGAACGCTTTGGTTTAGTTTTGGTTCTCTGTATACACATAGGGCAATTATGCGTCCGGTCATCATCACTTTAAAAATGTCGGTGACAGTCGCAACCACTTTCGCCTATCGTTATTTTAGTTGAAGTAAGTTTCGTTGCATACCAATGATTCTAAAGGAACTGCTAGCTCTATTGTGGTGGTCTCAGTTTCGTCTATGCACAGATTAACAGTTGTCAAACACAATGTAAACATGTACTTTCTTATCTGTTGTCGACTACAAAGTGGCGAATAAAGCATTATTATAAGGAAGGGGACGTAAAGGAGAGGGAGAAGGAAAGGACAGAGGGAAGGGGAGGAGATTTGTCACCACCAGTATATAGGGCAGAGTTACGCCCTTGGTAGCAATAAAAAATTATCAAGAAAGGAAGTAAAATCCGTTGAAATTTTTATATGGAACAGATATTAATGGAAAGTTATTTTGGTTTACCGTTAAGCAGCTTATGCCTACACCATGGCCTACATATTGACGAACTAAACGAAAGACGGATATGGAAACGCCACATTAATTGCGATCCGCTAGTTGTGAGACTTTACCGTGATAATTATTATAAGGGAACGTTCAACTGAAAACGTAAAGCAATTGAAAATTATTAATTATCCTCGATTAACAGTAATTAATTTTTAAACAGTAGATTTCAAACTTTACCTAGTAGAGTAGACCAAGTCGCTGAAAATAGTGACGTCATCATTATTTGTTCTCATTACGTGCCAAAGAGTTTATATCGTACTATAAGAGGTGTCAGATTCATTCTTGATGCAGCCTTACAGTTGGAAATCTGTCACAGAAGTTTATATATATTGCACCTGGGACTATTATTACTTCAGTTATAATAATCCCAGATTGCACTAAACTGCCGTAACGATTTTATATTGAAGTAACTATGCGAGTAGGTCTATTTAAAACATAGCATGACTTTGACAGATTTTAAGACATTTCCTGCGATTTTTAAAAAGATATGGGATTAAGACAAGAAAGTCGGACGAGAACCAAGTGTCAAATTTATTAATGTAAAGTCATATAATTATTTATCACGGTGATATCTTGAAGATAAACAATGTTAGGAACTTAGGATAGCCAGTTGCCTAAGAGTAAGAATAGTCTCATCCGCTAAAACATTCGTCGATCTAGCATCATTCATTGCCTGATCAAAAGGTCACTCAAGCTCTACTGGACATCGATCTCTGGACAACCCCTTTGACAAGACGCAGCGCTCAAGAATGTAATGTAACAGAACATATTTTGTATAGCGCGTGTTAAGTGCGTCTCAGAGTCGCTGTTTAGGCAGCCATCAGTCAGATGGGAAAAGGTGCATCTTCAATTATAAACTGGAGCTTTGCGCGTTGCTTCAGAGTAGGCCTACAGAAATTTAGAGTTTAAAATTATGATTACGATTACGACTACGATTACAAATACGTTTACGATTGCAACTACGATTACGATCAGGGGTGCAAAAAACCAAACTTTTCAAAATGGAAAGTTGTTTTTTTTTTTTTTTGTTTTGTTTTTTTTAGATTTTTCTATTTCGGATCATAAAACTCATAAAAATGGCATAAAACCGTTCAAATTAATCAGATGCATATAAATTAAATTAACTAGAACAGTAGAACCGTATAATGTCATAAAACGAAGTTAACAAAGACCATACAACAATTGCCAAGAGAGTTGAAAAGACGAAAATTTTTTGCATTTATAATTTTGAAAATTGTAAAAAAACAAAAAACAAAATTTGAGGTTTTTTGTTCTTTTTTTTTTAAACTAAAAAACCAAAAACCAAAAACCAAGCCTTTAGCAGCCCTGATTACGATACGATCACAGATGGACAGCTGAACATCCTAGCTATGTGTGAGACGTGAATCTGTGTTGAAACACTGGACTGCATCAAGCATGACGTTGCTACTCCGGACGGCTTCTCTATCTTCCAAGTTCATCATCGTCATCATCATTAGTTCCTTACGCCAGCTATTTGGCGGTGATGGGTACGAATAAATGATATCCACTGCCTTGGGTGGATTTTGTCAAGTCCATTGCCCCACTTAGCGTGAGTCCAAGTGATGTTAGTCAACATTTATTTAATTATTATTGTCTATCCAACGTAGTCTTGGTCTCCCTTTATTTCGTTTTCCTTCGTCTCTTTGTCCGCTCGTCCTTCTGCCCGTACTTTTGTCCGACCGTCCAACTGTCCGTCGTTCTGCCTCTCTTTCTATCGCAGGGTCGAGGCCATAATTATAGGCCTACAGTCTCTATAGAAAACCGCGAACATATACATTTATTGTATTTAGGCCCTACGGCTTTCTAAAGCGCCTCTCACATTGCAACCTAATCAGAAGCGCTCCCAGTGCGAAAAGCCTCGCGAGAACAGAAAAGTCTTTAGAGTACGGGCAAAGACAGAAGTGGGCCTAACCCCACTTAAGATCAGAGAGGGAGTCATAGAGGGAAGATCGTTCCAGAGCAGAGTCAACAGACGCGTAAGCGCGGTATTGGGCAATAGCACTCCGAGGCAGCAAGAGATCTTGTCGGTCTAACGAACGGAAAAGGAAACTAGAGCAACCGAAAAAGGACGACTTATAGGATCACAAAGAAGCTGTTACTTTCAATACAAAACTGATATACACGAATTCTTTCGTGCGTATCATCATAGATTGAGTAGCTCCACACATCCATTATTTCTTATTGTAACCAACTGTTGTTGGTGAACTCAATAACGTCAAATAGGCCTATGTCAGGTCATTTCTGGTTGAGACTCTTTCACCGTAGACTCGAAGATCGCGAAAATGTTTCGTACACACCTTTTCTGAGCAAGTTACTGCAGATCTATCTTGCGCTCTCAGCCTTATTGCGTTTACAAACGAATGATGCATATCGTATTTGCTTAACTATGACAAAAAGATCGAACTAACTTTATTTACTAAGACTTATCAACTTTAACATCAGTACTAATTGTGAAACTATCGTTGCAATTACTTGCATGTGCAGTTACGCAACAGTAACAGTGTGAGAACACAACAATGTAAAACTTGGATTGAGTGAAAACAACACAAACACAGCCACAGAAGATCACGTGAAACATACAATCGATACAATTATAAAAAACAATTGAGTTAAAATGCTTAATTAGATATAAGCATAATCGGCCAAATAAACTGAACTAAAAATGTTCCAAACACGCAAAACAAAAGCAGGATCCTAGAATATCTCCAAGTGCTACAGGAATAGCCTACTCAGTTGCACTGCTCTAAAGCTCTTACTGTGAACACAAAATTGATATGCATGAATTCGTTCGTGCATAACATCATTTATATTGAGTAGCTACACAATTCCATTTTCTTCTTTGTTCCCTTACCGTTTTTGGTGAACTCCAACAACGTAAAATAATTCAGGTAATTTATGGTTGAGACTATTGTTTCTTTCCAGACTTGAATACCGCGAATATATGTTTTACAAACCTGACCCAGAATGTTTCTACCCATATAGAATTCATTCTTGTATTTCTGACGAAGTGAATAAATGATAACTGACAAAGTCTGAAATAATCGCATGAGAATGTTCTCTGATATACCGGTAACTGGAATTTGTATGGCGTTCTTCAAGTATGGTTCCAACATAATTTGTAGACTGTAAACTTAAAAAAAGTGATTTTACAAACTTCAACCAGACACTGGGTGGGTTTTTTCATGACTTCTCAGACCTGAAGCCCACGAGAAAGTTTTCTGACATGTCTGGCAAAGGTATGGTTTCTCTCCAGTATGTGTTCTCGTGTGCCGATTTAGATGACTTTTATCATTAGTTTTAAATTCGCATAACTGGCAGTGGTATGGTTTCTCTCCAGTATGAGTTCTTGCATGACATTTAAGATCACAAGGTCGGATAAACCGTTTTTGACATGTCTGGCATTGGTGTGGTTTTTCTCCAGTATGGGTTCGAAAATGATTTCGCAGGACAGAAGATTTGTAATAATTCTTTTTACATATATGACATTGGTATGGTCTCTCTCCAGTGTGAATTCTAACATGAATTTGTAGCGATGAAGGTGTTGAAAATGTTTTTTTTACAAACAACACACAGAAATCGTTTCTCTTCAGGGTGGGTTTTTTCATGATTTTTCAGACCTGAATATGATGAGAATGTTTTCTGACATCCCCAGCAAAGATGTGGTTTCTCTCCAGTATGTGTTCTCATGTGACTTTTTAGATAACCTTCATACTGGGTTTTCAACGCACATAACTGACATTTGTACGGTTTCTCTCCGGTGTGAATTCTAGCATGACGTGTCAGATCTGAAGATCTGGAAAAACGCTTTTGACATAATTGGCATTGGTAAGGTTTCTCTCTCCCGTATGGATTCTAACATGGTTCTGTAGACTGCAAGAACAAGAAACTACTTGTTTAAATTGCACGCACTGAAACGGTTTCTCTCCAGTATGGGTTTTACGGTGTATTTCCAGACATAACAGACAAAGGTATGCTTTTTCTTTAGTACCGTTCCTCATGTGCCTCTGTAGGTTGTCGCTGTGCGTAAATATCTGTTTTGCAAAACTCGCATTCGTGTTTCTTTACTTTGGAATGACTTTTCTTGTTTTGCTTCGTATGACAATCCTTCATAAATGATTTCTTACATAGCTGGGAACTTTCTATCTTTTGTTGTGTTCAATTTCCGATGGAATATTCTAATGAATTCTTGGATGAAATGCTTTCTAAAATATTCAATTATTATGAACTGTCTGATTTTCGCACAATGTTAGACTTGAAAACACTGAACCTCTTGTAAGTTTCTCTGGACTGAAATTATTTTCCAGCCTCGTCAGTTCTTTGCCTTTTCCAGTTTGAAACTAATTAAGCATTCAGCTGAAATCCAAAACAGTACATTTACTTTTCTCTTGCATTTATTTATTCATATTGTTAACCTAAAAAATTAAAAGCACCGTAGTCGTAATATAAAAGACATAAATGGGAGCAGTGTTATTTCTATTAACTGTAACTGGAACTGAAATAGCAAAATAACTGAAAAATGTTGGTCAGTTAACTGTAACTGAAACTGAAAAATACTGAATAACTGAAACTGTAATAGTAACTGAAAAACAAAAACTGTATAACTGAAAAATAACAAAAGTTAACTGAAAAATAAAACATGAGTGTTTTTCTTACTTACTTTTTGAATGGTAATCCTACTCTAGTCTACGGTCAGTTTTCTATACTCATTTTCAGGTGCTTCTAGTTTCTTTTCAGTTTTCTATGCTAGTTTCACTTCTGGTTTCTTTTCAGTCTTCTATATTCGTTTCACTTCCGGTTCCTTTTCCTTTCGTTATGTTGTCATTGGCGCTAAACCGTAAATTCGTAAAACAATCCACAACTACGAGAATAATGTTTAAGCCAAGTAGTGGTCAAAAAGTAGAAAGTATCGTGTGGGAACATTTTTTTTATGAAGCCGCAGACGACAAAAGTCGATGTTGTGTTCGCACTGTTGCTTTAAAGGATGCTGAAACAACGAGTTTGGCACACTAATTGTCGGAACAGAGCAAGTGTTAATCTGGAACGTCGTGTCTTCTTTAAAGTAAACTGACAATACGTTGATTTGCTGTATAAATATTTCTGGTAACTGTTCAGAATACTTGTGGTCAGTGTGTCATTAGTCATGACTTGTGAAAAAATAACTGATGCTATAACTGAAAAATAAAGAGAAATAACATAAACTGTAACTGAAAAATAAAAAAAATAACTTTTAACTGAAAAATCTGATTTCAGCTAACTGTAACTATAACTTTAACTGAAAAATCATAAATTAGATAACTTTAACTGTAACTGTAACTGAAAAACCTTAACTGAAATAACACTGAATGGGAGACAGAATCAGAATTCTACCAATACGATCGCCAAAGACACAATGTCGCAAAGACAATTGCAACAAACACATTGAACATGAATTTACCGTCCGTTTCGACTGTCTTAAATAGTCCTTGCACACTTTATTCTTAATTCGTTGGTAGGCTATGCTACTTGCCATAGCCTGTTCACTTTCTCCTCGCCTTGATTATGCTAATTCAGTTTTGTGGGTCTCTCAGACCTCGAGCTCAACAGGCTGCATCGCATCCAAAACTCCTTGGCTCGCGTAGTGCTGCGCGTTCCACAACGAACAAGCTCCTCAGTTCTACTCGATCAGCTGCATTGGCTTCCTGTTGAATTCAGAATCAAATTTAAATTAGCCTGTCTGGCCAACAAAGCCCTCAGCAATAGCACAACTCCCTACCTTCATTCACATCTAACTTCATACAGCCCTCATCGTTGCATGCAATCATCAAGTCCTGTTCTTTTAGCTGATTCACGATGCAGACAAGTTGTGGACTCGCGTGTATTCTCTGCCTCTGCCCCATGGAATGGAATCGACTACCACTCTCTCTTCGTAGCTCAAATTCACTTCCTTCCTTCAAAAAGCGGCTAAAAACTCACTATTTCTCCTTGAGTTGCGCACGTTAAAAATTCAATTATAATAATAATATAATAAATAAAAATAGTCATTTCCTGAATTAAAAAAACGCTAAAATAGTGGATCTTGATTCACTGCTGCCCCATAAACTTAATAAGGCTACCATAATTATACCTGCATGGCTGAACAGAAATTAAACCACAAAAGGTTGCATGACAGAAAAACTTAAAGTTTCCTAAAGGATATTGACGATATCAAACTATTTCCAAGCCCGTATCTTCCTGCAACATACAATACAATACAATACAAATGAAAATTTATAGCGGGCTTTAACAAGACAAGTCTTGCACGAGAGCGCGTTTTGCTACATTTTTTGTCATAGTGCAAAGTAAACAGTTGAGTTTTTGATTTTGTTTTAAACTGTGCAACAGATATGCACTGTCGAACTAAAGCTGGAAGACTGCTCCATTCTAAGGGTCCAGAGACAGAAAAAGCACGGTTTCCAAACTTCCGGTTTGTGCGAAGTACGGTGAAATTTCCTCTCGTCGACGATCGGAGACCTCTAGTATTGAAAACAGAAAATGGCGTGACCATGGATGCCATGTATGAGGGAGATGTGCCAGAGTGAATGTGTTACACGAGAAGGCAGATTTTGAAGGCGATACGGGCGCGGATGGGAGCCAGTGAAGTTGTTGCAGTGTAGGCGTGATGTGATCTCTTGGACCAAGATCTTTCATTAGGCGAGCGGCGGTGTGTAGAACTGAGGATAGCCTAAGGGCAGTGGTTATAGTGGTTTGGGTGAGCAGTGGGAACTTCGAAGAAGAGTTTTATTGGAAACGCAAGCAAAGAATTTCGATAGCAGTGGGAACGCCGTTCCCACAGTTCCCACACCACTTTAAACCCTGCCTAAGGGTTGCAGTGTCGATGATGGAAGACCGGATAGGACAGAGTTGCAGTAGTCGAGACGAGAGATGACGAGAGCTTGGATGAGCCAGGATGAGGATACATCCTTAGGGATTGTAGATATTCAGGAAGTTACGGAAGCGGTGAATTCCATGATTTTCGCTATTTGCTGTGAATGCCGTAAATTTCCCCAAATGCGGTGAATTGTAGTGATTCTTGACAAATTTTGTAAGATTAATGCAAGACGACTTTCTTAAAAGACATGTGTCGCCCTAGCTTCATAGTTTTACAGACAAGAACTTGGTAATTCGTGTAATGAATATCCAGAATTGCAGAACCTCACTACAGGTGCCGAACGTTGACTCTACAACGTGACATTACACAGCGACATTGCGTCGCTGCTTTGATCTATGTTATTGATATACGATCACATTGATTACAGCCAAGTAAACACAAACGTCACGTTATGCGATGCAGGACGTGTAGACCTACACTGACTTTTATAAGTAGCCAGCGCATCGTTTCTTTCTTATCTGCGTTATAGTTTGGTCGGATCTTAGTAAATAAAAGCGTGATTTCTTGTCGTGAATTTGCAGTGATTTAACAAAATACAAGGCTACTGTGAATTTGTACTTTTTTGCTTTTAAATCTCAAACGGCTAAGACTTCCAGACCTCAGTAGGCCTGCATGCACTGCTAGACGGTATTGACGAAGGCAGGTGAGGAGGATTAAAAATTAGAATACGAGTGTATACTACTGTATAGGCCTACGCTCCGCTGTTGTCTCGATACAATTGGCGAATAATTTAGAACCATAAAACGACAGATAACCGAAATTTGTAATATGCTTGGGCAAGATATTTAAGCCTATGGAGATTATCCTTGAGTATAGGCTACAGCCTAGATATTAACGAACTAAACGAACGACGGATATGCAAACACCACAATATCAAAAACGCTGTTCGTAACGTCCGATAGTTGCCCCACACATAATAATTAAAACGGGACATTCTACAGGAAGTGAAAATGCAATTGTAAAATAAATAATAATAAAAACTGATTGATAATCGACGATTAACATAAATTAAATTTAAAATTACATTTTAGAACCTTACCTAGTAGACTAGGTCTCTGAAAATGATGACGTCATCATTTTTTGTGTCTATTTACTTTAACAAAGAGTTTATATCGTTTTGTAGGAGGTGTCAAAATTAATTCACTCGATGCAGATTTCGGTTGGAAATTAAAAGTTCGTATAGAACTAAACTAGCGATTTTACATTAAAATACTTTTGCGAGTATTGAAAATACAGAATGACTTTCACAGATTTTTAGACATTTTTGCAAATCTTAAAAATATGGGATATTAAGATAAGAATGCAGGAAGAGAACTAAGTTTCGAACTTATTCAACTTAACGTTAAATGATATTAGACGGGCTAATATGCCAAAAGTACCAACCAAACCCTAAAGAAATTGTTATAAAAGGTTTCTCAATGTAATCTGCTACCATTGTGACATGCGTATTGACCCAGTAAAAGTCAACTCTATTTTATCCATCGATCCATCGATCCATCCATCCGTCCGTCCATCCATCCATCTATCTCTCTATTTTTCTCTATATCGTGTCCCTGTCTCTAGGCTATCTACCTCTATCTCTATGCCTACCCCAATCTCTGTCTTTAATCTCTCTCTCTCTCTCTCTCTCTCTCTCTCTCTCTCTGTCTGTGTCTGTCTCTGTCTCTGTCTGTCTCTCTGTCTGTCTCTCTCTCTCTCTCTCTCTGTCTGTCTCTCCCTGTCTTTATAACTGTCTTGGTATCAGTCTCTCCCTCGCTGTGCCTTTGTATCTGTTTCCGTCCTTCTATCCGCCTCCATCTCCATCTCTACCTTCTGGCTAGACCTGGGAATCACTTTGGTCAGCCAAACTGACCCCACTTGACCCTAAAGTGACTTGAGGTCGACTTGAAGTCGACAACTTGGAGCCAAAACGACTTGATCCGACTTGGCAGAAAAACAAGCAACTTCCGACTTAAAGTAGACTTCTGACAGGGTAATAACGATTAAGTACGGCTAATAATACAAAAATGGCATGCCAATTTGCCTGGCAAGCATTAATTTCATATACTAATTAGTAATGAGACCTCAACACCTGATGAATAAAATTGGTCAAAGTTTATTAGGCCTATTTTAAGCAGTGTGTTTTTGTGCTTGAACAGTTTTGTAATGCTCTAATGGGTTAGCAGAAGAATCTGTGGCGGACCGCGGACTGGTACTTGCACTGATGGCTTGTTATAATGATACATTTTAATTCTGTTGCCATAATTATTTGAACACTAACCCCTAACGTATCAAATAGCAATGCATGCGTACCATCCCTACTGCCTAAAAGTTCATTGATTTGCGCGCGTTCAGCTCTTGATATGCAGGGCCGTTTTATCCACTAAGCACAGTAGGCACTGTGCCTAGGGCCCACGAACATTTTAGGGGCCCACGAAAGTCTGAAAATGAGATATTGAAAAAATAATTTTAATGGTTGAATTTGACACGAAAATGAAAGAAATTTCAAATTCTACTTTAATAATTTTTATAATTGTACTGAAACAAGTTAACTTTTATGCTTATCAATAAAAAGTTAAGTTACGCTGTGCAACAGCATAATATAAACTATGTGAACTTTTAAATTACGGCTCTTAATTTGCATTAGCAAGATCACTTATAACGTCTTCAAATGCCATATGCCCGCAAGTGATGGGTAATTAAGATTTCTTAACAAATTTATTAGAATTAGCATTACTTCGAATTTCATAATTAGGATTAGCATTACCATTTTTGGGATAACTAATTAATTAGAATTAGAATTAACGCTGAACTAATTAACTAGAATTAGTTGCTGGCGTCAGAATACAAACGACTAAAAAAATTTCTTTTGTCAGTTAAGCGTTCAATCTATTAGGCAAATATTTCCGATTATGATGAAACTCAAATTTCAATGATCTTTATCCAGTTTCTTCTTATTACTGTGGAACATATTTATATTTATTTGAGATCGGACTTGCACATTGGAATTATCATGAGTTCTAAAGTATTGTCTTCGAGCCTGTTTCTTTGCTCATTTGTAACAAATCTTGCAAAAGCAAATTATTACAACATAATGTTTCAGATGCAGCTGGAAAACGCTGAGAAATCTCATATTATTCTCTTACTAGAAGCTTAGAAAGTAATTGCTAAAACAGACACTTTCCAATTAATTTTACTTTACGGTTGGATTCTTTTATGTAGGCTCTACTGAAATTTATCATAAACACGTCTCATAACAAAAGGCAATTCTTCCTTGAAAGATATCATAAAAAACTAAAAACTAAGTAAATTGGTTGATGTTTATTAGTCACATGGAAGCATCGAGCAAAAAGTAAGTAATATGTAGGCAAGGTAACTATGAAGCTAATTATGGAATTTTAATTAGATTTAGACAACTTTTAATTATAAGTAATTTAATTTAATTAGAATTAGCAACATTTTGTTACTAATTAATTGGAATTAGAATTTAGCTACCAATCTAATTAATTAGCTAATTAATTAATGTCTAGTTAATTAGTTACTCATCACTGTTTCCCGCATTAACTCGCTTTTTATTTAAGAACGGGCAGTTGGGGGGGACTTGGGGCCTACGAATGCAAGAGTGCCTAGGGCCTACGACGACCTTAAAACGGCCCTGTTGATATGGTAGACGTGCTAACATTTTTATTAACATTTCGATTCGCCATTTTTATTAAACGTACGTATGACGCATTAACATAGAATAACAAATTATGTAGGCCTAGATAAATCGACACCTATAAACAAAACAAGTAACTGTTTAGCACAACCGCCGCAACCGGCGTCGATAATACAAAATTAAACCGCAGCCTAAGTAGGCTACGCGGTATAGACCGTAGAAGTTAGAACATGCTTCATTAATTTTTGCAAAAGCACTACAAAACTGCTTAAATGCTGCCGTGACCTCACGATCATTAGTGTGATATGATTAATTTAGATTTATTTGTGTCTCAAGTCGGTTTAAGTCGACTTGTGGAGAAAACAACTTGAGGTCACTTTTCTGGACAAATTCGACTCGGGGGTCAGTTGCGCTAGGCAGAAACGACTCGACTCGACTTGGGATGCTCAAGTCGACTGGGGTCAACTTATTGGGGTCGACTCCCAGGTCTACTTCTGGCAGTCCGCTGCTCTTTCCGATGTCTTGATCACATCGGTAGAATGTTTTCCGTCAGCATTTCCAGGAGTTTGTCCAGTTGAATAGCTCAAAGTAAAGGAAATGAATGTTCTACCAGTTGCGCTTAGGATCCTGATATTGCTCGAGCGTTTTAAAAGATTTCGAAATACTCATTTGTTTGTGTCATCTTACTAGTTGCTCCTTCAAAGTACAGTAGCCTATGTCTGCTTAGGATTATGATAAAAGAAGAGGAAAATTGTTTACCTCTGCATGAAAGATAACTGATCTGTTACTGGTTGTTCCATCAAAGTAGGCCTACAATAGGCCTGCTTAGGCTAGTTTATAGTTTTGTGTTTTAACTGTAGGATCGGGAGCATACGAATGTAAAACCTTTGTTATACGGTGAACTATCATGTGATGCCTCGATAAACAGTATCATTCAATCAATCAACCAACCAATCAATCAAAATGAAGCAGAATATAACCCAAATATAATAAATTCATAGAACAGCTGATCTATATGTATAAGGGCCTATTAGGGTGACAAATATTTCTAAATGTCACTATGTTGTGGGCAGTTTACTGCGAATAGGGCCTATCTATCTTCCTCCCTCAGCTGTAGGCTACATGGATGCTACACGGGTTAACTACGACAAAATAATAAAGATCGAACAAACTTTATTTTGCTAAAACATATCAACGTAATCATCAGCACTGACTATGTGTGAAATCATCGTTTCAATTACTTTGTGATTGCATTTACGGACCGATAACCGCGTGAGAGTAGGCCCTACAACTATGTAAAACCTCAACTGAGTGAAAACACGAACAGAGCTACATTAGATCATGTGAAGTATACAAGCAGTGCAATAACAAAAACGGGTCCATATTGTTAAAATGCTTATTACTAGACCTAACAATTATAGCACTATCTAAATTGAATGGAAAGTGTCACAAAAACACAAAACAAAAGCAGAGCCCCTGTATATGTCAAGTCCTACAGGAATACTCAGTTGTACAGTACTAAAGCTCTTATTTTGAATACAAAACTGATACGAATGAATTTATTCTCGCATATCATCATAGACTGAGTGCTCAGCACTTCCATCTTTACTCTGTGCTCACCAACTCTTGTCAGTAAACGTCAACAATGTAAAACATTTCAGGTAATTACAAGGTAAGACTTGTGCTTCAGTGTACTCGAAGATCGCGAAAATGTTTTACAATCCTGACGCAAGATAATTTCACTGTATTTCTGACGAAGTTCATGAATCTGAACTACATTAAATAATCGCGTGAGATTAATCTCTGGTAAGACTGGAATTTGTATGGCTGTTGTTCTGATGCACAGTTTCCAACATAATTTTGCAGACTGTGAACTTTGGAAAATAATTTTACACACTTCAACCAGACACCGGGTGGGTTTTTTCATGACGTCTCAGAGCTGAAGCCCATGAGAACGTTTTCTGACACATCTGGCAAAGGTATGGTTTCTGTCCATTGTGTGTTCTGGTGTGACTCTTTAGATGACTTTTAGTATTAGTTTTAAATTCACACAATTGGCAGTGGTGTGGTTTCTCTCCAGTATGAATTCTTGCATGACTTTTCAGATTACAAGATTGGATAAACCGTTTTTGACATGTCTGGCATTGGTATGGTTTGTCGCCCGTATGAATTCGAACATGACCTCGTAGGTTCGAAGATTGGGAAAAACTCTTCTTGCATATCTGACACTGGTATGGTCTCTCTCCAGTATGAATTCTAACATGAATTTGTAGAGCTGAAGATGTGGAAAATGCTATGTTACAACGAATACACAGATATGGTTTCGCTTCAAAATGAGTTTTTTCATGAAAGTTAAGACCTGAAATGCTTGAAAATGTTTTCTGACATCTTCGGCAAAGGTATGGCTTCTCTCCTGAATGCTTTCTCATATGAATCTTTAGATTAACTTCATACTTAGTTTTAAACTCACATAACTGACATTTGTACGGTTTCATTCCGATATGGATTCTTGCATGACGTGCTAGATTTGAAGATTGGGAAAAACGTTTTAGACATTTCTGGCATTGGTAAGGCATCTCTCCAGTATGGATTCTTGCATGACGTTTTCGACTGGAATGGCGAAGAAAACGTTTTTGACATATTTGGCATTGGCAGGGCATCTCTCCAGTGTGGATTCTTGTATGACATTTAAGACTGAAACACTGAGAAAAACGCTTTTGACATATTTATATATATAAAACCTTCCTTTTTCGTCGGAGTACCCGCACTGGGAGCGCTTCTGAAAGGCTTTATGCTATGAGAAGCGCTAGCAATACGTAACTGAACGCTATTTGATCTTTGCCGGGTATGTCAAAAACATTCTCATCATGTTCAGGTCTGAAAAATCATGAAAAAACCACCTTGAAGAGAAACGATGTCTGTGTATTCTTTGTAAAAACATTTTCCACACCTTCCACACTACAAAATCATGTTAGAATACATACTGGAGAGATCATACCTTTGCCAGATATGTCAGAAAACATTCTCATGCACTTCGGGTCTGAGACATCATGAAAAAACTCACCCCGTGACTGGCTCAAATATAGAAAATAATTCTGCAATTTGATATTGCAATTTCCAACATAGTCTGCAAAATTATGTTCGAAACAATACATGAGAAAATCCATACAAATTCGAATTATACCAGAGAACATTCTCACGCGATTTTTTCAGGAATGCCAGGAAACAGTTTTATGCACTTCGTCTGAAATGACATGAATGAAGCACAAATGGATAGAAACCATTAACTGTTGAAAATTTTTTTTACGATCTTCGAGTCTACGAATAATGAAGTCTGAACCGGATATTACCTTAAATATTCGACATTACTGACGTTCACCGCAACAATTGGTGAACAAAGAAGTAAATGGAAGTGCTGAGCTACTCAATCTATAATGCTATGCACGAACTAGCGCATGCATATCAGTTTTGTATTAAAAGTAAGAGCTTTTGTACAGTACATCTGAGTATTCCTGTATAGGACTGGATAAACTCAAGGATCCTACTTTTGTTTTGCGTTTTTGTGGCACTTTCAGTTCAGTTTAGGTTGGTTTATAATTCTTGTGTCTAGTTATAAGAACCTTAACTTTATCGATCTCTTTTTGTTATTGCACTTGTGGTTTACTTCACATGATCTACGGTAACTTTGTTCGTATTTTCACTCAATCCTAGTTTTACATAGTCGTACTCTTACGTTGTTTCCGTTCCGTAAATGCAATCACAATGTAATTGCAACGGTAATTTCACACATAGTCAGTGCCACTGGTAACGATGCTGTTAAAGTTGAAATTGTTTAGCAAATAAAGTTTGTTCTACCTTTATTTGTCGTAGTTAACCAGTTACGACTCTTAGAAATGTAGCATCCATGTACAGCTGAGGGTGGAAGATAGATCCGCAATAAATTGGCCACAACATAGTGAACGGTCGAAATATTTATCACCCTAATAGACCCCAATCAGCTCCTCTGGTATGAATTTATTATATTTTGATATAAGTTTAATTTCGCATCATTTTGATTGATTGATTGATTCAATGTTTCATTGATTCATTGATACTGTTTATTGAAACACAACACAATAGAAATCAAATAATGAATGAATTCTTCGAGTGCCTCTGAGCAAGTCCCTTGAAGTGGCGCTATATAAATTCTATGAATGAATTAATGATAATTTAGACTACAGCAAAGGTTCTACATTCGTATGCGCCCGATAGATAGATAGGTAAACAGACAGACAGACAGACGGACGGACGGACAGATGATAGATAGATAGATAGATAGATAGATAGATAGATAGATAGATAGATAGATAGATAGATAGATAGATAGATAGATAGATAGATAGATAGATAGATAGATAGATAGATAGATAGATAGATAGATAGATAGATAGATAGATAGATAGACAGACATATTGACTAGACAGACAGACAGATAGATAGATAGACAAATAGACAGATAAATAGATAGATGATTGATGATGGATGGATGGATGGATGGATGGATGGATGGATGGATGGATGGATGGATGGATGGATGGATGGATGGATGGATGGATGGATGGATGGATGGACGGACGGACGGACGGACGGACGAACGGACGGATGGATGGATGGATGGATGGATGGATGGATGGATGGATGAACGAAGAGTTGGATAGAATAGAGTTAACGTTTACTATGACAATAGGGATCGGTTCATTGGAGCGACGTAACAGAAGAGCGAAAAAAATTGTAAAAGCAGTAAATATACTCAACGAGTCAAAACACTACATCTCTTCACATATAGCTGCAAATAAACTTTCAGTGCATTTTTTAATACTTGTTTAGCCAAAATTCAATCTAGAACCACATAATTATTGCTTGATCTTTCGCAAAACTGAAAATCTCATAACATTAATTTGCGCAATTATCAGAAACTGAGCCCATGCATCCGTGCCTTATTTCGCTCGCTCGCTCGTCTGTTCACCCCGACATCCGCGTCCCTTTGAAGCTAACATCAAAGTACGGAACTGCGAACTGGGGGGTCCGGTGGCGCGTTGGATAACATCTGGCCAAGAGAGCGAGAGATACCGAGTTCGAGCCCCGTTAGGGCGGATATGCTTTGTAGGCTGCTATTAGCGCCGTGTATTGCAGGCTGTCTGTTCTGTTAGTAGTTAACTAGTTAAGATTGTTTCAATTGCATAACATGTAAATGTACAGCGCAGTGCGTTTGTCAGGCGCTCAATTAAAGAAAAGATATTATTATTATTATTATTATTACATACATCAAAATATAAGTAGGCCCACATGGCTTGGATGTGGTTCGTCACAAACCTCTAACTAAACACCCCTCACAAACTCTTCAGACAATCAGTACTATCTTTCTCTCTCTTGTATCTAGAACAAACTCAATAATTAGCCTAACTACTTGATAAACAATTTGAATAGCCAGTAGGCTAATTTCCGTCTATGAAAACACGACCCCTCCAGTATATTCTCGATTTGTCACTCTTTTGTTATGACGCTCTTTCGTTATGTCGCTCTTTCAAATCGGCAATATTTTTGTCGCTCTTTTAAAACAGCTCAACGATTTGTTTTCTTTTGATACGTCGCTCTTCCGTTGTGTCGCTCTTTCGATACTAACCTTGTCAATAAGCATGCAAACGGTAGCAGATTCCGTTGAAAAACCTTTGTATCAATTTCTTTAGGGTTAAGTGGTTATTTTTTGGTGTATTGGCCCGTCTAATATCCCTGTGGTAATAATATGACTAAACATTAAGTTTAATAAATTCGACACTTCGTTCTCTTCCTGCATTCTCGTCTTAATATTAGCCCATTTTTTAAAATTGCAGCAAACGTCTGAAAATCTGTCAGAGTCATGCTGTGCGTATTATAATAGCAAAAATAATTTGAATATTAAATCGCTAGTTAAGTGCCATGAAATTTTTATTTCCAATTGTATTTCCAATAATATTGCAAACTGCATCTAGAGTGAATTTTACACCTCTTATAATGCGATATCAACTCCCTGTTTGCGTATGAGCACAGAGAATGATGACGTCACTATTATCAGCAACCTAGTTTGCTAGGTAAGGTTTAAAATGTGCCTTTTAATAATTAATTCATGTTAATTGTCGATTATTAATCTGTTTTCAAAATTTTCAGCTGGTTTTCCCTTTCTATAGAATGTCACGTTATAGTAATAATTATCAGTGCAGCCTAAATTCTCGCAACTAACGGACCGCATTTAATATTGTGGCGTTTACATATCCGTTGTTTGTTTTATTTCGGTTCAGCCTTACAGGCTTAAGAAGTAGCACTGAATCAAACTGGAAGATTTCAACGCGTTTTAATTCAGATAATGACCAGCAAGTAGCATACCAACGAATTAAGGGTAAACCCGTAGTTTAGGTTGCTAAATTATTTTATATCGTCAAATTAAAATGAAAGCTGGATTGATGAAAAAAATGGTTTCCCTAAATGTAGGTGGGATTGATGAAACCATTTGGTTATTTAAATAGAAATTTTTTCGTTGGATTGGTGGAAATAATTGTAACCGTAAATAGAAGCTGGATTGATGAAACTACGTTTTTGATGCAATAGAAGCGGCGGAAAATACCGAAGCTGGACCCATGAGAATAGTTCTTTGCAAATAAAAGGGATAAATCTTCTGCGGCGGAAGATACCGCCATAATATAAACGAAAATTTTACTTCTGCGGCTGTAACCTTTTGCGCATGCGTCACGCATGCGCCGCACATGCAACTTGAAAACATTTTAAAATGGCGGACTTGTGGATGGTACAAACCTTTCGCCGAGAATTTATCTTTGATCATATGCGTTACTTCCTATATATTTGCGTCGTAAGGGTCGGTTAGGGTCAGGTTGTGAGGTCGTTAGTGAGTGTCGGTTAAGATAGTGGAGAATAATTCAGGGTTAGGGTTAAGTCGTTTTTCAGATAAAATGCGAAAAAAATTGCCGCCCCAGAATAAATTTTCGGATTGGTTTTCTTCGTGAAAACAAGAAGTGATAGTTAGTATTTCGCGGGTTTAGGTGCGCTTCTCACAGCCATTTCCTTTCAGCAGCGAGCACCACGCAAATAAAAGTTCCATTGATGAAAAATATTTTTTCGTTAAATAGAAGTTGAGGCTCATTGTTTGAATGAAATTTCACGAAGCTGGATTGATTAAAAAGGAATTTCTTCGTGAAATGGAAGCGGGATTGATGATAGTTATTGTATTTTTTGGCTATGTTTATAAAGCGACCGAGCTTCCAACAGCAAAAGCCTTAATCTCCGTAAACCGAAGCGAGCAAAAGTCTTTCACAAGCCTGTCAGTTATCATGGACATAGGTAGACTGCTTACTTACCAACGTGAAGTACGGCATTGAATACATTCAATAATTCAAATAATTTAGCAACCTAAAGTCCTAAACTACGGGATAACCCGAAATAAGTATAAAGTATTCATGGACTATTTCAGATAGTGGAATTGACATTGCAGATTCATATTGTGTCTTAGGCGATCAACCTGGCGGAATTCTGATTCTCTATCTCATATTATGTCTTTTATATTACGAGTATCGTGTTTTTTAGGTTAATAACAGAAATAAATAAATGCAAGAGAAAAGTAAAAGTAGTTTCTGATTTCTCTATTGAATGCTTTGTGAGATTCATTCTGATAACTAGAGGCAAGCAACTGGCAGGGTTTGAGAATAATTACAGTCCACAGAAACTTACAAGAGGTCCAGTTTTTCACTGCTGGCTTTGTGGAAAATTTATACCTGAAGAACCAACCCTGACAATTCATAATCATTACTCCTGTCGAAAAGCATTTCTTCCAACCATTCATCAAGATATTCCATCAGAAATGCAACACAAGAAAACATAGAAAATCCACAGCTATGTCAGAAATCATTTGTGCTGGATAATCATACGAAGAAAAACAACGAAAGCCATTCCAAAGTAAAGACACGCAAATGCCAGTTTTGCAAAAAGATATTTACACACATCTATAGCCTACAGAGGCACATGAGAATCCATACAGGAGAAAAAGCATACCTATGTTTGGTATGTAAGAAAACATTCGCATACTCTTCGAGTCTGAAAACACACACTAGAACCCATACTGGAGAGAAACCATTTCAGTGCGAAGTATGCAAACAAATATTTTCTCGTTCTTACTTTCTACAGAACCATATTAGAATCCACTGGAGAGAAGCCTTACAAATGCCAAAGATGTCAAAAGCGTTTTTCTCAGTCTTCAAGTCTAACAGGACATGCAAGAATCCATACTAAAGAAATGCCTTACCAATGCCAACTCTGTCAAAGACGTTTTTCCCAATCATCAACTTTAACAGTTCATGGAAGAATTCATACCGGAGAGAAATCTTACCAGTGTCAAATATGTCAGAAACGCTTTTCTCGGTGTGACAGTCTAACCTGTCATACAAGAATCCACACTGGTGAGATGCCTTACCAATGTCAAGTATGTCAAAAGCGTTTTTTCCATTTACCAAGTCTAGTACGTCATGCCAGAATTCATACCGTGGTGGAACCGTACAAGTGCCAGTTATGTGACCTTAAAACTAAGTATAAAGATAACCTAAAGCTTCACATGAGAACACATACTGGAGAGAAACCATACCTTTGCCTGGCATGTCAGAAAACATTCTCAAACAATTCACATCTCAAAAGTCATGAAAAAACCCATTCTCAAGATAAACCATTTCTGTGTATTGATTGTAAAAAAACATTTTCCACATCTTCGAATTTACAAAGACATGTTAGAATCCATACTGGAGAGAGACCATACCAATGTCAAGTATGTAAACAAAGTTATTCCCGATCTTCTCACCTGCGAGACCATGTTCGAATCCATACTGGAGAAAAACCATACCAATGCCAGAAATGCCAAAAACGGTTTATCCAATCTTCTTATCTCAAAAGTCATGCAAGAATTCATAGTGGAGAGAAACCACACCACTGCCAATTATGCGAGTACAAAACTAATACTAAAAGTCATCTAAAGAGTCACACGAGAACACATACTGGAGAGAAACCATACCTTTGCCAGATATGTCAGAAACCGTTCTCATGCGCATCACGTTTAAGGCGTCATGAAAAAATCCACTCTTTGTCTAGCTGAAGTCTGTAAAGTCAGTTTCCAACATTCACAGTCTGCAAAATTATGTTGGAATCTGTACTTCAGAACAGCCATACATATTCCAGTTTTACCATAGATCAATCTTACGTGATTATTTAAGGTGTTTCAGCATGCATATTCATGAACTCCGTCAGAAATACCTGAATGAACCATATATGGAGAAAAACCATCCTCATGTTTGTAAAAATATTTTCGCGATCTTTGAATCTGCGAGGAAACAAACGTTTGAACCAGAAATTAACTGAAATATTTGGCGTTATTGACGTTCACCAACAACATGTTGGTGAACAGAGCAGAAATGGAAGTGTGGAACTACTCAATCTATGATGATATGCTCGAACGAATTGATGCATATCAGTTTTGTATACAAAGTAAGACTTTTAGTACAGCACAAATGAGTATTCTCGGGGCTGGACATATGATCACATATCCAAGGATCCTGCTTTGTTATTTTTGTGTTTTTTTGAAACATCTGTAGCTTAATGTAGGTAGGCCTATTGTGCCTGTGTCTGGTTAGGCTGATTAATTTTTATTTGTGCAATGATGGCATACTTTTTTACATAGCTGTACTCTCATGCTGTTACTATTCCGTAACAGCGATCACAAGGTAATTGCAACTATAATTTCACACGATATCAGTGCTGATGGTAACGATGCTGTTAAGGTCGATATGTTTTAACAAATAACGTTGGTACGATATTTGCTGTTGAGGTTGTAAATGTATTAGCTAATAAAGATTTTTTTTATCTTTGTCACAGTTAACCAGAAATATTTAATCTATGAACATCATCATCATTATAAACATCATCTAGTCGTCATTATGATTATAATTATTATTGTTATTATTAACCAGTGACGACTCCTAGAAATATATAATCTCTGAATAGATCCGCTGTAAATTGCTTAATTATTTGTAACCCTATAAATCAACTCATGCATGATGCATGATTTTTTTCTTTTTGACTTTTATTTCGTTTCGAAGGTTCTACATTTGTATGCGACTGATAATACAATTCAGTCACCTTGACCAAAAACCTAGCCTAAAGAGACCTATTGTGTTTTGTTGGAACAACCAGTAACAACTCCAGTTTCTTATCCCGCAGATATAAGATTAACGAGTCTATAATGGTGCAATACTATAACCATGATTTTAAGAACTCTGATTTTATAATAATAATAATAATAATAATAATAATAATAATAATAATAATAACAACAACAACAAAAACTCCATCTTTAATTTTTGCTTCGCTGAGTCGAGGAAATTTCACAGCCAAGTACTTGAAAGCTGATCCAATCCAGTCCATGGACTTCACGAAGTTTTTCATCACACCATGTTTGATGTGTAGGCTAGCGATGATAGGAGGATTTTTTGGGTTTCTACCAGTGCTAGGCGTTGCACATTCTTCTCTCCGACGTTCAGAGATTTCTCTCAGGCCAGTCTCTCCTCACATAGTGCAAAGTCTTTGCTCGACTGTCCCATTCACATTGAAAACAGCAGTATTTCATATATCCAAGCTGGAGATCCATCAACAGAGCCACTATCTTCCAGTCGCAACAGAGATGCCATCCATATTTGCTGCATTGAAAGACAGTTCAACAGGTGTTTTAGGTTGTCGTAGGTTTCCTTTATGTGGAGAGCGTGTCCGACCGGAATGGATGGAAGTTGGTTTAGATTATGCAGCAGCACCGCTTTGAGACTCAATTTCGCGGAGTCTATGAATATAGTAGCCATGCATTCTTGAGGGTCATGTTTAATTCCGACGGCATTCAACAGGTGACATCGGAGCAGAAGACAAGGTCATCTTCCTTGCTGAAATAATCATCAAACTGCTCATAACAAGTGCGAAACGAGGTCACTCAGACATTTTCCTGGAGAAGATTCCATGCTTGAAGTCTGGATCCAAGTAATTCCCTCTGTCCTTGGACAGCTCCAGGTCGCGAACAAGGTCGTTTAGCCGCGATGTGATGATTCACCTGCAATACTAAGTTTGGCCACATCTCTGAATTTATGCGTGATGTCCTCCACTGGATTCCGGTCCAGCAGCGCATCCAATCCATTCTAGGGTCTCCTCCATTGTCTTGCACTGTGTTCTGGGCAGATCACCTGTCTATCTCCGGGAGCTCTTCACCTTAACCTCGGCCTGCTCTGGTCGCCGATCTCTGCGCTCATAATTCCGCATGCTCGCTCTGCTACTAGACAGCGTCGGGCTTCTCGATTGTTGGTCCTTCTTTTTGGAATAGCCTCCCCTCTGACCTTCGTTCTCTCCCGCGAGACATCTCTGGATCTTTTTATAAACTAGTTAAGACTTTGACCGGGCCTGAATCGGGAGCGCCTCTGAGTAGTTATCTTGAAGGGGCGCTATATACATTTCATAGATAGATAGACAGATCTATCATAGACAAACTAGCAAATAAATGCGCACTATGTATTTCAAGTAATTACTTTGGAGTCCAATAACGATACTCGGCTCCATATTGCTCTTTCACATACCAATCAGTCTGGTAAACTAGAACTCATCTATCATGTATGCATGGTTCTGTTTAAATGGTTTGGCCATAAACCCAGACAAGTCTGAGGCAATTGTGTTCAGTTCAAGCCAACGACTGTGTTCTCTCCCTTCACTTTCTAGCATCGATCTTGCAGGCACTTTGAGATACGGTAAGATTCCGACTGCGCATAAAACCTTTGTAAATCTTGTTTCTATCACATCAGGGCACTACGTCACATCAGGTCGGCTCTGACTAAGAATATTTCACAACCATGGCCTGTTCCCTTGTCTCCTCTCGCCTTGTTTATGCTAATTTGGTTTTGTGGGTCTCTCCGATCTCGAGCTTAACAGGCTGCAACGCATTCAAAACTCCTGCGCGTTCCACTACCAACAAGCTCCTCCGTTCTGCTCCATCAACTCCATTGGCTTCTTTTTGAATTCAGAATACAATTTAAATTGGCCTTTCTGAGGTACAAAGCCCTCAGCACCAGCACACCTCCCTACCTTCATTCACTACTAACACCTTACATCCCTCCTCGTTGCCTGCGATCATCAAGTGCCGGTCTTTTACCTGAGCTACGATTCAGAACAGTTGTGGGCTCGCGTGCATTTCATGCCTCTACCCTAAGGAATGGAATCGACTGCCACTCTCTCTCTCTCTTCGCAGCTCAAATTCACTTCCTTCCTTCAAAAAGCTGCTCAAAACTCACTATTTCTCCTTTGTTTTCAAGCACTTGGATATCTTGCATCTTCTCCTGGCGGCTAACTAGCTATCCGAGCCTGAGATTTGCATTTACCACTCGTGTGTTACAAATTTAGTTATAATAATAATATAGGCTAATGATATTAATTTTCAAACTATTTTCAAACTATCTCATAAAAAACACAATCTATCCGAGCCTGAGATTTGCATTTACCACTCGTGTGTTACAAAGTACATGTTTACATTCTGTTTTACAACTTTTAATCTGTTGACGACACTGAGACCACCACAATCGTGCTAAAACAGTCGCTCGCGATTTATTGGCATGCTATGAAACCAGACTAACTATGGTCAAAATATTTTACGCCTTCAAAACGTTAGACATCTGTATTTGAAACAAGTGGGCCAACATTGCTATTTTCCTTATGTAGATTGCTTGTGTGTGTGGGCTGTTGAAATGAAAAACCTTTGCGGCGCTGCTCTGCAACATGCCCTAAGGATATCTAAATTTTCTCAAAATTACCAACAAATTCTTGAAACGTAGCTCATGAAGATAGATTGTGTCCTATCTGTTACCTGTGACAAGTTGCGACCTGTCAGCTTGGTGTTGTGAATAAACGAAATTGATTGATTGATTGATTGAGATTAAATCGAGCGCTAGATTACTAGATTCACAATATAGCCTATGTAATGACAGCACCAAAGCAGCACTTGAAATCCTGATCCTTTGGAGATTTTATTGATCTTGCAGTGAAGAATTTCGGAATCGAGATCAGTTGGGCGAAAAAAAAATCAGTTTATTTAGACAACAGCAGAGCATACGCTCGTACTGTTACTCATCCGCACCTAGGCCTACCATAATCAATCCCGCCTAGCAGTGCTTGTAGTAGGCTACGAGATGGAAGCCTTAGCGTTTTGAGGTTTAAGTATGTATCGAGTATCGGGATAGCAGAAATTCACTGCAAAGCAGTTCAAAATTCACAGTAGCATGCATTTTGTAAAAATGGGCGAAATTCACGACGAATTCAGGACAAGAAGTCACGAATTTATTTAGGCCTACTAAGATCCGACCAAACCATAACCCAAATAAGATAAAACTATGCGCTAGCTTCGTATAAATATCAGTTTACAAACGTCTTGCATCATATCACGTTTGTAATCGTAATTGTAATCAAGCATTTATATAGCGCCACTGAAACAGAGGTGCTCCCGATCCGGGCCAGTCTCTTCACTGGTAAAGAGAGGTTTTCAGGCGCTTGTGTTTAGCCTACTTATCTCTAATCAATGTAAATATGTAAATAACACAGATCAAAGTAGCGACTCGATGTCGCTGTGTAAATTGTCACGGTAAGTGTCAGAGTCAACGTTCGTCACATTGCCAGGTTCAGCAATTATGTAGGCCTACCATCATTAGGGCCAAGGAATCTATATTCGAGGAATGGCTAGGCTACTCGTGAAAATAATGTGTAGCCTACATCCGCTTCTCTCTTAGACATTGATGTCGCCCTACTTCAAATTTTGTTTCTAATATTAAATATGATGCTTAAAATCTCCATGGACAAATTTTTATCTTGCAAATACAATTATTTGTGTGGCAAGAAGGTCAGATAAACACAGTAGGCCTAGGCCTACAGATGTCACACATGCTACAAACCCGTGTGCCTGTCTCACTGTTCGTCTGCTGCACAGTAGGCTACACAATCATGTGATCGAAGCAAACAAGAGCAAGACTTACTGGCTTACAATTACAGTGTATTTAATTGTTTTGTGAGAGATATTTTCTAGAAAACAATCATGCACCATTTGAACATAACACCCACCAATCATTATTAATTTTACTAAACTAATGGTTTCTTTATTTTTGTTATTTTATAGATAGATTTTCATTGAGTCGATCAAACGTTTACGGCAGACTGTCACAAAATAATGTAACTGAACATTTAGTTGTAAATTCATAATAGAAATGATTTATATTGCTTTGAGAGACTGATACATTGTTATTTTCTGTTATTCTAATAACATGTTGCAAAATTGGCATATAAAATACACTGTTACCTATGAAGAACCCAAAAAAAAGGAAAGGGGGTCTGTTCAAATTAAGTTGCATTTTTCCTTGTTCGCACGAGGGTTAAAAATAATATACTAGTGAAAATCTGAGTCCGGTTGCCAGATTAATATATCCTGGTTTATGTACTTTAAATAATTATAATGTCATATTATTATAAATTATTTATTATCGTTTAGCAATTATTGATAGAAACATTAGCTAAGTCGTGTATTGCAACATATCATTTTTAGTCCCTGAAATGAGTATTATTATTGTATTCATGATAATAAGTATAGTTACCTCGAGATTGAATTACAAATAACCTGGACACTTAAATAATAATCAAATAATCTTACACTTTGACCCAACATCACAAACTTTTGTAAATCATGTTTCTATCATATCAGTGCTATACGTCACATAAGCTGTAGTCTTTGCCTGTTCGATCTTGTCTTCTATCGCCTGGAGTACGCCAACTCGATATTGGCAATTAGCCTCGGATCTAGAAGTCAAGAGGCATTTGGCCTACATATCCAAAATTCTCTGGCTCGTGTGGCACTTGTGTATAGCCTACCTTCAACTTGCATCTCAGCCAAAAAATTTGCTGATGAGAGGTGGTGGTCTGAGAGTCCATTGTGAATCTACGCTGGCACTCCCGCCTTCCTGGCTTCTGCTGCTAGCACAAACGAACTGCACACGTGTCTTACCAACATAATCGGCTGAGACACCATAATAAGAACTTGCGTATTCAGCACTCAGCGAGTTGATGCCCATGGCCAGTATGAGAATTGTAGAAAAATTACTGTTGGTCAGACTTTGATCCATGTGGCCTGTGGGTGTGCAATAAAGACTTTACTGTGGGATCCTAAGAAAGAATGGGGGTTGAACCCCCCTCGGCAATTCTCACCTGACAGGCGAAACGACTCCAACAGGTACACCTGGTCTAACTCTTCGCCAACATAGTAGGATCTCCGTTGTAAAGACAAAACATGGAGAGGCCTGATAGGTGTCCACGAGATCGTGCTTTTCTTATATCCTCACGAGCACCTCATACTAGTAATTGAATGTTTGTTCCTCTGTGACCACTCTGGGCCTGCGCCACTCAGGCGATGAAGTAGGCTACAGATCGCCGAGAAAAATCCCATTTGTGCCACAACTGTCGAGAAAAAAATCGATTGGAGGAGGAGGAGGAGGAGGAGGAGGAGGAGGAGGAGGAGGAGGAGGAGGAACAACAACAGCGGCATGGTATACTAATCGCCATCATCAGGACAGCGCTAAGAGAGAGCATCACGACCGTTCAAGAACAGGCGTAAAGCGGCCAAACGGTGTCACAATCATCCCTTGGTCACGGGGAAGATGCCTTCCATGAGATGTGACAGTGTCCCACACCTACGCCACGACTCCTCACGCTCACACATCCATTAGAACTGGCAAAGCCGTCGACCAAGCTGTTGTGTCCAATTATAGGGTGAAATGCTCCCCATCACTGGCGCCCACGTCCTTGTAATGGTCTCCTGGGAGAGCAGCGGAGTGTAGAGCTGTGAAGGACTATAATAGTTCATATCGGGATTGGGAAGAAGGATAAGGGACGTAACCTTTGATCAACTAGAGACCTCATAGGCCTACTTAATGTAAGATTCTAAGCACTGAAATTATTGCTCAACCTTGCCAGTTGTTTGCCTTTTCAGTATTTAGCTCGCTAAGCAGCCAGTAGAAATCTAAAACAGTACAGCATCGTAGTCGCAATAATAAAGACATTGGCTACAATATTATGGGAGACAGAATCAGAATTCCGCCAGCTTGATCGTCTAAGACACAATGTCAATTAGCAAAGACAATTGCAACAAACACATTGAACATGAATTTACAGTCCGCCTTCCACTGTCTGAAATTGCCCTTGAACACTAGGCCTATGATTCGTGAAAAGCTACTTCATAGTCATTACCTGAATTAAAACGCCTTAACATGGAGCAGCTTGATTAAATTATGCCCATTTTGTTGAGCAGGCTACCATCTCTCTGAGGGGCTGAAGCGAAATTAAACCACAAGAGGATTTATGATGGAGAAAATAAAGTTTCCAAAAGATATTAACGATATCCGAAAATTCCAGAGCCCACATAATTAAGGCCACATCTTTAAACCTCAAAACACAAATACCTAGCCTAAAAGCACTGCTAGACAGGATTGATGAGGCAGATGCGGAGAACTAAATCCGAGTATGAATGAATACTCTGCCGTTGTCTCGACTTTTATTTTCGCCCAATTGATCTCGAGTCAGTAACTTTGCGTTTCCAGATTCATTATCTCCAAGTACGGGACCGGGACAAGGGTTTCAAGTGTTGTATTTCTTGTTGAAGAAATTACATATTTAATGCATCTCGATTTTATTTGCCTTTAAGTTAATCTACGTTTCAAGGATTAGGCCAATTTGGACATTTTGTCGAATAGTTACATATGTTTGGGGTATGTTGCAAAGCAAAGAGCTTTAAATTTTGTCCTTTTCAGTAGCGCAAACACGCACACAATCTATAATATCCAATATGGAAATGATGGCCCATTTGTTTCAAGAACAGATGTCAACCGTCTTGAAGCTTGTAGTCAAAGCAAGAAGCATAGGCCTAAGCTTTACTGCTGCGGTAGAGCGCAAGTCAAGTCGTTTAGACTATTTGCACAGATCAAAGCATGTTTATTGTCTTAAATGCTTATCCCGCTTGTTAATTGTTTGTGAGGCGCCCTTGTAGCGGTATGGCCGCGTTATTGCGCCATATAAATTGTCGTTATTGTATTATTATTATATTATTATTATTATTGCTTACGAAATCTATATGTATGAAACTGAAGAACCACGGGAGAAGTCACATTTTCTGTGTGAAAACCAAAATGAAATGAAAAATTCAAAATGCATTCCAGATTCGAAGCCATTTATAGCCATTATAGGCGTAACATTCTATTGTAACGGTGGAGTCCGGTCATCATCACGTACAAAAGTGGTGGTAGGCCTATCAGTCGCCACCACTTTAATTTGTCCATCGTTATTTTAGTTGAAGTAGGCCTAAGTTTCGTTGCATAGGCTACCAATGATTCTAAAGGGACTGCTAGCTCTATAGTGGTGGTCTCAGTTTCGTCTTTGTACAGATTAGGTTGTAAACACAAGTTATCAAGGAATTATTGCTATAACTAACTCTAGCTCGGCTCAGCAACGTCTTTGTCAACTGCATCTTTTGAATAAAACGAATATTGATTAAAAAAACAATGTAAACATGTACTTTGTTATCTTTGGTCGACTGCCAGACTGCAAAACGGTGAGTAAAACATTATTATAATAAAGGGACGTAAAGGAGAGAGAGAGGGGAGGCCAGAGGGAAGGGGAGGAGATTTGTCACCACCAGTATACAGGGTAGAGAGTTACGCCCTTGATAGCAATACAAAAGTATCAAGGAAGGAAGTAAAATGCGTTGAAATTTTTATATGTCATTCAGAGGTTGATTTATAGGGGCCGAATCGGGTGACAAACATTTTGACCTTTCACTATTTTGTGTGCAATTTAGGCCTACTGCGGATCTATCTTCCGCTATTAGGTGTACATGGGTGCTAGCCTACATTTCTAAGAGTCTTTAGACTACTGGTTAACTACGACAAATCAAGATCGAACAAACTTATTTGTTAAAACATTTCAACCTTAACAGCATCGTTACCATCAGTATAATGCGAAATTATCGTTGCAATTAGAAAATCAATTCATTCAGGGGTTGATTTATAGGGGCCGAATCGGGTGACAAACATTTTGACCTTTCACTATTTTGTGTGCAATTTAGGCCTACTGCGGATCTATCTTCCGCTATTAGGTGTACATGGGTGCTACATTTCTAAGAGTCTTTACTGGTTAACTACGACAAATCAAGATCGAACAAACTTATTTGTTAAAACATTTCAACTTAACAGCATCGTTACCATCAGTATAATGCGAAATTATCGTTGCAATTAGAAAATCAATTCATTCAGGGGTTGATTTATAGGGGCCGAATCGGGTGACAAACATTTTGACCTTTCACTATTTTGTGTGCAATTTAGGCCTACTGCGGATCTATCTTCCGCTATTAGGTGTACATGGGTGCTACATTTCTAAGAGTCTTTACTGGTTAACTACGACAAATCAAGATCGAACAAACTTATTTGTTAAAACATTTCAACTTAACAGCATCGTTACCATCAGTATAATGCGAAATTATCGTTGCAATTAGAAAATCAATTCGTTCAGGGGTTGATTTATAGGGGCCGAATTGAGTGACAAATATTCTGACCTTTCACTATTTTGCGTGCAATTTACTGCGGATCTATCTTCGGTTCCGCGACAACTCGTCGAACGACATTTCGTATAACGACATTTCGTCTACTAGTGTATCTGTATCCATTACGGCTAATCAACAGAGGCCGCTTTCTTATAGTTTCGCGAAAAAGTGCTATATATTCTCAGGAATCCAGCTTCTAATTACTGACAAGATTATTTTCATCAATCCAGCTTCTGTTGAATGGAAATCTATTTTCATCCATGCATCCAGTTTGATTTCCAGCTTATTTTTACGTGAAAATTATTTTGATCAATTCAGCTTCTAT